>NIGD01000003.1:1923538-2016906 GCA_003055185.1 Escovopsis sp. TC
CCAAACACGATAGAAAGCCCCCCCCCCCCCCCGACGGCTGAACAAGAGTGAAACACGCCCCAACCATTCCAGTCACCAGCACCGCGAGCTCGCCCGCTCTGAACCCGCACTCCTCGATCACAATCGCTGACAACAGGCGACGCCCAGAGCAGTCCCCCGTCGTCCGGCCGCAAGCAAAGAATTCGACGAAACATCGCACTTTCGCACGTCGCCATGGGCCCTCCCAAGCCTCCGGTCCCTCATGTCGCGCCGGTCTACCGGATCACGGCGACTGCTCTCGGTGCGGGCATGTGGTTCTGGGTACGTGACCCCGAAGCCGCTGCCCGAATGGCCTCGCCACGGGCATTTTCTCTCTCTCCAGAATGTTTCTAACCCTTCTTTCTAACCCTTCGCGCTGCAGTTGATGTACCGGGCAAAGAAAGATGGTACGTCGCATCCTCGACCGCCTTCTCATTGGCAGAGTCAATCTCTTCGTCAACATCGCCGGCTAACGCGCACTCGAACCAGGACCTGTCCTGATGGGATGGAAGCATCCTTGGGATCACTGAGCGAGAGCTACATGCGAAGGGAGCCCATGCTCGAAGGCACAACCAATACCCTCCATAGCACTCCAACGAAGAAAATCATTCTCTTTGATAGTAGTAGCAGTATTAAGGAGGCCTCCATGCTTCCTCGCCTCCGCGCATGCCTTTTCCTTGCACAGAAGCGTGACTTCGCCGCCTGTGGGCATGATTCAGTCCGCCGACAGCCCATGCCTACCAGGTCAATGCTGCTCGGCGACATTCCTCGTCTGACGATTGCAGGATTGCTTGCTTTAGATTGATCACTGCAGCTCGCTATTGTGAAGAGAGATGTGGAGGATCAAGGGATGAGAGCTCGTGTATCTCCATCCGGGGAAGTGGCTACGAATATCCATTCAGATGCCCGTGGTCTCCCGGCCCGCCCAATCACAACGTCACGAGAGATTGCTAATGGTCTCGAGCTGAAGCCACTGGCACGACCGCTATCAGACGGGGGCCCAAAGAGCTTCGCAACTGTACTTCTTAGAGACTCATCTCTTTCAGCTTCAAAGATGTCATGGCTTGACCAACCGACTCTGTTTGAGGGTTGACCTTCAGCCATAGAAGGGGGCCCTCGCCGCTCTTGTTGATCCATCGCGGGGTTGGGAGGGAGGGGGCGAAAACGTCCAAAGCATGGCGTTATTCACCTCTTGCAAAAGTCACGAGTCGTTGAGTGGTCATGTATTTCAATTTCTGCTTGACAAGCGCTTCTTTGACAGAAAATATTTCTCCATTTGTCCCCAATTATTCCTCGAGGGATAAAATCAACACAATTCATAGAACATCCCAAATAGGAGACAGACCGAAATACCTTCGACGGAAGAGACCTTCAAAGACACTCCGCGGAAGTCACCCCACGATTCGCAAGCTCCCAAAGCCATTTGGCCGTCCTCTCCGTCACCGCCAGGACCCGCTCTGAGATCCAGGCAAGAAACATCGAACCATGTCGATAGGACAGTCATCTGTCGTCCGCAGTGATCGGTGTCAGAATGAAAGACGGTGTTCCGACCAGACGATAGCAGGAGCTTGTCGCAGCGTCTGTGCGCGTCGAGGCCTAAGGGCAGAGGGCCGGGCCACGATAGGAAACCGTTCGCGTCTCTGTTCAAGAAATGGCTACACAATCTATCTTGCCGACAATTCCTGAGCTCGCCCTTGTAAATCCGATATATGACTGAGCAACCGTCGATTGGCGGCAGTGTCTGAAGGCAGTCGATAAGTGCCTTGATTTTGGAAGGCTGACCATTCTTTGCCTAGCTCTGCTTGCACTCAGCAGCCTCCTGCTTGGGCTTGCCAGAGTCATCCTGCGCCCGTTAGCACGCCGAAATCGCTCACTTGCCGGGGTCTGAAAGGAGGCATACGTCATCATCAGACTCGTCGTCATCGTCGTGGTCCTCGCTCATATCATCTTCATCCTCCTCATCGTCGTCAAAGTCTCCGTGCTCCAAGTCCTCGTCATCGAGCTCCTCAAAGGGCAGGGCCTCGCCGGTGAACCAGTCGCAGGCCCTGGGGATGAGCTTCTCCTTGATGTCCTCGCCAAGCTGGTAGTCGAGCTCGAGGCGCTCTTCGATGTCGGACGCGACGTCTTCGTCATCCTCATCCTCATCCGAAGGAGGCTTGGGGGGTGTGAAGAAATTGAAGAAGGAGTCTGCCGGAACGGATTTCTTAACAATGCGCGTCTGCTTGGTGTCTGGTGGGGGAGCAATCGTCAGCAAAAGCCATCCCACGCTGGACTTGTGGAGCTCACTCTTGTTCCTCTGCTTCTTCGCCTCGACCCTGACCGTCAGGTCCTTTCCAGGGTGCCAGTCGATCTTGTGGCCCGTGGCGTGGTCGTAGATGTAGTCACCGCCGTAGCCAACCTCGGATTGGTAGAAGTAGGTCTTGGTGAGTATCTTGTCGGCGAAGAACTCATTCGTCCCGAATTCAAAGATGAGACGGAAGCCTGGCTTGTCAAGGTACTCCATGCGAACGTCGACCAGATGCTTCAGGGCAGCCTCGTCCCGGTCGGTGATCATCTCGGCCAGGGAAATCTGGTTCTTCATGGCAGACAGCCAGAACTCAGGGATGCCCACCACGTTGCTGGGCGCGTCGTTGTCGGCTTGGGCGGACTCGGCACTCTCGCCCTCCTCACGAAGGTTCTGGCCGAACTCTTCATCGTCTCCTCGCTGGACTTCTTCCTCGGTGGGCTCGATGTTTCCGTTGACAATATGCGAACGTCTCTGGTAGAGGGGAGTGAATTTGGCGAAGTACCTCTTTTCGAGCTCGAGAACCTCGGCCTGGAGCTGGGCCTCGAGCTCGGCGTGATCCTTCTGAATCGCTCGCAACGCGGCAACGCGACGGCGAACAGGAGTGGGTAGGGACTCGATGTATCCGGAAGTCTTGCCCATGAGAGAACCGAGCCGGCCTTGGATCAACTGGACGAGCTTGGGGTTGTTGGAGAAGAGAGAGGCAGCAGCAGCCCGATCAATATCCTCTGCGCGCGAGCAAGCGATAATTAGCAATCGGCAAAGCAAGACGATTTATCGGTGGCGAGCTCACCCTCTTTGATGCTGGAAACGCCAGGCTGCTGGGCGTGGGAAGAGATTGGCGCAACCTGCAGCGGCGTGTTCTGCGGTGTACTTGAGGCGGGGTAGACCATGATCAGCGAAGGCCCGGAAAGGTGCTTCTGAGCAGGTTGAACTCACGGTGCAGTCACCTCAGAGCGCTTATTTCGGATAGGCTCGGCCATGATGCTCGCCTGGTGATGCAGAGGCACGTTGAAGGCAAGTGGTTGTGATGAGGAATCTGGAGGAATGGCGAAAGGGAAGGGACAGGGAAAGAGGAGAAGAGTGAGGGAGGAGGGAGGAGAGAGAGAATGAGAGAGAGAGAAATAGATGTGCAGAGAAGGTGAAGGGCAGCGTGGAAGAACGGTTGGCATCTGGCTAAAATTTGGTGGGGCGCCCAGTCGAGAAAATTTGGCCTACATACTGTAGTATACGTTGCCAGGCCGGGCTGTTGGGCGCGTTCTCTAACGTCAGTGCGCACCGCGAGGTTCCTTTTCCAGGTGCCGCTCGCACGACGCACGTACTGGAAAAAGTCGCCCCCTGCCTCGCAATACCGCCAGATGACGCCAGGGGGTACCTGCGGCTCGCGCGAGGACCTCGCGGCAAGCAAAGTAAGCTCGTAGGGGCCGATAACCGAAGTTCCGCCGTCAGCGCCGAACGCAATGGCCTCGAGGATGCTCTCGCGCGATGACTAAGGTCTATCGATGAGTGCTCCGGGCCGGTCGATGACAGCGCCATCTGCGCAGTCCAAGAGGACGCCGCCTTCGGCGTACAAGTCCAACAGTACGGAGTAGATGCCCGCGTTCATACGTGTGTGGTGATGCCTTGCATACCTCATGGCAGAGGAGCTTTTTGAGGAAGACCGGTCCGAGACATACTACGGAGTACATCGGTGATCTTCTCTGGGAGGAACATTCACAAGACCCCGATCAGGACGGGGCAGATACATGCACCTACCTAGTAGTAGTAGTAGTACTACTCCGTACTACCTACTAGTACTATAAGTAAATACAGTACTAGTAGGTAAGTACGAGTTCTCATTCACCAACGAACTCCCTGGGGCACTCCACGCTGCCTTACTCCCTCCCCACGCTCCCCAGACAGACTCAGGCGGCTGCGTGGTCAAACGAGTCCTCGCACAGACTGGTGATAGATGCCATTCTGCTACCGGCCAGGCATTTGAGTCAAGGGTGCATCAGGGAATGACTAATGGATCGGGGTATCAGGAGTCGAGTCTCGTCAAGCACTCCCAGGATACAGACGAGTGCAGGCACGGATACTGTAATACGTGCTGTCTGCATCCAATTGACAGCCGAGCGGCTGTACATGTACGAGTAAAGAGTACGGAGTACCTACTAGGACTACTAGTAGATACTGCAGTAGTAGGACCTACTCTACTAGTAATGGTACTCCTAGGTACCGATACCTACTGTCAGTACAAGTAGTGCTCGTACAGGTACGTACTAGTGCCTCGTTTGAGGCGCATTCGGGGCAAAGTTGCGAACGCGGCCATCTGCGCGAAGTACAAGTACGCCGGATGGATGGATCCATCGATGGATCGATCAATCGTGGATGGATTCTGTGAGGAGCTCTTCCGTCCACTGAGCAATGGGTCTAGCGTGGAGAGGCCGGCCACCGGGCCACACGTGTGATCCCGGAAGTCCGGGATCCATACGGAGTACAATACGGAGAACAGAGTAGTACTCCTTACTCCGTACTCCGTACGGAGTAGATCAATCCATCCCGAAGGAGGCTCCATTGACCATGGACCCATCGATCAGAACATCCTCCCAGTGCTCCAGGCTGGGTGCGTTTCCCTGAGATCTGCCGCTTCCGCGCAAGGATCACTGGAATCTAGATGCACTTTAAATGGAAACTCCGTGCTGTCAGACTGGAGCCGAGACCGCTACTGCCGCTGGAAGGCGGTTAGCGCTCGCGCTACACCGCATTGAGAAAGCAACCACGAAAGCGAGTACAGCAAGGTACCACTACCGAAGCCTCGGGCGCCCGTGGCACGCGCGAGGAAGTCCCTGTACAGCTCGGCTCTCGATTCTCTGGATGCTCCGTGTTCCTCAAAGCATCAATTCGAACTTCCAAGTTTCTTCCAAGGTACAGTGCGGAGAAGCGCCAGCGAATATCATGGACTCCGCGCTGTTGGTACATCCAGTCTACGGCGTGCTCCGTGCTCCGCGCCCCATCCTCCGCACATTGATGGGCCACCATCCGTACGGAGTACTTCGAGCACTTCATGTCCAGATCCTGTGCTCCGTCTTCGCCGACGCGGACTTGCTCAGACTGAATCTGCTCCTTGGATCTCGTCGACTCACTCCTGCCCGTGATGAGCCTGGTTCGGCGATCGCGGGGCATCCACATGCAGACTTTCCCAGGCCCACGAGGAAGAACCTCAAGGTACTACTCCGTTAGTAGTACCTACTACCTACGAGGCCTATGGGTGTTTTTTAGGAGGGGTCGCTCCCGGGGATAATCTCTACAATGCCTCTAGTCATAAGAGCAGCTACTCCCGAAAAGCAGAGAAACCCTCCTAAAGAGTAGAAATGCCCTCCCTTAGAGTAGAAAAGCCCTTCCTAAGAGTAGAAAAGCCCTTATCAGAGACTCTATTACCTCCTCGCAGAAGGAGATCCTGTGTGTAAGAGTCTCCCGAAAAGTGCTTTTACCTGTACGGAGTAGTAGTAGTAGTAGTCATAGGAGGTGTCCTAGGAGGTCCCCCCCCCCTCCCGGGCCTCGTAGGTACATGTAAGTACTCCGTAGTACTAGCAGTACATGTAGGTACTAAGGTACCTTACACATGCATGATCCAATTAATCCATCCATCCGACGGATGCTACCCTACACCTAATGCATCAGCCCAACGCTGCAGGCACGGGCTCCTTCCACTCAATGGTACATACTAAGCGCGTTTCTCCCCAGCCGATTCGCCTGGGACCTGGACCAGGACCGACTGGCATCATAAGCCTAAGGCCATCCATCCATGTTCCATCTAAGGAGAATTTCCATCCAGGACACTGCAGAATTTGCAACACAGCTTGCTCATTGACTCAACGGGCTGGATGTACGGAGTACGGAGTACCAGTTGTCACACCGAGCCTCCCTCCGTTCCTCCGGCCTCCGTTCCGATTGCCCCAAGCCCCCCGCCAAGAAGAGAGATCCGTCATCGATCGAGCGTCGGAGAGCATCCCTCAGCCTCCGCCGCTCCCACGCAGTAGGAGGAACTTTTCTCACCAGACCCTGCACAATGAGGTATTGACGATACCGCCGACCATTCTGAAGTCCTTTCCCAAACGTCTTCCGTGGTGTGGGGGCCTCGATCTTCATCGCGACCAATGTCTCAAGAGACAGCCCTCCCATGAGTTCAAGCCATGGATGACGGCGACGCTTTAGGGGAAAGCACCAGCAGAGGCCGGGTCGCTGCCGCTGCCGCTGCCGCTGCCGCCGATGCCGATGCCAATGCCAATGCCAGTGCCAGTGCCCTCCTTTGTCGCAGCGACATGAATCAGAGCAGCGCCAGCATCCTCGAGAATGTCGAGATGGCGCACGATGAGGTGAAGTCGAGTCTCCCCTTTCCCCAACGCGGCCGCTCTGCTGACCATTTGCCGCCCTCACCGGGATTTAGCTCTTCTCTGGCCCTGTTGCAGAGTCATTGCCGAGCAGCGTCTCGGCCTTTCCCCATCATCGCACCCGAGCCGATTCCATCACGAGCTTTGCGTATTACGACGAAGAGGCCGACCAGGATGCGGATGGCACTGACCATCGCTCCTCGATGCACCTCCACCTAGGCGAGGAGTTCGCCGGTAACGCCGCCGATCTCGCCCACCTGGCATCGGCAATCGCCATTGAAGAGGAGGATGACTACCTGGAGGGGGGGGTGGAGGGCGACGACGATGACGACGATGGATACGCGCCTTTGGACCAAGACTTCATGTTGCGCCGCACCTCCTCGTCTCGCTCCCGCAACTCCGTCCATGCCCATCTTCTGCGTCGAGACAGCACTGCAACCGCCGGAAGCATTCGCCTCGATGGTCGTGCAAGCCAAAAACTCTACATGAGAAACGAGGACTTCACCATCGCGATTGCAGGGTTCTCCACAAGCCGCTGGGGGTACCTCTCCTACCTCCTGTCTTGCTCCTGCTCCCTCGGTCTCGCATACCTCCTTTTTCGGTGGCTTCCGCGGCTGTACGTGGCCGTCGTAGGACGGTCATGTCCTCTCAAGGACTGTGAATGGGTCGTCATCGAGAATCAGTGGGGAGAAATGGCTATTTTGCCGGTCAAAATAGTGACGTACGGCCGCTCCATCTCGACCGTATTCGGCAATACCGAGAAGTCCTTCTCCTACAGTCTAGACGGGGATACCGATCCCCTCATGACAACTCTCCGGACCATCGACTATCGCTATATCAAGCTGTGTTTCCATCCGTTCAGAGACAGATTCGTCCTGTCCAATGGTTGGAAAGATCCCGAATGGGTCAATGCTCGAGCTGTTCGGGTCGGACTGGGAAACGAGGACAAGATCAGTCGCGATCTCATCTTTGGCAACAACCTCATCGATATTGAGCAGAAGTCAGCTGGCCAACTGCTCGTCGACGAGGTCAGTCTTGCTCTCCTGGACTCGGCATTGCAGTCCCGAGGCGCTCCGTGTCTTTTGCTCACATGACAGCAGGTTCTTCACCCGTTTTATATCTTTCAAATTGCCAGCCTTACCCTGTGGTGCCTCGACAATTACTACTACTATGCCGCGTGCATCTTTGCCATGTCCGTTGGGAGCATCGCGGCCACACTCATCGAAACCCGTGCTGTGAGTGCCCTCCTAGATCTCACCCGGCCAGAAGACGACAGGATCTGACAGATTAGACTATGCTTCGGCTTCGCAACCTTTCTCGTTTCGAATGCGATGTTCGTGTGCTTAGGAATGGCTTCTGTAAGCAATTTGTCCGAGATCGTCGTGCCTTGCCTGTGCTCGTTTCTTATGACCATGGGGCTACAGGGACCAACATCTCCTCGGCCGATCTCGTCCCGGGAGATGTCTACGAACTCAGCGATCCAAGCCTATCGCAATTTCCAAGCGACAGTCTGCTATTGACAGGAGACTGCATCGTCAATGAAAGCATGCTCACTGGTATGAACCCCCATCAAGAGGATTTATAGAATGGGTGGAGAAGAACCTTGGACTGACCAGACAATAGGAGAATCCGTGCCAGTGTCCAAAATCCCCGTGACCGACGACGTGTTATGCAAGATGGATCTCGGCGCATCGACAATATCTCCAGAGATTGCGCGGCATTTCCTTTTCTGCGGCACAAAGATCGTTCGTGTCAGACGCCCGCAGGACGATAGGGACGGCGATGCTGTTTCCCTCGCCCTCGTCGTCCGGACGGGTTTCAACACAACCAAAGGCGCTCTTGTGCGGTCGATGCTCTTTCCCAAGCCGTCAGGATTCAAATTTTACCAAGACTCGTTCAGATACATCAGTGTCATGGCCCTCGTCGCCCTCCTTGGATTTCTCGCCTCCTTTATCAACTTCATCCGGTTGGAACTCGCGTGGCACCTGATCATTGTCCGTGCTTTAGATCTGATCACCATCGTCGTTCCTCCAGCGCTCCCTGCTACACTGACGATTGGCACCCAGTTCGCACTCTCGCGGTTGTCGAAGCGCAAGATCTTTTGCATCAGCCCACAAAGAGTCAACGTCGGCGGAAAATTAGATATCATGTGTTTCGACAAGACTGGTACACTCACGGAGGATGGTTTGGATATCTTGGGGGTTCGCATCAATGATTTGGATTCTCGACAATTCGGCGAGTTGATCACAGAACCCAAGGCACTCGAGGCAGCAGACACCGGTCCTGACCCATGCTGCAACCTACGCGCCGCACTTCACGCGATGGCCACTTGCCATAACCTTCGATCAGTCGACGGAGATCTTGTTGGCGATCCCCTGGATATCAAAATGTTTGAATTCACCTCATGGTCCTTCAAAGAAGGCAGCCAGTCCGCAGCAGAAGGCGATGATGAAGAGCAAGCTGGCCTGTCGCCATCGATAGCTTGCCCTGCTGATGTAAGGTTCCCAGGTGGTTGCTCTCTTCTAATGGACAAAGGAAGCTAATGCCATGCAATGCAGGAATCCCGGCAGCTTGGCATACTGAAGTCCTTCGAATTTGTCTCGCTGCTCAGGCGCACAAGTGTCATTGTCCGTCAATTTGGGCAGAAGAGCGCCGATATATATGTCAAGGGGGCCCCTGAAGCGATGCGGGAAATCTGTCGTCCAGAGAGTCGTGAGTAGCTTCTCGCGGGCCCAAGCATCAACATTGTCGCTGACAATCTGAAAGTTCCCAAGAACTATGACGAGCTCCTATCTTCCTACACTCACAAAGGCTACCGAGTCATCGGATGCGCCACTCGCCATTTGAGCCGCTTCAGTTGGGTCAAGGCACAAAAGATGACCAGAGCCGAGGTCGAGAGCGATCTGGACTTCATTGGTTTCATCATCTTCGAGAACAAGCTCAAGCCCAGCACGGCGGCCGTGCTCAAGGAGCTCAAGGAATCGAACCTTGGCACAGTCATGGTGACTGGGGACAACATTCTTACCGCAATCAGTGTCGCACGGGAATGCGGACTCGTCGACCCGTCTGCTCACTGTTATGTGCCCTGTTTCGTTCAAGGTAAGATCAATTGCGAGCGTGTCCGAGATGCGACCACGGATCTAATAATGGGGCGGCAGGCGACAGCCATGATCCGACGGCGAAGCTGCAGTGGGAAAGCATCGACAACCCCGCCTACTGCCTGGACAAGACCACTCTTACTGTGAGATCTATTCCGGCCATGATCGAAAGTATGATGGTGAGACTGAGCTCTAACATGGGATGACAGCCTCTGCCGATCCCTCCACAAGAAGATGCTTCTTTACCATTCGACCTCACGAACGTGCGCAACTACTCGTTGGCAGTCAGTGGCGAGGTGTTTCGATGGATCGTGGACTATGCCTCCCCCGATCTTTTCCGCAAGGTCCTGGTCAAAGGCAAAGTATTCGCGAGGATGTCTCCAGACGAGAAGCACGAGTTGGTCGAGAGGCTACAGGGCATCGACTACTGTGTTGGCTTTTGCGGAGACGGTGCCAATGACTGCGGTGCGCTGAAGGCTGCCGATGTTGGCATTTCTTTGTCCGAGGCCGAGG
This sequence comes from Escovopsis sp. TC, assembly GCA_003055185.1. NCBI lineage: Eukaryota > Fungi > Ascomycota > Sordariomycetes > Hypocreales > Hypocreaceae > Escovopsis > Escovopsis sp. TC. The sequence continues at coordinate 1,933,825 of NIGD01000003.1, forward strand.
CCTCCGTTGCAGCCCCCTTCACTTGCCAAGTCTTCGACATTCGTTGCGTGATTGAAGTGATCAGGTATTGACAGGATCCGAACCCTACATATGCCTATCGACACTGACAAGACCATAGGGAGGGGCGGGCCGCGCTTGTGACGAGCTTCAGTTGCTTCAAATACATGAGCATCTACTCTGCGATCCAATTCACCTCGGTCAGCTTTCTGTACGCAAAAGCATCGAATCTCGGAGATCCCCAGTTTCTCTTCATCGACATCTGCCTGATCCTCCCCATTGCTATCTTCATGGGCTGGGCTGGGCCTGCCGAGAGACTGTACCGAAAACACCCCACCGCGGACCTTATCTCGAGCAAGGTGCTGGCGCCACTGCTTGGGTTGATGGTCATCAGCATCATCGTCCAAGTGATCGCATACATCACTGTGAGGGAACAGTCGTGGTACATGCCGCCGAAGCCCAGTCATGACGAATCAAACATCGAGAACTCGGAGAACACGGCGCTTTTCCTCGTTTCATGCTTCGAGTACATCTTTTCCGGAATCATCTTGAATGCGGGACCCCCTTTCAGGCACTCCATGAAGGATAACTGTACGTCTGACTCTCCCATCTCAAAGCACAAGAAAAAAAAAAACCGAAGACAGTTTCTAACATCCTTCCAGGGCCTTTCCTCGCGACTCTGGTTTCCACTTTGGCCGCCTCCGTTTTCATGGTCTTCAACTCGTGGCAATCTCTCAACGAATTGATGCAGTTGACGAGCACGGGCTTGCACTACAAGCTCTTCCTCGTTCTCCTGGGGTTGGTTTATCTGCTGGGTGGCTGGATTTACGAGAAACATATGGCAGGCATGCTAGCGAAGACGCTGGTAAAGGTTCATCGAAAGATCACGGGCAGGGGCAAGAAACGCAAAGAGTACAAGTTGATCTTGGAAGAAATGCGCATGTAAGGGGCTCCCGTGGTCATGCAGAACGGACCATTCGAGTGTACCATCTAACGAGACATGTATCATGAGCGGGTGGGAAACAGCGCGTTGAGTTACAAAACGATAGTCATGCGTAGAATGCGAGGCAATGAGAGGCTTGGGGAGTGAGCCTAGCTATGAGTGTTGTCGGTCTTCCACTGCTTGACCCAGGCCTCTATCCTGTCTATGTTCGTGTCCATCTCTTCTGTGGTGTTACTTGTCAACTCGATCACGATTTCAGGCGCAAAGGCGTCCCGAGCCTCTTGCAGCAACACCTCCATTATCTCCGAATCCAAATTCTCCTGCAGTTTTGACTCCGGATATTTCCTGCAACAGATGTCAGCCTCATCTCTCAGCAGGTCGGCCCGCCAGCGCTCCCGCCCCCTCTATCCCCATCACCACCGTCGTCATCATTGCTACTCTGTTTCAAGATCTTCTCCATCCTGCTTCTTTTCTTCATTAAGTATGCACGGATGACTGACCTTGCTGTGAGACGATCATATAGAATCGTCGAGTCTACCCGCAAGACGACGACCAGATCGATCCAGCTTTCCGGGAACAGATCGCAGGCATGCCAGTCGAGGATTTTACCGCCCTCTTTGACGTCCTCTTCAATGGCATCCAGAAGCTGCAAACCTCCATCATATTAGGCAAAAAAAGTACGCAACGTAGTTAGTCCCGTGGTCGGTGATCCTTTTTTTTTCTCGCAAGGAAAATTTCAAGTGACAATGAAATACCGCCGCCCACCAGTTTGGGGCTGCTCGAGACTCACCTTGTCTTCATCTACGATCCAGCTCTGAAAATCCTCGTCCCAGCTCTCGCGGCATTCTTTGTCCTTCGCCACCTGGTTGATGGAGAGATGCTGCAGGCCCGTCCTTTCGGCCAGGATCTCACAATGACTGGTTTTGCCGACGCCCGGAGTGCCGGTGATGATGATATTAGGAGATTGCCGCATTTTGGCCACAGGGGGGAAAATTCCAAAAGCTGAAGCCTCAAAATGGAGTCGCGTTGGATTAGGTGGTCGAAGATCAAGCTCAGTCTCACGAGATTCTGGCTCACTGGCTTCGAGTCTCCGACGGTCAAAGGAAACCGGGACTAGATTGAAGATGAAGTAGAATTAGAACCCTCCTATTGAAATCATTTCGAAGAATAGCCCTTTGAGCTCTGGTAGAGGTAAAGCAATTAGGATGCAAGACCTGTTTAGCTCGTACTGATTGTATTTTCATCCAACCTTCGTACTGACTACTGGTAGTACCTACTAAGGTAGTAGTGTACAGGTAGCACTCAAGAGGTACTACCGATAGTAGTTGTAGAGTTCTGTACTTGATCCATGCTGTCATCCATCTATACTACTAGTAGGTAGTACTCCGTACTAAGCCGCTCCGTACCAGTATATGTACTTAGCACTATAGTAGTACTACTCTTCCTGGTAAATTTATTTCCTTCCACCGTGGAGAATTTAATGTCACGGTAGTCATTGTGTGCTTCGGGCTGTACAGCCAGGTACGTGCCTCCCAAATTTACTACTAGTACTATGATCGGAATGAAGGCGGCAAGGAAAAGGCAGCACTAGCAAACTTGAGTCGCGAGAAGAAAAGAACAGCTCCTCCTCCTGAGATTTCGCTCGCTCGTCAGGCCCAAATACCATACCAAAAAAAACCAGAGACAGGGGAAAATCGTTGACATGGTGTGTCTCGAACACATTAGATCCGGCCTCTATCGAACATCGAAGCACCTTTAACCAGTGTTGGCGAAGCTCGCCGTTCTTGCGGCTGCATTCATTGCTCAGTCTCGGATTCCAACACTTCAGTCAGCTCTTGCTGAGGATCAAGACGGTCTCCTTCTCCGTAGTCCATCTTCTCTTGCTGTGCGATAGCCTGCGCAGAGACGATTTTGGCTAATCGCTTCAGGCGCGGTGTTTGCAACCCTGCAACAATCAGTCAGCGTCTTGCTCTCACGAGGTAATGGATGCCCCGCCCGAAGGGATCGAAATGCTCCTCTTACATGAAGGTGTATATGTCTCGAGAGCAGTGATCACACGAGGCTCGGCAATTTCATAGGGCCCACTGTCCTCCATGTCAACTGCCTGCAACAGGAGTACGTCGCTCTTCTCAGTGACGCGAGACGCCACGGCCTTCATGATTTCTCCGTTGATGGGTTGCTCGTAATCAGCGACGAGATACTGGTTCAGGAGTTTCTGAATCTGAGTGGGAGAGAGCCTACTGTCATGTCAGCGTGGTAAACGAACTAGATCAGGGCATCAGGGAACTTACATCCAGCAGATGTCCTGGATGATCTCGATGTCATTGAGTGTTGCCTTCTTCAGCTGTAGGAGCTTGGTCGCTTGCTTGACAATCCATCAATGTCAGCATTTAGCCCTAGACAGATATCAACCTGGTGGCCCCTACCATCAGATGCTCCAACAGCAAAGTGCCCTCTGGCATATCATGGCTCTTGCACCATTCTTCGATTCGGGTGATGTTGTAATTGATCTGAAGACCTCGCTTCCACGACAGGAAATTGCGACGCATCAACAGGTCGTTGAAGGCCGTTGTGCCCACCAGCTTCAGAAGCTCCGTCAGAACCTGTGTCATGATCGAATCCTCGAGATAGTAGGCCTTCATCGCTCGGTAGACGCTGTTGAGCAGGCTGAGTAGGTGATCCATGCTGTATGCCGGTGTCGAGTTTGACTGGAGCAGCTTGCCGAGGAAGCGGTTGCTCTCGTTGGTGATGAAGCCAGGCAATGACTGAGACTCGATGATGGCAGGGATAATCATCTTCTGAAGCTTGTGTTTGAGGACCTTGATCCAGGTGTGATAGATGTTGAACTCAAGACTCTCGAGGTCATGCTTCACGATCTCCAAAAGACGATCATATTCGTAATTGTCCGTCTTCTGAGTCTGGTACCATTCCTCCGCCAGAAACACGAAGGAGAGCATCTCGTGAACGTTGGACAGCCAGAAAGCCCCCGGATTGATCGCCTCCTCTCCATCGTGTTGCATGACCTCCTGTTGGATGGACTGCATCACATTGGCGAGGAAGCGCTCTGATTCCTTCACAAAACCATTGTTCCACATCTCCGATGTTACCAGGTTGATGAGGTAGGCGGGGAACAAGACCTCCTTGTCGGACGGCGTTGGGGTCGTGTTTGGCGAAGGGATTTTCAAATTTCGGATCAGGCCCATCGTGACTTCCTCATTCAAGCCATCTTCATCTGCAAGAAGGCTTTCGAGCTCAAGCTCAATATTGTCAATTCCTGGGCTGAAGGTCGATCCCGATAGGTTGGGCCGATGCGTTGTGCCAGTGACAGCCATGGACATTGGGCGAGGGTTGTAGGCAGCGCTGAAACGGTCAATCTCACGGGGCTCTGCTCCTGCGCTCCGCCGCTTAGGCTTCTTCGACGAGACCAGGTTGATTATTCCGCTCGTGATGGTGGATGTCGCGGTTGTGCCATTCGTCGCTTCGCCGTTCAAGGGTGCAGAGCGCTTGGCGAGCTCCAGAGCATCCCGCAAGGACTCGAGCTCCTGCCTCAGGCTCATGTTGTCCCGTTCCTGCTCGAGGCTCGCTTCCTTTGTCGTCTCCAGTTCCGAGCTCGCTAAGCGAAGCGACTCCCGAAGCTCGCGCTCCTCCTCCTGCATGCGCTTGATGTTGAGCGTGGACTCATCAAAGGCCTGCTGCAATTTCTTCATCTCATCCTCCATGGCTTGCAGGCGAGCAACAGCAATGCCTGCCTGGTTCGCTTCTGTTTGAAGCTCCTTGGTTCTTGCCTCAAGTGCGTTGTGACGAGTTTTCCATGACTTGATCTGCCCTTCGTAGCTCTCCACTTGAGAGACAAGAGTTCTGTTCTTCTCTTTCATGGAGCCCAAGTTCTGTGTCAGTTCGACGACCTTGTTCTCAAGCTTGTAGGAAATCTGCTTGAGATCGCGTGCCTCCTCGCGTATCTTCTTGTAGTCTCGACGAGCGCATCTGCCACGCCAGAGACTCTGAATCAAGATCACCTTCTTGCGGTATTGTCTCCAGGTCTGGAGTTGCTGCCGTGATCGCCAGACTCTCTGTATAATCAGAGCTGCATTTCCAACCCTGGTCTCTGTGATCTGTTTTCTGCGCAAGTAACCCTTTGCGACAGATTCAAAAATGATGATGTCGTTTCTAATGCGGAGGAAAAGCTTGCGTTGCTTATGCCCTCTCCACACACGCTGTATCGTTACAACAGCCTTGATGTCGCGCATCTTTCGGGTCATCTGCCTCGCCATGTATCCCCGGATGAGAGACTGGCTTCGGACAATAGCTTCGCGCGCCTCCAAGTACCGACGGCGATAGTATTTCGCTTTCAGATTCTTCTGAATCAATGTGGCGCACTCATTGAGACGGTTGGTTCGCAAGTTCTCCAGGAAGGCCAGCATACCAGCACGGAAGAAGATCTTGGTCAAGCCCAGCTGGTATTTGTCCAGGCCCTTCTCCGTGCTTGTACCAAGAGCCTTGGTCAGGATGGCGTCTGCCATCTGGCGAATCTCGGATGTCCACTTGTCCGAACGAACAAGCATGTAGTATCGGAGAGCGAACTCTTCGTAGGTCCAACGAGTCGGGTAGCCGGCACAGCTGATGCGAACTGTCTCGAGAACGCCACAAGCTCGGAGCTGGCTAAGGACCATCGGGCCCTCAAACTGCCACGCTTCCTTGGCTTCGTTCGGCTTGATGCATCGAATGTAATGGACGTCGGTGTGGTTGATCGTGTTCATCAGTTCAATCAGCGAGGATCTGAAAATACCACCCAGAGTTGGCTTCCTGTTGACGGCCACGCCGATTTTCCTACTACCAGCGGGCTTGACAGCATTGGATGAAGCGGAGGCCAGATCCTTCTCCCGAACAGCCGATGCTGCATCCAGGACCTGTCTGAGAAATGCATTGCTTGTATCGCGGAGGATGGCCATGTGCTCGTCAGGGACCGTGTCACGATTCTTCTCGATGAAACCCTCAGACTCGTAGGTGACATCAATGGCGTAGTGACAGACAGTAAAGGCCGATTTCCCGAATCGTGGTTTCTTGTAGAATGCGTGCTGTTTCTCCGTGGCGTAATTGTGGTGTAATTTTGAAACGAATTGCTCGTCTGAGCCCATCGGAAGGCGTGACTCCTCATCCAGAAGGGAAAGAACACCCAACTTTCCCTCGATGAGGTCGATGCACGGCTGATTGTCAGAGAAATCGATGAAGGTCCAGTCGATTTGCTCGCGAAGATACTCTTCCTGCTCGAGTTTGAAGACGTGTTGGTTGAATTCCTGTTGAAGCTTTTCATTGGCATAGTTGATGCAAAACTGCTCAAAAGAGTTCTTCGCAAAATGCTCGAATCCGTAAATGTCCAAAACGCCGATGAAGGATTTGACACGACCAAGAATTTCTTCCGTCGCAAGACTGTGATTGATGACCTCGACAAGCCAGTCGAACAGGCTCGAGTAGATGAACTTCGCCACGGAATCACGCACGACGGTTGCCTGAGCTTGGCTGAGGTTGGAAATGATTTTCTCACCTCGAGTCACGAGCTGCTTCTTCACGATCCATTTCGCAAATTCAGCCGCATCGACACCGAGGATGTCGCAAGCGAGGACAAGAGAGTGCTCGGTGGATGCGAGGACACTATCATTGCGAGCAGCCGTGATCTTGACGTTTCCCAGGTGCAAGAGGCCGGCAAGCAGCTTGAATATGTCTTCCCGCTGGGCCTCGGAGACACCAATTGTCTGCAAGGACTTCTTGGTGGCCTCGAATTCAGCCTTGTCATCAACACCATCAATCGATGGACAATTTCCCTGGTTTAAATAGTCAAACTGGTCGATCGAGAGAATATTCAGCGCCTTGCGCTGCTCCTCGGAGGCACCACAGACCAATTGGTAAAAGATGTGGTAATTGCGTTCCTTCAGAGGCTGGAAGACCAGGCGTGAGCGTTCCAGTAGATAGGTGCGGATTTTGGCGCCGATGATGTTTGTCTTCTCGTCAAACATGATCTCGATGTACTTGCCGAACCTCGAGGAGTTGTCGTTACGCGTCGTCTTTGCGTTACCAAAGGCTTCCATGATCGGGTTCGTCGCGAGGATCTGCTCTTCGGTTTCGCTCATGGTCTCGGATCCCCTCTTGACGCGAGCGCCGGGGCTGTCCGGGGACTCTCGGGTCGCGAAGTAGCGCATAATATACTTGGCGCTCACAGTCTTTCCAGCACCGGATTCGCCCGAGACGACGATGGTTTGATTCTTGCCATCTCGAATCATATCCCTGGTTCGGGTCAGCGTTCATCTCCTAGACTTCGAGATCAGCGGGAGGGGGCGGGGGCAGCTAGTACATGAAAGCCTCTTCTGCGATGGCAAACAAATGGGGCGCCTGCGTCGCTCTTTGCTTGCCGGCATATACCTGCACCATGCCTGGGACATAGAGAGAATCCACCCGAGCAAAGGGGTTCGTCGCGATCAGGACGATTCCACTGTACGTATAGATCTCCTTCTGAAGGTATCGTAGTCGGATGGCTTGAAGAACTGCGCGCACACAAGACCTTAGCATGTCATCTCTCGAAGGACGAGGGTGGCTACTCCGTACCGGCTGGCTCGTTGAGATGTGACAAGTTGGTGAGATCATCACTGGCTTCGAGAATGGTCGGGTTCATCAGAGGCGGCAGAGAAGGATCCGAGCCGCTCTGAAGGGCCTCGGCTGTCACCTCGACCGTTCGGGTCTGTCATACCCGGAGCGTCAGTTTAGATCCCCTTGTTTGGTCACGCAGAATGCGAAACAGAAGCTGGCGCGCGTACCTCTTCATTCTCGAGCTTGAAGGTCAACTGGACCTTGGAGCCGGTGATCACCTTGCTGACAAGCTCGGATGCCACCCAGCCCTCGGTGGCATCCGGCTGCCACGCTCGTGTGCCGACATCATAGCTTGATGCCATCGAGAGCCGATCGGTCGGGAGACGGGCAGCAGAGGCGGACGCAGGAAAGAATCAGTGACAATTTGGGCGGAGAGGGAGGAGGGACATTCGTGGGATCAAGCGGCGCCGAAGACCAAGGCTTGGAGGTTCCTCGAGTCAACGCAGGCCTCTGCTGCAGAGGAGGAGAGAATGAATGGATGGCAGGACCCGAATGCCGACAGCTTGCGTCGTTTGCCCTTGAACGGATGTCTTCTGGAAGATGGAAGATAGAAGTTGGACGAGAGGTTGGCAAGGGTCTGGGTGCATGTTGGAGTCTGGGAGTCGGACAAGATGCGCGCTTCCGCTCCCCTTGGTGCAAAGCGGTGGTGAGCAAACCCGCCAAAAGGGGGGGGGGTTCTTCCCGTACTCCGTACTCCGTGCCGCCGCGCCGTTTTTGAGCAACCGCGCCATTTAGCTCGGGGCTACTAGTACGAAAAGCGGAGCACTCTATACGGAGAACTGCTACACGGCATTCCCGTACCGAGACAGTGCTCTGCAGAAGCCAAGGCGGCGACGCACAGTGCAGATACATACATACATACTAAGACGCATTTAAAGGGTAGTAGTCGATCACGATATTGGCAAAATGTATCATGGAGTACGGAGGACTACTAGTAGGTACCTACTCCGCGGTAATAGCAGTAGTGCTCGATTAGGTACAAGTACTACTGAGAACCTGTGCTCCGGACAGGAAAATTCCAAGTAGTACTGCTCCAGTGCCAGTCCAAGCGTCTTGATTGATGGATGGATGCACAGTCGCGGAACGCGCGCTGACCGACCGTCCGGATCTGAGCGACCTTCCAAGGGGCATCCGAACTTGATACAGGTACCTAAAACCTGGTGTGGCGCCTGTCCCCCGGCGCGATATACGAGTAGGTACTCGTTCTCCGTACTAGAAATACTTCGAGTGCTAAGAAATTAGTAACCACGGCACAGATTATACTACTAGCACTATACCTTAGCAATACCTGGAACTGCTGATACTCGCGGAGTGCTACGATTAGTACGAGTATTGTCAACTTCAACTCTCGACTTCTCCATTCCGTGCTATCCTGGCGTGCACATCATGGCTCCTACCATATTCTTCGTCACGGGCAACGCAAACAAGCTTAAGGAGGTTAAACTGATTCTGGAGCCTGGCATCGAGGTTCAGAGTCTATCACTTGACGTCGAAGAAGTTCAGGGCACACTAGAAGAGGTCACCCTCTCAAAATGCCGCAGGGCAGCTGAACTGGTATATGAACCGCATCCCTCGCGAGACCCCCATCGAGACTTAATGTAGACTCACGTGTGCAAATTAGATCAAAGGCCCTGTGCTGGTTGAGGACACAGCCCTCAAGTTCAACGCCCTGAACGGTCTCCCGGGGCCCTACATGTAGGCTCATCTGTGGTCCTGCCCTGAACTTTCGTGGCGGCCATTCTCCTCTCCCTCGCGGCCCGGTTGCGCAAGAGGAAAGGCTGATGAACCCTCGCCAATCGCAAGAAAATGGTTCATGGCCTCGATCGGACACGAGGGTCTCAATAACCTCCTTGCCGCCTATGCGGACAAAACAGCAGAGGCAGTGTGTACATTTGGGTACTCCCCGGGACCAGGCCATGAGCCAATCCTGTTCCAAGGCTGTTGTCCCGTGAGACTTCTAGTTCCCATCTCAAACCGAACCGCGTTGGTTGCTGGCTGCCAATGGTTCATGCTCTCAGAAGCTAATGGCTTCCAGGGCAACATCGTGCCAGCTCGAGGCCCGCCGACCTTTGGTAAGTGCAATCCCCGCCTCGCGGCGCAACTTCAAGGCAGGAGTCGCTAACGGGATTCGCATCATAGGCTGGGATGCAGTGTTCGAACATGACGGAATGACGTGAGTTTGTCAGGCGCAAATCGCGACTCCGCAGGACTCCAGGCTGACACTCCCGCTCCTGTGCCTTCTCTTGGATGTCGCAAAGATTTGCGGAAATGAGACCGGAAGAGAAGAACAGGATCTCGCATCGGGCACGCGCGCTTCAAAAGCTGCATGCCTGGTTCAGTCAAAACTGCTGACGATCTGACCGGCGGCGTCAAGTTTGAGACAACGTCCTTTCCATGGACTCCGAATTCGATAAGCTTCATGGCACGGTCAGCCATTTGATATACATTCCGATGAACCACAACACGTACTATAAGACTTCGAACTCGCCATATTTTCGCATCTGCCGGGCATCTCGGCGGTATGGCTGCAGCAGCTTGTCCATTGCAAGCTTTTCGAGCGCAAACGTCTTTCGTGAATACTTCTTGATCAGCGCCGATCCACGGAATGTAGGGTCTAGCACGATTAGAGAGCACCGGTCGTCCCTATGCCTCTCAAACCCAATGATAGTGACAGAGTGACCTGGTCTGCATGTCAGTCTCCGGCGAACCAAGGCATAATCAGAGGTATATCACGCTCACCAGATCTTTGCCAGTATATTGGTGGAAGGTGGGTGAGGCGCAGCTTCTCATCCGATTCCAAAGGAGTGCTTTGTTTGAAATAGCGCTCGACTGCGCCGAGCAAGCGTTCAAATGCCAAAGCAGGATCTGCGTTCTCTCGGAAAGCCGCCACGGAGCATCTAGAGGCAATGCTGTTAATAGCCTGATAGGCAGTCCATAATGTGAGGTAGGCGATTGGAAGGCAAGACAAACGGCATGGAAAGACTTTGCATGAGCGCTTGAACCTAAAGACCCCTGAGTTACTAGATGATTATCCTGAGCGTGATACGAAGAGGCTCATACCTCGGGCGTGCCGATGAACTTGCGCGTGCCTCTGATACCGCCGGTCTCAACACGGCCCTGGGAGTTGAAGCCCCCGTCCCATGCATCTTCAATCATGTCCTGCAGCTTCAGGATCCCCGGAATGCCTTTCCCAAACTGCTCCCATCCTTTGACCCGTGCACCTTGGATGTAGGTGACGAGCATCTGAATGTTGCGGTACCCGCAAAAAGCGCCTGATGAGATTTAAGGACTTAGTATACATGGCTTCTGGACATGGGGCAACGAGATCGGCGCATGGCAATCACCTTCTCTCCTAGATTTTGCCACATGCTGCACACAGTCATGACAAAGATAGGCGTATTTGGTCGACGGACTCCGTTGTAGCAGATGCTTTACGGCGGGTAGAATCCCTGATCATCACGTTAAGAAGTATCCCAGAATGGACATGTCAGGAAATGCCAGTCCCTACCATCAGTAGTAGGCCCGGGAGCCTTCTCTAGATGATGAGAGAGCCAAGGGGGCATCTGTGCCTCTTGCGCATATCTCCCTAATTGTGCCCCTTTCTTGGAGGCATCGGTCTCGGTCATGCTGGCATAGGACACCACGGATTGGCAAGGATGGTCAAGACCGAAGGCCTGAAGGCTTGGATCATGTAGCTTCGTGGTCTGTTGCCAGCGTGCGTCAATCGATTGTGATCACATTCAGGAGGTGCTCTGTATTTTGTTAACTTTATAGGTACTACCTACCTGCCTAGTAGTATACTCTATACTTTCCCTTACAAAAATTATACTACCTACAACAGTAGTATTCTAGCAGGCGCGACCTTTACCTCCCTAGAGATAGATGTTATAGTAACTTAGAGCACTACTAGTAATACTACTAGCACTTAGTGTTACCTAGTATCTTACTCCTCGTATACTATAGAATAAGTACTTCTAAAGTTAATTTTAAGTAGTTATATTTAGGTAAAAAGGACTAAGGCAAGACAAGCTATACTCTTATATTTCTATAAAGTTCTATATCTTCTTTTCCTTTGTTAAAGAAGAGTGCTGAATTATTCTAGCTTAAGCTAAGAACATAGTTGTAGGTCCCTAGATAAGCTTCTACCTATGTTATACTTAAGATTGTTTATAATTTCTATAAGTATATACAAAGAAACAATTACTACGACGACATTTGCTACTAATAGTAGGCAAGGTTACAGATTGCTACATTAATAGGCAATTACTCTTCTCTGGTACATCGCTAGAACTTGAAGACTTTTCAATTTGAGCGATCAGCAACTCGAACGCGCGGCTGACATTTTGGTTGTATCTTGCGCTCGCTTCGGTCCAGCCGCATTGGAATCGCTCTGAGAGTTTCTTGCCCTCCTCGGGACTAACTTGACGTTGTTCTGGTCGGAGGTCGCTCTTGTTACCTACAATAACAATAGGAACAAATTCCGTGCCCTAATACAATAGAGATACTATTAGCAAGATTGCGCGAAAGCAAATAAGGTATTCGGGAGACGAACTAGGTGATTAAGAATCTTTTCCCGAACGACCTGGATCATCTCAAAAGAGGGCAGTGACGACACCGAGTACACCAGCATATACCCGTGTATGCCAATGAAGTGCTTCGAGTTCAGTATACTGTATTCATCCTGCTTAGGCGTTCAGCAAAACAGAGTTCGCACTCGAGGAAGCAGGCTCACGGACCTGGCCCGCTGTGTCAACAATCTCCGTAGAAAAGTCCTGGCCCTTATACTGGATTATCTTGCTAAAGGTGTTCTCAATAGTCGGGTAATAACTATCTACGAACGAGCCGTCGACGTATTGCACCGCTAGAGAAGATTTGCCTATAGATGTTAGAGTTAAGTGATTGCAGGGAGTTAGGCATTCTATGTTACGGACCGACAGAACGACTGCCTACAATGGCGACCTTTCTTTGCTTAGGGGAAGGCATCTAGATGATGTCCGACAGTTGAATGTAGAGCGTCCGTCGTGGACGACTGCGTACGACCTACTAGTCGGGCGTACGGCGTCTTACAGTAGCGACCTTAGTAAAGCAAACTATTAGTAACTATAAGTTAGTTTAGAAACTATTAATAAACATTCTTAAGTAAGAATCTACTAATAAGTACATATTTAAAATTAGAAAGAATATAAAGAGTTTATTTAAATTAAGAAAATAATAAAAAAGAAATTTAATACTTTAAAATAAATATATATCTAAGAATTAAAATAGATTTTTTATTTAAATATATATTATATACTATAATACTTTATACTAAGTAAAAACAGGCTCTATGTATTAGATAAGATTTTAATGCTTTATATATTATTTAAAAGAAGCTAAGTTTTAGGAATTCTATATACTATATGTTAAATAGTATATAATAGACCTACTAGTTAGGCGTACGGCGTCTTATAGTAGCAACCTTAGTAAAGCAAACTATTAGTAACTATAAGTTAGTTTAGAAACTATTTATAAATATTCTTAAGTAAGAATTTACTAATAAGTACTTATTTAAAATTAAAAAGAATATTAAAAGTTTATTTAAATTAAGAAAATAATAAGAAAGAAATTTAATACTTTAAAATAAATATAAATCTAAGAATTAAAATAGATTTTTTGTTTAGATATATATTATATACTATAATACCTAGTACTAAGTTAAAATAGGCTCTATGTATTAGATAAGATTTTAACGCTTTATATATTATATATATATAAAGAAGCTAAGTCTTAGGAATTCTATATACTGTATGTTAAACAGTATATAAAGGATTAGAGTAAAGCATAAAGGATAAGTTAAAGTAAGAAGCTTAATTCTATTAAGAAGAATTCGTAAATACTTACTTTATAAAAAAGTTCTATATATATATATATATATATATATAGAATAGATTCTAGAAATAAAGCTTTCTTATAAAGCTTTCTTATTATTTAGATATTCTTTAAGGCTTAGTTAAGAAAGTAATGTTTATCTATATTAAGAATCTTTGCTTAGCTTAGCTATACTATTTTCCTTATCTAGACTATACTTTAAATTAATATACTTCTTACTATATAAAGATGTTTATGCTTTTTTTATGCTTTATAGTATAAGGTCCTTAGTATCTTAAGTTTTATAATAAATAATCCTTTTAATAAGTTTAGTCTTCTAGTATAGCTAATAGCGCGCTTTAGAAAGAATATAGTAGTATGTAATAATAACAGTAATACACTAGGTCTTTAGGTAAGACAGTCGTAAAGGTATTATACAATAAACGTATAAAAAGGTAAGGGTTATTATATGTAAGAGCTAAGACTTAGCCTAATTACGTTAGGTATAATTATTGCTAAGATATATGCTGTATAGTACACGTAACCTTAGGTTAATCTAGTGTTAGTCGTTACATAGTAAGCATTAGTAAAAAAAGCTTCCTTTAGCTAATAAAAAATCCTAAATAAATCCTACTTATCTTCTTCTTATAATACCTTTACCTCTAAATTTTAATTCTTTATATACCTTTTGTTATAAAATACTTAATTTTCTTCTTTTTTTTTAAAAACAAATACGCTCTTTTTCTTTTGATCTATTTTACTATATTTACTATATTAAAGCTTTAAATCTTAGATACCTTTATATAGTATAAGCAGCTAGTAACGCTTCTTTACTACGTATTACTACGCCCTTTATCCTTTAATAAAGAAGCACCTTACGCTTAGGTAGTTTCTAATATTAGCTAAACTACTAGTCCCTAAATAATTAAGAATTGCCTTAGTGCTTATTTAAGTAAAGAAGTAAGAGTTTAGTAAATAAAGTAGTTATTCCTTTATATAAAAATAGTAAGGCGTTAATTTAATTAAGATACACTATAGTACTTATCTATAGATCGTATTAAGAGCTTAGTAATTATAAGATATAAAGAATAGACTATAGTAGCTTTCTTACTTAAGATAGCTCTAAATAATATAATTTAATTATATCTTTCTTCTTTAAATAACTTTATTAGCTATCTTATTTCAATGCCTTACCTTTTATTTAATTCTTAACTTTTAAGTCTACTTTAGCTACTAAAGTTAAGCTACTATAACCTATAAGTAGTATAGCTATATACCTAGCTATATAAACTTAGCGAAATATAGCTTTTATAGTTTAATTTCTTATACGCTACTTCTAGCTACCTTATAAAAGATACCTCTTAAAAGTTTATAAACTCTTCTCTTATCTTAAGGCTACTAAGACCTTAAGCATTAAATACACTATTAAAAGCTTATAGCGCTTTATAGCTTATTGTAATAGCAACTTCGTAGAAGATAAGAGTACTAGCGAAAGCATATATAGCTATGTTATCCTTCCTTATTTTCTACTTATAGGACTCTAAGGCTTTTTACTTTATGTCTTTATTAAAATAAATTACTTATTCTACTATAAGTAAGTAGCTTAATCTTTTCTTCTTTAAATTATACTATCTTAAGCTATAAAGAACGCTTAATAAAATATAAGAAATTTATATTTTATTATCTTTTCTTTATTAATCTTACCTTTTATACTTAGCTACCTTTTAGTACATATGCTTTTATTAATTTATATACATAAGTAAATAGTAGCTTTGCTTTAAGATATATTTACTATCTTCTTATATCTATTAAAACGTTAAACCTAAGCAATCTTTTTTAAACTTTTGCTAAGCACCTTAAGTCTTAAACTAGCTTTAAAGTTATATTAGAAGAAGACTCTATGTCTTATATTTACCCCTTAAGCATTATACTTATCTTAGCTAAAATTATCTTTGCTTAAATTCATAGCTCTATAACTAAAGCATAGCAAAGGAAAGAGCTTATCTATTACTTTATAATGCTATATAATAAGATAAATATCTTTACTTTATTTTATACTAAGTAGTAAAAGATAGATTATTATATACTTTTTAAAATAAAGTAAGATTCGATTAGCTATATAATATAATAATTTAGCTGCTAAAATAATAAAAGCTAGCCTTAAAAAGCACAACAGGAGCCTATATACTTAGCGCTATAAGCGCTTTACTAAAAAGTACTTATATACTAAATTAAATGTTTTATTACTATTACGTTAGAAGCTTATAACTTAAGTTAATAGCTTTTTTTTCTTATATTAAAAATATAATCCTTACTATTATTATAACTTAAAGTTTTTATAATACTTAGGTCTATGTATAATTCTTTTATTCTTAGTAAGCTAAAAATATAATTTTAAAAGGCTATAAAAGCTTGCTCTATAAACTAGTTATACTACCTTTTCTAAGTTTACTACTATTACTATAACTAGTACTAATACTACTATAGCTACTAAGATCTAGTACCTATAAGAAGAATTCTTTATACCTTATTATAATTCTTTATTTCTTTAAGTAAGGTTAATAAGTTAAAGGTAATCCTTGTTACCTAAATAACTTAATACTTAACCTACTTAAAAAGCTACTTTTCTATAGTAGGGTCTTAGCGGTATGTTCTAAACGTAGACTTATATATTACCTTTATAGATCTTAAATTCTACTAGACTACTAAAAGTATATTTTATATAAATAGTACTAACTTTAGCTTTCTAAACCTTACTAAGAAAAGGCTAGATAAGCGCTTCTTTACGATTACTTCTATAACAACTAACACTAGATTAACCTAAGGTTACGTATACTATATAAGATATATCTTAGCACTAATTATACCTAATATAATTAAGCTAAGTCTTATCTTTTATATATAATAACCTTTACCTTTTTATACGTTTATTATATAATACTTTTATAACTGTTTTACTTAATAACTTAGTATATTACTATTACTATTATAAATTCTAAAACTTTTACTATTATTACTTAAAAAGTAATAATAGTAAATATATAGTTATATTAAAAATTTAGTAATATTAACTAATCTTATTACTATAAAAAAAGTATATTTTCTTTTAATAGTAAATCTTATTTATAAAACTATATAAACTTTTTATTATATATTAATAAAAAATAAAAAATAAAAAACGTTTTATAGCTTTAAAAATTCCTTATAAAATTATATATATTAATTAAAAAAAAAATTAAAAACTTTTTTAATAGTTAATATAAATACTATAAAAAAGAATTTAAAAAGATTTAAAAGATAAATTAAATAATAATAAATTTATAAAAAGTATATAAAAAAGTAAAATAAAGATATTAAAAAGATTCTTAAAAAATCTTATTAGCTATAAATTATATAAATACTAATTATTAAGTAAAGTAGAACTATTTCTTTAATAAATAATTTAAAGAAAATATATATTTTATATTAAAGAATAATTAAATATAGTTTAAAATATAAACTATAAATTTACTTTAAAACAAAAAGATTTAAAAGCTATTAATTATAAGTTAAATTAGAAGTATAAAGTAGTAAAATAATTAATCTTTTAAAGATTTTTAAATTTACTTAAACTTTTTAAAAAAAAATAAATGTTTTTTAAAAAAAAACTTTTTTTTATTAAATTATAACTTAAGCTTTAGAATTAAATATTAACTTAATTTATATCTACTAATAAAAATAAAATATAGTTTTTTTATAACTTAATTTTAAGATACTATAGTAAGAAAAAAAAAGATTTAAATCTTTATAAAAGTCTAATAAAAAAGCTTTAAAAAAATATAAGTTTAAAAGAAAATATTAATTATAAAGCGCTTATTAATAAGTATAGTTAAGAAATAAATAAATTAAAATAATTCTTTAATAAAATCTAATTATAGTAAATAAAAAAGCTTTAACTTATTATATTTATAAAAGTAGATTCTTTTTTAACTTTAATAGTTTTAAAAATCTAAAACTAATAAATTAAAAAAAAAATTAAACTAATAGCTTAATCCTTAAAAGTTACTTTATTATTTTTTATATTTATTTTTATATATAAAACAAAGAATATAAAAATAACTATTAACTTTAATAGTAAAGCTAAATTAAATATAATATTTAATTTATATATACTTTTTTAATAATATATTATAAAAGAAAATTAAAAGTTTTAAAGTAAAA
Source organism: Escovopsis sp. TC (assembly GCA_003055185.1). NCBI lineage: Eukaryota > Fungi > Ascomycota > Sordariomycetes > Hypocreales > Hypocreaceae > Escovopsis > Escovopsis sp. TC. Next base: position 1,951,451 of record NIGD01000003.1, read on the forward strand.
AGTATACTAATAACTTTAATAGATTTATATATATTAGTATTAAAAAAAAGATTTAATTTATTTATTTATATTTATATAAGAAAAGTTAATAGTTTAAATAAGATTCTATAAAAACTACTTAAATTTAAGCTTAATAATTTTAAAAAAAAAAATCTAAAATAATTATATTAGTAATTATAATAAATCTAAATTTAATTTTACTTTTAAATAAAAAAGAAATTAGTACTAATAAATAAAAAAACTTAAAAAATTAAAAGTATTTAATAATATTCTTTTAATAGAAAATTCTTAGATTTTACTATATATTAAAATAATAGATTATATAATTAACTTAAAAAAAGAAAAGATCTATAATATAAGCTTATTAATCTTTTATTATTAGTAAAGCTAAGATCTTTTAAAAATACTTAAATAAAAAAACTTTATAAATTAATATATTAAACTATTTAAAAGTTTTATAATAGTACTTATTTTTTTTATATTAAAGAAAAATAAAAGCTTATACTTAATAGTTAATTATTAAAGATTAAATAAGATTATAACTAAAAATTAATATTTATTACTACTTATTATTAAATTAATAAATTAAATTTAAAGATATTAATAGTTTATTAAAATTAATATTAAAGATATATATTATTAAATATATATAAAAAAAAGTAATAAATAAAAGTTTATATTTTATATATAATATAATTACTATATATTTATAGTTCTTTTTTATAAAATTAACTAATATACTTACTATATTTTAAAATTATATTTATTTAATACTTAATAATTTACTTAATATTATTTATATTACTTACGTAAATAATATTTTAAAATTTATTAAAACTTAAAAGGAATATATAATTATATATAATAAGTACTTTAAAAGCTTTAATAAAATAAGCTATATACTTATTTAAATAAATGTTTTTTTAAAAAAAGTTACTTTTTTAAGCTTTATTATTTTAAATAAAAGACTAAGAAAAATATAAAAAAAATATTAAAAAAAACTAAAATTAAAAAAGCTTATATTATATTATAATATTAAAGTATCTTTAAGATTTTATAACTTTTACTATAAGTTTATTATAAAATATATAAAATAAGTAAAACTTTTATATATATTACTCTAAGGATTAAGAAATAAGAAAAGATTTAAAAAAAGTATATTTAAATAATAAAAAGAATAAGCGTTTAATACTTTTATAAATACTTTTAAATATATACTTTTACTTTAATACTATAAACTAAATTAGCTAATATAAATTAAAATAAATATATTAAAGTTTATATTAATAGCTATTTTATTTTAATTAAATTTATAAAAAATTAGTATTTAGTTATATTGTTTTAAAAAGTATTTTTTAGTTTTAAATTAACTATAATACTTTTAATTAAAAGATATAAGCTATAATAAAAGTATTTAAATATAAAAAATACTATATTAAAAATACTTAAAAAATTAGTAAAAGCTTTTAGTAACTAGTAAAATTTTTAAAGCTTTATAAAGTATTTTAAACTTAATAGTTAAAAAGCTTATTAATATATATTTTTAATACTATATAATTTTATTATTAAGTATTTATTTAAAAAGATAAATTTAATAAATAAATAATTAAAAGAACTTAAGTATAAGTTAAATTTTTTTAATAAAGCTTAATTATTTATAAAGCTATAAAAATAACTTTAAGCTATATTTAAAAAAAAGTATAATTCTTTTACGTTCTTATATAGTTAATATATAAATATATAAAATAAAATATTTAATTAAAAACCTTAATATATATAAGTAATTACTTAAAAAAAAGTAAAAGAATTACTTACTTATTAAAGTATATATTAACTAATATAAAAGTTATTACTTTAGCTTATTAAAGATAGTTTAAAAAAAGATTCTAGAATTAAGTAATTTAAGTAAATAGCTTTAAATAAATAAAGTATTAATTATAATTTATTATTATTTAGAAGTAAAATAAATTTTTTAAATAAAAATTTACTTTTAAAATAAGCTATTATAGCTATACTATAAAATAATTTACTAGTAAGTTATTTCTAATAATTAAAAATAAATAAGCTTTTATTTAAAAGATTAATTTAAAGAAAAATATAATAAAGTATAAAAAAATATATTAAGTATTATTAAATTTATTAAAAGTAAACTATAAAAAAGTATTAACTTTTTAGTTAACTAAAATTACTATTAATTATATTATAACTTATAAAAGAATTAATAATAAGCTTTATTAAAAAACTACTAAAAGTTATCTTTTAAAGTTAAAAAGTTAATAAAATTTTAGTTATTATTAACTATTTTATTAAATTTATAATTTTATAATTCTTTATATATTATTACTATTAAACTAATAAAGCTTTTTTATAATAAAGTAAAACTTTAATATATAAGTTTATTAAATAGTATAATAATAAATAAAAGATTTTTATTTATTAATAAATTTTAGTTTTTTTATTACTATTTAAAGGTATAAAAACGTTTTTTAATAGCTTTTAATTTTTAAATTAATAATTAAATAAAAAAAAACTAAAGTATAAAATAATTTTTTAAAATATTTTCTTAATAAAAACTAAAAAAACTAGCTAAAGCTTTTAAGAATAGTATTATAAAATACTAATAATATTATATTAAAAATAATAAAAAATATTTTTTAAAGCTTTTATAAAATATTTATTAAATTTTTATATTAATTTAAAAAATAATTCTTATTTAAAAAAAATTTTAAAATTTAAAATTTTATATTAAAAAACTAAAATAAACTTAAAAAAAAATAAATAAAAAATAATTAAAATTTATATATAAAAAGTAAATAAAATACTTTAATTAATATTATTAAAAAATATTAATATAAAAGAATTTTATAATATTATTTAAAAAAAACTTTTAATTTTTTTAAAAAATTTATAAAACTTATACTTAAATATATTAAGCTTTTAAAAATATTAAAAAAGATTAAAAAATAAATATATTATTTTTTAATACTAATATTATAAAAATATATATATATTATATTTTATATAAGCTTAATAAAACTAAAAAATAAAACTATAAAAAAAAGTAAGTTTTTATTAATAGTTTTATTAAAAAAATAATAAATAGTAAAAAAATTAAATTTATTATTAATTATAAAAAGTAAAAAAAATAAATACTTTATTTAATAAAAAATAAATAGCTTTTAAAATATAATAAAAAAATATTTAAAAGTAATATAATTAAACTTTAAATTATTATTAAATATATAAAGTAAAATAATAATAATACTTAAAAATAAAAAAGTAAAGTAACAAAAAAAATTATAATAAGTAATAAAAAATAAAATAAAAATACTTAAAATACTAAAAAACTAAAACTATTTAATTAATAAAATACTTATATATTATATTATTATAAAATATTTCTTATAATAAAGTAACTTATATTATATTATTAGTATTTAAAAAAACATATACTTTAAACGTTATTAATAAAACTTTTAAGAATATAAGAAAAATATAATAAATATATTAAAAAAAGTAAAAAAAGTTTAATTTTAAAAGTAAAAATAAAAACCTATTAAATATTATTAATAAGTAACTTAAGTTATAGTTTACTTAAAAGTTAATAAAGATATTATAAAAAAAACTAAAATATCTACTATAAAAGATAAAAGTAGCTTTAATAAGGTATTTTATAGTATCTTTTTAAAAGTAATATAAGCTAAATATATACTTAGTTTTTATACTAAAAGTTAATAAGTATTAATATTAAAAAAAATAATTAACTTATATTATATAAATAATAAAGATTTTTATTATTAATATAAGTATACTATTTATATACTTACTTTTAGTATTTTATAGATTATTAAGCGTTTTAAAATAAATTAATAAAAAGATAATATAAGTAAAATAAAGATTTATAGTTATATTATAAATCTAGGTATATTTATATATATTTATAAATAGATTTATAATATTAATATTTATAAATAAATTTATAATATTAATATTTATATTATAATATATATATATAAATAAAATTAATTAATTAAGTTATTATAATTACTATATATTATAGCTATAATTTATAAAATTTAATATAAGAATATAAAAAAAATATAAATATATATTTTATTATATAAATATTTTATACTAATAAAAAATATATTATAAATACTTTTTATTAATATATTTAATATTAAAAAAATAGTTTAAGTAATAAAACTTTATAAATCCTTTAAGTAAGTATAACTTATATATTTAAAATACTATAAAAGATAATACTTTTTTTATTAAGCTTAATATTAAAATAAAATAAAAAAAGTAAAAAAAAACTACTTAAAAGTAAAAGTAAAAGTAAAAGTTAAAGAAAAAAAAAATTAAAAATAATAATTCTTATTTATTTTTATTAAGTAAATAAAGTAATAAAAAAGGTAAAATACTACTATTAAGATTTATAAATAGTATAATAGTAAAAAAATTATTACTATTTAAAATAGTATTATTTTTATTAAATATTTAAAAACTAATAAAAAAGTTAAATTTATTACTTTATTATTATTACTATTACTATTACTATTATTATTACTATTATTATTATTATTATTATTATTATTATTAAAGAAAATATTTTTAAGACTAAAAGATAACTTTTAATAGTTATTAAATATTTAGTATTATTTTTTTTAAAAAAAAAGCTAAGGTTACTTTTTTAAAAAAAAATAAAATATATAAATAATATTATATATTTTTTTTAAGTAAAGCTAAGCTAATCTTTTACTAAAAGAATAAAGATATTTAATAAAAGAATAGTAATATTTAATAAAATAATAGTAATATTTAATAAAATAATAGTAATATTTAATAAAATAATAGTAATATTTTATAAAATAATAGTAATATTTAATAAAATAATAGTAATATTTAATAAAATAATAGTAATATTTAATAAAATAATAGTAATATTTAATAAAATAATAGTAATATTTAATAAAATAATAGTAATATTTAATAAAATAATAGTAATATTTAATAAAATAATAGTAATATTTAATAAAATAATAGTAATATTTAATAAAATAATAGTAATATTTAATAAAATAATAGTAATATTTAATAAAATAATAGTAATATTTAATAAAATAATAGTAATATTTAATAAAATAATAGTAATATTTAATAAAGAAATATATAAAGCTATTTAGTATAATTAAAAATAAACTATACTAAGAAAATTATAAGAATAATAGTAATATACTAGGTCGTTAGGTAAGACAGTTGTAAAGGTATTATATAATAAATGTATAAAATAGTAAAAGTTATTATATATAAGAGCTAAGACTTAGCTTAATTACGTTAAGTATAATTAGTACTAAGATATATTTTATATAGTATATATAACCTTAGGTTAATCTAGTATTAGTTATTATAGCTGTCTTTTCCTTAAGCGTGTTATTTATAATATAGTTTTGGTTATAATACTCTTTTTTTAGTATAAGTTATTCTTTTTCTTTTAAATAAAAAAATAAAAATAAGTAGTAATTAGTATACGCTTAGTTTTATACGTTACTAATTATATTTCTTAGGTAATTACGCTTTGTTTACTAATTAGCTTTATAGTATAAATTAAGCTACTTTTTATTGCTTTTTTTTAATATTTTTAATTATATCTTTTTTTATTATTTTTTATTATAATTCTTTTATAGTTTTTATTTTAGCGTTTTAGAATTCTTTTAATTATTATTATATAAGTACTTTTATAGCTTTTAACTAAGATATCTAAGTAGTTATAAAATCTTATTCTTTTCTTTACCTTATTAAAGTTAAGTTCTTATTTACTTTTATAAGTAAGTACTATCTTACATTATATTTTACTTTCTTTATAACTATTACTTTTTCTATAAGTACTAGTATATTTTTATATATTTTTTTTATATAATATATTTTTAATTATATTAAATAGCTTTATATATTATTTTATTAAATATTACTATTTTTTTAAAAAAAGATTAGCTTAGTTTTACTTAAAATAAATATATAATATTATTTATATATTTTCTTTTTTTTTTAAAAAAAGTAATATTTATTTTCTTTTTTAAGAATAAATAATATTAAATATTTAATAACTATAAAAGAGTTATTTTTTAGTTTTAAAGATATTTTTAATAATAATAATAATAATAATAATAGTAATAATAATAATAAAGTAATAAATTTAACTTCTTTTACTAGTCTTTTAATGTTTACTAATAGAAATAGTACTATTTTAAATAGTAATAATCTTTTTACTATTATACTATTTATTAATCTTAATAGTAGTATTTTACCTTTTATATAACTATAAGCTTTTTTACTTAATAAACAATAAAAGATTATTTTTTCTTTTTTTTACTTTTACTTTTACGTTTACTTTTACTTTTAAGTAGTTTTTTTTTACTTTTTTTATTTTATTTTAATATTAAGCTTAATAAAAAAAGTATTATCTTTTATAGTATTTTAAATATATAAGTTATACTTACTTAAAGGATTTATAAAGTTTTACTACTTAAACTATTCTTTTTAATATTAAGTATATTAATAAAAAGTATATATAATTTATATTTTATTAGTATAAAAAGTATTTATATAATTAAATATATATTTATATTTTTTTAAGTTTTTATACTAACTTTTTTAAATTATAGCTAAGATATATAGTAATTATAATTACTTAACTAATTACATTTTATTAATATATATATTATTTAATATAAATATTAATATTATAAATTTACTTATAAATATATATAGATTTACTTAAGCTTATAATATAACTATAAATCTTTGTTTCTTTAATACTATTATATTATTAATATAATTTTAAACGCTTAATAATCTTATAAAGTACTTTAAAAGAATAAATAAATAATATACTTTATATTAATAATAGTTCTTATTAATAATATAATATAAATTAATTATTTTTTATATTAATATTTATTACCTTTTAGTTTAAAATTAAATATATATTTAGCTTATATTACTTCTAAGAAAATACTATAAAATGCTTTATTAAAGCTACTTTTATCTTTTATAGTACAAAAGGCGTAGCTAAAAGTTTTATACTATATTAGCTTAACCCTTGCTTATATTATTATAGAAGTACTTCTTAAAACTTCTTCTTTATCTCTTCTTTACTTATAGTATAACTCTATACTATAGCTTATAAGTAAGCTACTTAAATAGTAGTATACTTAGCGTATAGTGCTTATTATGCTTATAGTAAAGGTTAGTACTATAGGTAATAAGAAGGAGAAAGAAGGGAGTAAGTAAATGTAACAATAACAGTAATGCACTAGGTCGTTAGGTAAGACAGTTATAAAAGTATTATATAATAATTATATAAAAAGGTAAAGGTTTTTATATATAAAAGCTAAGACTTAGCTTAATTATATTAAGTAAAATTAGTCTAAGATATATACTATATAGTATATATAACCTTAGGTTAATTTAGTATTAGTTATTATAGCTATCCCTCCCTTAAGCACGTTACCTATAACATAGTTTTTATTATAATACTTTTTCCTTAGTATAAGTTATTTTTTCTTTTTTAAATTAAATAAAAAAATAAGTAACAATTAGTATACGCTTATTTTTATACGTTGCTAGTTACGTTTCTAAAGTAATTACGCTTTATTTACTAATTAGCTTTATAGTATAAATTAAGCTACTTTTTATTACTTTTTATTTTTTATTTTTCTTTTTTTTATTATTAATATTTTTATTTATATCTTTTTTACTATTTTTTTTTATTATAATTCTTTTATAATATTTATTTTAGCGTTCTATAACTTATTATTATTATTATTATTATATTAGTACTTTTATAGCCTTTAACTAAGATACCTAAGCAGTTAAAGAATCTTACTCTTTTTTTTATATTATTAAAATTAAATGCTTATCTCTTTTTATAAGTAAGTACTATTTTATATTATATTTTTCTTTTACTATAGCTATTACCTTTTTTATATATATTAGTATATTTCTTTATTTTTTATATATATAATATATTTTTAATTATATTAGATAGCTTTATATATTATTTTATTTAATACTACTATTCTTTTTATAAAAGATTAGCTAAGTTTTACTAAAAATAAGTATATAATATTATTTATATATTCCTTTTGCTTTTTAAAGAAGTAGCGTTAGCTTTTTTTTTTATAAATAGTAAATACTTAACGCTTAAAACTTATAAAAGACTTATTTTATAATCTTAATAACTTTTTTATAAATAATAATAATAATAATAATAATAATAATAATAATAATAATAATAATAATAATAAGGTAATAGACTTAGCTTTTTTTCTTAGTATTATAATATTTATAGATAAAAATAGTACTAGTTCAAGTACTATTTTTTCTATAATTATTCTTCTTATTATTATTTTTTCTAATTAATTTAAATAGTAGTATTTTTCTTTTTATAATATAGCTTTTTTTTTACTTAATAAAAACAATAAAAGTTTATTTTTTTTTCTTTTTTTTTACTTTTACTACTACTTTTACTTTTATCTTTAGGTCTTTTACCTTTTCTTTTAATTCTTTTTTTTTTTACTTTTTTTACTATTTTTTAATATTAAGCTTAGTAAAAAAAGTATTTTTAATCTTTTATAGTATTTTAAATATATAAGTTATACTTTTTAAAAAAAATCTATAAAGTTTTACTACTTAAACTACTTCCCTTAGCATTAAGTATTTTAATAAAAGATATATATAATATATATTCTATTAGTATAAAAAGTATTTATATAACTAAGTATATATTTATATTTCTTTTACGTTTTTATATTAACTTCTTTAGATTATAGCTATAATATATAGTAATTATAATAACTTAACTAATTATATTTTATTTATAAATATATTATTTAATATAAGCGTTAATATTATAAATCTACTTATTAATATATATAGATTTACTTAAACTTATAATATTACTATAAATCTTTCTTTTTTTAATAATATTACTTTATTAATTTAGTTTAAAGCGCTTAGTAATCTTATAAAGTACTTTAAGAAGGTATATAAGTAATATACTTTTTATTAGTAGTAAATAAGTTATTATTATTTATATAATATAAGTAAATTATTTCTTTTTTTATATTAAAGCTTATTAGCTTTTAGTTTAAAAATTAAATATATATTTAGCTTATATTATATTTAAAAAGATACTATAAAACGCCTTATTAAAGCTATTATTACCTTTTATAGTATATATTTTAGTCTTTTTTATAATATATTTACTAACTTTTTAGTAAACTACTACTTAAGTTACTTCTTAGTAATCTTTAATAGTTTTTTATTTTAACTCTTTTAATAAGAATTTTATTACTTTATTTAGTATATTTACTTTATTTTATACTACGTTTTTAAAAGCATTAGTTAACAAGCTTTAAAGTATAAGCTTTTTTTATACTAATAATATAACTTAAGCTACTTTATTATAATAAGCTATAATAATATAATATATAGTTACTTTATTAGTTAAAAGATTTTAATTTTATAGTATTTATAGTATTTTTACTTTATTTTTTATTACTTATTAAAAATTTCTTTTTTTTATTTTTTTTTTTTGCTTTTAAGTATTATTTTACTTAGTATATTTATTAAAAATTTAAAGTATATTTATATTACTTTTAAATACTTACTTATTATACTTAATAAGCTATTTTTTTTATTTTATTAAATAAAATATTTACTTTTTTTACTTTTTATAGTTTTTAATAAATTTAATTTTTTATTATTTATTATTTTTTTTATAAAAGTATTAGTAATAATTTACTTTTTTTACTTATACTTTTATTTTATAGTTTTAGTAAGCTTATATAAAATATCTTATATATATTTTTATATAGTATTAGTATTATAAAATAATATATTTACTTTTTAATTTTTTTTAAATATTTTTAAAAGCTTAATATATTTTAATATAAGCTTTATAAATTTTTTAAAAAATTAAAAAAAATTTTATAAATAATACTATAAGACTTTTTATATTATATTTTATTTTTAAATACTATTAATTAAAGTATTTTACTTACTTTTTTTATATAATTTTTTTATTTTTTTTTTATTTTTTTAAAGTTTTTTAAAGTTTTTTAATATAAAGTTTTATATTTAAAACTTTTTTTAATAAATATTATTTTTAATATTAATATAAAAATTTAATAAATACTTTATAAAAGCTTTAAAAAAAAAATTTTTTTAATTTAATATTATTAGTAGTAAACTATATTATTTTTAATAGCTTTAGCTAGTTTTTTTAATTTTTATTTATAAAGTATTTTAAATACTATTTTATAGTTTAGTTTATTTTTTTTATTTAACTATTAGTTTAAAAATAAAAAGCTATTAAAAGACATTTTTATACTTTTAAATAGTAATAAAAAGATAACTAAAATCTACTAATAAATAAAGATCTTTTATTTATTACTATACTATTTAGTAAACTTATATATTAAAGTTTTATTTTATTATAAAAAAGCTTTATTAGTTTAATAGTAGTAATATATAATAAAATTATAAAGTATAATATAAACTTTATAAAATAGTTAATAATAACTAAAATTTTATTAACTTTTTTATTTTAAAAAAATAACTTTTAGTAGTTTTATTATAAAATCTATTATTAATTCTTTAATAAGTTATAATAAAATTAATACTAATTTTAGTTTACTAAAAAGTTAATACCTTTTTATACTTTATCTTAAGTAAACTTAGTAATACTTAATATATTTTTTAATATTTTATTATATATTTTTTTAAAAGAACCTTTTAAATAAAAGTTTATTTATTTTTACTTTTATAAAATAACTTACTAATAAATTATTATAGTATAGCTATAATAGCTTATTTTAAAAGTAATTTTTATTTAAAATTATTATTATACTTTTAAATAATAATAAATTATAATTAATACTTTACTTATTTAAAGCTATTTACTTAAATTACTTAATCTTAAAATCTATATATTAATTATCTTTAATAAGGTAAAGTAATAAAGTCTTATATTACTTTATATATACTTTAATAAGTAAGTAATTCTTTTACTTTATTTTAAGTATTTACTTATATATATTTAAATCTTTAATTTAATATTTAATTATATATATTTATATATTAACTATAAGAAAATATATAAGAATTATAACTTTTTTTTTAATACTATTTAAACTTATTTTTATAGTTTTATAAAAAAATTTACTATATTAATATAATTTAACTTATAGTTAGGTTATTTTAATAACTTATTTATTAAATTTATTTTTTTAAATTAATACTTAATAGTAAAATTATATAATATTAAAAATATATATTAATAAGCTTATTAATTACTAAGTTTAAATTAGTTTATAAAGCTTTAAAGATTTTAATAGTTACTAATAACTTTTATTAATTTATAAGCTTTTATAATATAATTTTTTTAATATTTAAACGCTTTTATTATAGCTAATATCTTTTAATTAAATATACTATAGTTTTATTTTTAATTAAGAAATACTTTTAAAAATAATATAACTAAATACTATTTCTTTATAAATTTAATTAAAATAAAATAGCTATTAATATAAACTTTAATATATTTATTTTAATTTATACTAGCTAATTTAGCTTATAGTATTAAAGTAAAAGTATATATTAAAAAGTATTAATAAAAGTATAAAACGCTTATTTCTTTTTATTATTTAAGTATACTTATCTTAGTTTCTTACTACTTACTAATCTTTAAAGTAATATATATAAAAGTTTTATTAATTTAATATATCTTATAATAAACTTATAGTAAAAGTTATATAATCTTAAGAATACTTAAATATTATAATATAATATAAGTTTTTTTTAATTTTAGATTTTTTTAATTTTTTTTTTATATTATTTTTAGTTTTTTATTTAAAATAATAAAGCTAAAAATAATAACTTTTTAAAAAAAAATATTTGTTTAAATAAGTATATAGCTTACTTTCTTAAAGCTTTTAAAGTTTTTATTATATAAAATTTATATGTTTTTCTTAAGTTTTAAAAATTATTATAATATTATTTTAGTAAGTAATATAAATAAAATTAAGTAAATTACTAAGTATTAAATAAAGATAATTTTAAAATATAGTAAGTATATTAGTTAATTTTATAAAAAAAAGCTATAAATTTATAATAACTATATTATATATAAAATATAGTTTTTTATTTATTACTTTCTTTTATATATATTTTATAATATATCTTTTTAATATAAATTTTAGTAAACTATTAGTATCTTTAAATTTAATTTATTAATTTAATAATAAGTAGTAATAGATATTAATTCTTAAATATAACCTTATTTAATCTTTAATAACTAACTACTAAGTATAAGCTTTTATTTTTCTTTAGTATAAAAAAAATAAGTACTTTTATAAGACTCTTAGATAGTTTATTATTAAAGTAACTTTAATTTAGCTAGTAATAAAAGATAAATAAGTTAATATAGTAGATTTTTTCCTTTTATAAGATTAATTATATAAATTATTCTTTTAATATATAGTAAAGAATAAGAATTCTTTATTAAGAAGATATTATTAAATACTTTTAATTTTTTAAGTTTTTTTTATTTATTAATATTAACTTTTTTTTTATTTAAAGGTAAAATTAAATTTAAGTTTATTATAATTACTACTATAGTTACTTAAGATTTTTTTTTTAATTATTAAACTAGAATTAAACTAGTTTTTATAAAATTTTATTTTAACTATTAACTTTTATTATTTAAATATAAATAAATAAGTTTATTTTTTATTATTTTTATTAAAAGTAAAATAAAATTTAAATTTTTTTTTCTTAATACTAATATATCTTTATATAATAGTATAGAATATTTTTTTTAAATTTATTAAAGTTATTAGTATACTTTATACTTTAAAAGTATTAATTCTTTTTATAATATATTATTAAAATAAAATATTATTTTATTTAATTTTTTTAGTTCTTATTTTTATATAAATTAAATACTAATTATATTAAATTTAAACTTACTATTAAAGCTAATAATTATTCTTATATCTTTTCTTTAATATATAAAAATAAGTATAAAAAATTATAATATAACTTTAAAAGATTAAGTTAAACTAAAAGTTATTAGTTTAACTTTTTTTTTAAGTTATTAGTTTTAAATTTTTAAAAGTATTAAAGTTAAAAATAAATTTTACTTTTATAAAATAATAAATTAAAACCTTTTTATTTAATTTAATTATATTTTATTAAAAAGTTATCTTAGTATTTTTATTACTTAACTATATTAATAAGTACTTATACTTAACTTTTTCTTTTAAACTTATATCTTTTCTATAGCTTTTTTAATTAACTTTTATAAAAATTTAAATCTTTTTTTACTATAATATTATAAAATTATATAGTAAAAAAAACTATTTTTTTTTACTAATAAATATAAACCTTAAGTTAATACTTAATTTATAAGCTTAAGTTATAGCTTAATAAAAAAAGCTTTTTTTTTTTATTTTTTTATAAAATTTTTTTTTTAAAAGTTTAAGTAAATATAAAAATCTTTTAAAGATTAATTATTTTACTATTTTATACTTTTAATTTAGCTTATAATTAATAGCTTATAAATTTTTATATTTAAAAGTAAAGTAGTAGTTAATACTTTAAACTAAATTTAAATATTAAGTATTACTATTTAGGCAGTGTAGGATTACTATTTAGGCAGTGTAGGACTAAGAGCGGGATATTTATACACTAACCCCCTTAGCTACCCCCCTTTATATAATTTAAGTATAAGGCCTTAGGAAGGGAGGTTAGCTATAAAATCTACGAATTTAGCTAATTTAAGTGTCTTAATAAACGTTATAATTATTATAACTTTATAAGCTTAGTATTAAGGCTCTTTTATTCTTACGTTGCTAGTACTATCTCCTTAATCTTATTATTAATCTATACTACTGCTATAGCTAGCTATAAGCCTGCCTACGCCTATGCCTATACCTACGCCTATAATCCTTTTACTAATGCTATAACCTATGCTTAAGGCGTTAACGAGATTAAGCCTAGGCTTATATAACTATTAATACTTAACTTATTAATCTTAAATTATAATAAGCTATAGCAGATACTTAGAGTTAAAGGACGCCTTAAGCTGCGCCTACGCCTTAGGGCACGCCTACGCCTACGCCTATGCCTACGCTTACGCCTACGCTTACCCTAGGACCCTTTAGGCGTTCTTAATAGCGCTGTTAAAGGCATAAAGATACTATTTATATTATTAGCTTATAAAGTTAAAAGTATTTTAAGTTGCTTATTGTAAAGCGTTTATAGCTAGCTACGAGTTATAGTAACGCGCTTAAGGTTATAGAAATAAAAGAGAAGCTTTTTAAGATCTTAGAAAGCAATTAGTATACGCTTTTCCTATGCTATCTTAATTCCTACTTATAAGAAGCTTTAGTAGCTACTACTTAAGATAAATATCTTTTTAGCTAAGTAACTAGCTAGCCTTAAGGTACTAAAGGATCTAATAGCTATAAGGTAACGCGTATTGCTAACTGTAACGACTAACACTAGATTAACCCGAGGTTACGTGTACTATATAGCATATATCTTAGGCCGATTGTACCTAATGTAATCGGGCTAAGTCTTAGTTCTTATATATAAAGACCCTTACCTTTTTATATAATTATTATACAATACCTTTATAACTGTCTTACTTAATAACCTAGTATATTACTATTATTGTTATAAATCCTAAGACTTTTACTGTTATTACTTAAGAAGTTATAATAGTAAATATATAATTATATTAAGAAACTTTAGCGATATTAACTAATCTAATTGCTATAAAAGAAAGTAGTAAATCTTCTTTTAGTAGTAAATTTCGTTTATAAACCTACTAAGACTCTTTGTCTTATACTAGTAGAGGACAAAGAAAGTCTTATAACCCTAAGAATTCCTTACGTAACTAGATACGCTAATTAAAAGAGCAAATTTAGAATCTTTATAAGTAGTTAGTATAGATAACTTAAGGAAATTAAAAGGATTTTAAAAATAAATTAAATAATAATAAGATTAAAGTAAAGAAATTTACTAAGTTTACTTTAAATACCTTATTCTATAAGTAAGATAATTAGCTTAACGATCTATAAAAAGCATTTAAAAGAGCTAAGAAAAGATATTAAAAAGATTCTTAAAAGATCTTATTAGCTTTAAACTATATAAATACTAATTGTTAAGTAAGATAAGATTGTTTTTTTAATAAATAACCTAAGGAAAAAGTACGCTTTATATTAAAGAATAATTAAATCTAGTTTAAAGCATAAACTACTATACTACTTTAAGATATAGAGATTTAAGAGCTATTAATTATAAGCTAAATTAAAAGTATAAAACAGTAAAATAATTAATTTTTAAGGGATTTTTATATTTACTTAAACTTTTTAAAAAAGAACTTTCTTTAAAAGGATAAAAAAGAAAAAGCTTTTTTTTTTTTACTAAACTATAACCTAAGCTTAAGAATTAAATATTAACTTAAGGTTTATACCTACTAGTAGAAAAAGAAGAAATAGTTACTTTTACTACTTAATTCTAAGATACTATAGCAAAAAAGAAAAAGGACTTAAATCTTTATAAAGGTTAATTAAAAAAGCTATAAGGAAGATATAAGTTTAAAGGAAGAGGTTAAACATAAGGCGCTTATTAGTAAGTGTAGTTAAGCAATAAGGATACTAAGATAACTTTTTAACGAAATCTAGTTAAACTAAATAAAAAAGTTTTAACTTACTATACCTATAAAAGCAAATTTTACTTTTAACCTTAATGTCCTTAAAAACTTAAGATTAATAACTTAAAGGGAAAAAAAAAGAAGTTAAACTAATAACCTTTAGTTTAGCTTAATCCCTTAAGGTTACTTTACAATTTTTTATACTTATTTCTATATATAGAACAAAGGATATAAGAATAACTACTAATTTTAATAGTAAAGCTAAACTAAATGTAATTAGTATTTAATTTACGTAAAAACAAAGATTAAAAAAATTAAATAAAACAGTACTTTACCTTAATAATATATTATAAAGAAAAATTAATACTTTTAAAGTATAAAGTATACTAATAACCTTAACGGATTTAAGAAAAATATCTTATACTATTACGTAAAAATATATAGGTATTAAGAAAGAAGAAAATTTATGTCTTATTTTGCTCTTAATAGAAATAATAAAAGATAAATTTATTTATTTATATTTATATAATAAAAGTTAATAGTTTAAATAAGATTTTATAAAAACTACCTTAATTTTAGTTTAATAATTTAAAAAAGAAAAAAAAGAATTATAAGTAACTATAGCAGTAATTGTAGTAGATCTAAACCTAATTCTACTTTTAAACAAAGAAAAAGTTAATACTAATAAACAAGGAAAACCTAAAGAATTAAAGGCATTTAACGATGTTTTTTTAATAAAGAATTCTTATCTCTTACTATACATTAAAGGAATAAACTATATAATTAACCTTATAGAAGGAGAAAATCTACTATATAGACCTATTTATCCTTTATTACTAGCTAAACTAGAGTTACTTTAAAAATACTTAGACGAAAACCTTACGAACTAACGCATTAAACTATCTTAAAGTCCTACTAAAGTACCTATTCTTTTTATACTAAAGAAAGATAAGAGCTTACGCTTAGTAGTTAATTATTAAAGATTAAATAAGGTTATAATTAAGAATTAATATCTATTACTACTTATTACTAAATTAATAGATTAAATCTAAGGATACTAATAGTTTACTAAAATTAATATTAAAGATATATATTACTAAATATATATAAAAGAAGGCAATAAATAAAAGACTACGTTTTATACGTAATATAGCTACTATAAATTTATAGTTCTTCTTATAGGATTAACTAATACGCCTATAACGTTTTAAAATTATATTTATTTAGTACTTAGTAATTTACTTAATACTATTTATATTGCTTACTTAAATAATATTTTAATATTCTTTAAGACTTAAGAAGAATATATAAACTATATATAATAAGTACTTTAGAAGCTTTAAGAAAGTAAGCTTTATGCTTATTTAAACAAATGCTTATTTTTTAAAAAAAAAGTTACTTTTTTAAGCTTTATTATTTTAAATAAAGGACTAAGAATAACATAAAAAAATATTAAAGAAATCTAAAATTAAAAAGAACTTATATTATATTATAACATTTAAGTATTCTTAGGATTCTATAACTTTTACTATAAGTTTATTATAGAATATACTAAATTAGTAAGACCTTTATATATATTGCTTTAAGGATTAGTAGGTAGTAAGAAACTAAGATAAGTATGTTTAAATAATAAAGAGAAATAAGCGTTTTACGCCTTTATTAATACTTTTTAATATATACCTTTACTTTAATACTATAAACTAAATTAGCTAATACGAATTAAGATAGACGCGTTAAGGTTTGTATTAGTAGCTATTTTATCTTAACTAAATTTATAAGGGAAATAGTATCTAGTTATATTCTTTTTAAGAGCATTTTATAGTTTAGAATTAAACTATAGTACTTTTAATTAAAAGATATTAGCTATAGTAGAAGCGTTTAAACATTAGAAACATTATATTAAAAGAGCTTACAAATTAGTAAAGGTTCTTAGTAACTACTAAAATCTTTAAAGCTTTATAAAGCAATCTAAGCTTAGTAGTTAATAAGCTTATTAATATATATTTTTAATACTATATAATTTTACTATTAAGCATTAATCTAAAAAAACAAATCTAGCAGATAGTTTATTAAGATAACCTAACTATAAGTTAAATTATCCTAATACAGTAGAATTTTCTATAGAACTATAAAAATAACTTTAAGTAGTATTAGAAAAAGGATAAAAAGGTTATAATTCTTTTACGTTTTTATATAGTTAATATATAAATACATATAATAAAATATCTAATTAAGGACCTAGATATATATAAGCAATTACCTAGAACAAAGTAAAAGAATTGCTTACTTATTAAAGTATATATAAACTAATATAAAACTTCTTGCTTTAGCTTATTAAAGATAGTTAATATATAGATTCTAAGATTAAGTAATTAAAGCAAAAAGCTTTAAATAAGTAAAGCGTTAATTATAATCTATTGTTATTTAAAGGCAAAATAATAATTCTAAATAAGAATTACCTTTAAAACAAGCTATTATAGCTATACTATAATAATTTATTAGTAAGTTATTTTATAAAAGCAAAAAGAAATAAGCTTTTGTTTAAAAGATTCTTCTAAAGAAATATATAGTAAAATGTTAAAGAATATATTAAGTATTATTAAGTTTACTAAAGATAAATAGTAAAAAAGCATTAACTTTTTAGTAAACTTAAATTACTACTAATTTTAATATAACTTATAAAAGAATTAATAATAGATTTTATTATAGGACTACTAAAAGTTATTTTTTAAAATAAAAAGGTTAATAAAATTTTAGTTATTATTAACTGTTTTATAAAATTTACTTTATATTTTATAATTTTATTATATATTACTGCTATTAAACTAGTAAAGCTTTTTTATAATAAGGTAGAACTTTAATATATAGGTTTACTAAATAGTATAGTAATAAACAAAAGATCTTTGTTTACTAGTAGATTTTAGTTATCTCTTTGTTACTATTTAAGGGTATAAAGACGTCTTTTAATAGCTTTTTATCCTTAAACTAATAAATAAATAGAAAGAATACTAGACTATAGAACGGTACCTAAGATGCTTTATAGATAAAAATTAAAAAAACTAGCTAAAGCTATTAAGAATAGTACAATTTACTACTAATAATGCTAAATTAAAGATAATAAAGATCTTTCCTTTTAAAGCTTTTATAAGGTATTTACTAGATTTTTATGTTAACGTTAAGGATAACGTTCCTTAGGAAGGGGTCCTAAATATAAAAATCTATATTAAAAAACTTTAAGAAACCTAAAAAAAAATAAAAAAAAATTAAAAGATTATATATAAAAAGTAAGTAAAATACTTTAATTAATAGCATTAAGAAATAGAATTTAATATAAGAAATCTTATAGTATTGTTTATAAAGAACTTTTAATTCCTTAAAAAATCTATAAAGCTTATACTAAAACGTATTAAGCCTTTAAGGATATTAAAAAAGATTAGAAAGTAAGCGTATTGTTTTATAATACTAATACTATATAAAGATATATATAATATGTTTTATATAAGCTTATTAAAACTATAGAATAAGACTATAAATAAAAAAGATAAATTATTGCTAATGCTTTTACTAAAAAAAAATAATAAATAGTAAGAAATTAAATCTATTAAAGATTATAAAAAGCAAAAAAAGTAAACGCTTTATTTAGTTAAGTAAAAAAGATAGCTTACTAAATATAATAAGTAAGTATCTAAAAGCAATATAAATATACCTTAAATCCTTAACAAATATACTAAGCAAAACAATGCTTAAAAGTAAAAAAGCAAAGCAAAAAGAAGATCTTAATAAGCAATAAAAAATAAGTAAAAATACTATAAATACTATAAAACTAAGATCCTTTAACTAATAGAATAACTATATATTATATTATTATAAAAAGCTTACTATAATAGAGTAGCTTAAGTTATATTATTAGCGTTAAGGGGGCCTATACCTTAAGGCTCGTTAACTAACGCTTTTAAAAAGGTAGCGTAAAACAAAGAAAACGTGCTAAATAAAGCAATAAAATTCTTATTAAAAGAGTTAAGATAAAGAACTATTAGAGATTGCTAATAAGTAATCTAAGCAGTAGTTTACTAAAAAGTTAGTAAATATATTATAAAAAAGAACTAAATATATACTATAGAAGGTAGAAGTAGCTTTAATAAGGCATTCTATAGCATCCTCTTAGACGTAACATAAGCTAAATATATATTTATTTTCTAAGACTAGAAGTTAGTAAGTATTAATATAAAAGAAAGAACAATTTACTTACGTTACGTAAACAACAAAAACCTATCTACTACTAATAAAAAGTATACTACTTATATACCTACTTAAAGTACTTTATTAGATTACTAAGCGCTTTAAACTAAATTAATAAGGTAATAGCATTAAAAAAACAAAGATCTATAGTAATGTTATAGATCTAAGTAAATCTATAAACATTAATAAGTAGATTCGTAGTATTAACGCTTATATTAAACAACGTATATATAAATAAAATATAATTAGTTAGATTATTATAGTTACTATATATTATAGCTATAATCTAAGGAAGTTAGTATAAAAACATAAAAAAAACGTAAACATATACCTAGTTATATAAACACTTTCTACGCTAATAAAACATATATTATATACGTCCTTTATTAAAACATTTAATGCTAAAAAGAGTAGTCTAAGCAGTAAAACTTTATAGATTTCTTTAATAAGCATAACCTATATATTTATAATACTAAAAAGGATTAAGAATACCTTCTTTACTAAGCTTAATATTAAAAAATAGCAAAAGAAGCAGAAAAGGACCTAAAGGAAAAGGTAAAGGACCTAAAGGCAGAGGTAAAGGTAAAGGTATAAGGGAAAAAGAAGAAGAAAAAGATAAACCTTTATTGTTTCTATTAAGTAAAAGAGGTACTATAAGAAGGGGTATACTAACGTTTAAATTAGTAAGAAAAAGAATAATAATAGGTAAGGCAATAATAAAGGGATTAGTAGCTAAACTAGTACTGTTTTTATTAGTAAACCCTAAAACACTAGGAAAAGAAGTTAGGTTTATTACCTTATTATTATTATTATTATTATTATCCTTATTATTAATATCTATAAGGAAATTATTAAGATTATAGGACAATTCTCCTATAGGTTTTAGACGTTAAGCATTTACTATTTATAAAAGAAAAAGCTAACGCTACTTTTTTAAAGCAAGAAAGAAATATATAAATAATATTACGTGCTTATTTTAAGTAAAACTTAGCTAATCTTCTATAAAAGGGATAGTAATATTTAACGAAATAATATATAAAGCTATCTAATATAATTAAAGATATTCTATATATAAAAAGGATATAAAAACATACTAAAGTACATAAGAAAGGTAATAGCTATAGCAAAGGCAAAACATAGTATAAGATAGTACTTACCTATAAAAAAGGATAAGCATTTAGCTTTAATAAGAAAGAAAAAAGAGTAAGATTCTTTAACTGCTTAGGTGTTTTAGCTATAGGCTAAGGAGGTATTAATATAATAATAATAAAGTGTTTATAAAACGCTTAAATAAATATTATAAAAGAATTATAATAAAAAATAAAAATAAAAAGGATATAAATAAAAATATTAATAATAAAAAAAAGAAAAATAAAAACAAAAAGCAATAAAAAGTAGCTTAATTTATGCTATAGAGCTAATTAGTAAACAGAGCGTAATTACCTAAGAAACGTAACTAGCAACGCATAGAAATAAGTATGTACTAATTACTACTTATTTTCTTTGTTTAATTTAAAAGGGAAAGAATAACTTATTCTAAGGAAAGAGTATTATAATAAAAACTACGTTATAGACAACGCGCTTAAGGAAGGGATAGCTATAACAACTAACACTAGATTAACCTAAGGTTATATATACTATATAGCATATATCTTAGGCTAATTATACCTAACGTAATTAGGCTAAGTCTTAGTTCTTATATATAAAGACCCCTACCTTTTCGTACAATTATTATATAATACCCTTACGACTGTCTTACTTAACAACCTAGTGCATTACCGTTATTGTTATACTAACTAAAAAACCCTTTATAAAGTAGCAGTAGCTATAGATTAAGGCTAAAGATTAAGGCAAAGGCTTTCCTATGCTACTAAGCAAGGAGATTAATAGCTACGTAGCTAATAGTTAATAAGACGTTCTTAAGCTAACTTTAGCTTACGAATTAAGTCTATAGCTACTGCTTTATCGTAGCTGCTTACTGTGTATAGTTATAATCCTTTTTCTTAATTATTTAAGTTAAGGCGTTGTAGAGGCCTAGGAGATCGCTTATGCTATTGTAACAGACGTCACCCTCAGCTTAGTCACGAGGCACCTCTAGGTATACTTACACACATAGGTAGCTAGCTCTTACGAGCCCCTTACTTATAATTTAAACTCGTATATATACTTAAAACAACCCCTACCTTTAGTTATTCTATAACAGTTAGTAGCAATACCTTTTATTTTCTTTGTTTAGTATTATCTACTAACTTTTTAAACTATTTAGCTGTTTATATTATTTAGTACTTAACACTAGTACGCTATCTATAATCTACTATCTAACTACCTACGTAAAAGCACGTTCTTTTGCTTTTCCTTTGTCTTATAGTATAAAAGCTATTTCCCTTAATACAATAGCTACCTTTGCTATTAATTTTATTAAAACTGCTAGCCTTAACTACCTAGTCTACGCTAAAATTAACTTAAGAAACTACTAAGCGCTACTTAGCTACGTTAATATAGTCTAATTACTTAAAGCTTCTAATATTTTAGCGTTATATAGTATTCCTTAGTTATAGTTACTAGCGTTGCTTTAGACTTAACTTTTTTAGTAGATCTAAGACATAGTAACTATAGTTTAATATAAGCATAGTATATTGCTTATAGCTATAAACACGTTAATAAAGCCCTCTTAGTCCTTTTAACAATAAGGCCCTTTAGCCTGTTAACTACTAGCGCTATTTTATTGCTTTTATAATCTTTATAGAAAGCAAATTTATAATAAACCTTTAGTTATTGCCCCTTTAACTAAACAGCTACTAAAGCAAGGCTATCCTTAAGGAAGACACGCTTCTTAAGCTTATGCTATATAAAGCTATTAAAGATATGCCTTTACCTTAGTACCCTTTAGTCGTTCTACGTCTAAGTAACTATTGCTTACTTAAATGTTACGCGCTTAGTTGCGCTAGCCTTCCTTTGCCCCTTTCTTTTTACGTCTTTTATCGCTTACCTTAGTCCTTTAAGTCCTTGCTAATAGTTTTCCTTAGTACCCTTTATATATACTAAACAACTTTATATTTACCTTTACGCTTTTACTACGTTATTTTATTTATAATCTTAATAAGCATAAACCTAGTATATATATAAAAACTTTATTGTTTCTTTTTCTTATCTTAATTTCTTTTTTATCTTACTATTCTACTAGTTCTTACCCTTTCTTTTAACTGTTACGTTTATCTTTAAGTTCTAGCTTTATATAGCTAACTTAGATCTTAATAGTGCTTATTTTTTTACTACCTTTTCTTCTTTTTATCTTATTCCTTTTATATATTCCCTTATAGTAAGTTAAGCGTAAGCAGCTTTCTTATAGCCTTTCCTTTAAGCTTAGTAGTTTTACGCTTAAGCAGCGTTAATTTATTCCTTTTATACCTTACGATTACTGTTCTTAGCTCTTTCTATAGTTAAGCAGTTATTAGTACCTTTTTCCTTTTCTTTATCCTTAGTTATGTTCTCCTTAGTACTAGTAGTTATAGTTAAGCGTAAAGCTTACTCTATTAAGCATATAAAAGAATAAGTAGATCTTATAAGCTTAGGCTTAAGCTTAAGCTTTATATTAAGCGCTAAAAAGCTATAAGATACTATTAATTAGCTTTATATTAACTTAAAGTAGCTTTACTAAGCGCTTAAGGCTTAGTAGCTATTAGCCTTTTGCTACTGTTATTGCTTTTAAGCGTTAGTAAGGTTAGCTATTAAACGTTTATAGCTATAAGTATCTTTATGCTATTAGCAAGCTATGTCTAAGTTCTTTATACTATTTTATCTTAATACTTTATTAATAGTAAGTTTATGCTATTACTTAGCTCGTTTAAGAGATAAGTAGGCCTAGTTCTATAATAACTTTAAGCTTACTAGTAAGCAGTAGCTAGACTGTTTATAACGTTGTATTAAGTTTAAGGCTGCTAATATTAGGTACTTTTAGCTTAATGCTTTTAAGAAAGAGGATATTTTTTATTATAGTAGCTAGTACTACTATAAAAATATAAACTTATTTATTAATGCTTTATAAGAATTTTATACCTTAAGGTATAAAAAAGATATATTAGCTAATATACTACTACTATTAAAAAAAAGGCGCTAAAATAGTATAAAAGGTAACTCTTGCTTAAGTAAGTAGCTTAGCTTAAGACTAGCTTGCTATAAGGTTAGGTTAAAGTCCTTTTATCCTAGTTCTACCTTAATATATCTAAAGCTAATCGCTAGCTTAATAACCTTAAATATAGTTATAATAAGTATATCTATAGAAACTTTATATTAAAATTCGCTATAACTACTATATAGCTTACTAAAACATATAAGTATATATCTTTTAAGGCATTGTTAATCTAAGTCTATAGCAAGCTAGTACTATAGCTTTGCTTAAAGGTTAAGCGTCTACGCTTTAATACTATTATAGATGCCTAGCTATAAAGGTTAAGTAAGAAAGCAGAGGTATAGCGTAATACCTTCCTTTTAACTTTATTTTATAATTAGCTATTTAATAGTAAGCTTTCTTTCCTTTTATAATAGTAAAACTTATGTTTTAGCAGCGTATTATTCTACTAGTATATAGATCGTAATAGCAATAAACGCTTAGCTAAGGCCCTTATACCTAGTATAGGTTACCTTAGCAACGTAGAACGCCTTTACTTTAATATTATATACTTTAAAAGGTAGCAGCTAGTAGAAAGCGTTTAGCAACTACTATTTAAGTGCTTTTAAAAGTGCTTAGATTAGGTATACTTAGTAGCTAACGCTAACGTTTTTAACTAGTATAGTAATATACTTATTTTAGTATATAACGTAGAAGCGCTAAAAGAAATAAAAGCTTATAAAGATTTTATCCTTATAAGTAAGTAAGACTTATTGCTTAGCAAGTACGCTCTTAAATCTGTCTAAGAACTAGCTTTTATAGCTATTAATATAATTTTACTTTTCCTTGCTTATTTAATATATTATCTTTACTATTAGCAATTTATTAGCAATAATAAGCTTTAGATATATCTAAAGACCTTAAGCAAGTACTATAGTAATATTCTTAATCTTATATAATTAAAATGCTAAATATACTTAACTTAATTTGCTACTTAGTTAGCTTTATTTAAGCATTTATTAGCTAGCAAGAAGTACTTAGTTAGCTTAGCAATGCCTACGTTATTAATTATTAAGGCCTAACCTATATTAAAGGGCTTTAGCTTAAATAGCTTCTTATTATATTCTTATATAACATTTAATATTTACTTAAACTTATCTAATAGCGCTATCCCTAGGTACGTAGTTGCTAACGCTAAGTATTCTACCTTAGTTATTAATAAAAGATAGCTATTAACTTAGCTAAGCGTTATATACTTAACTACCTTTCCTTATCTAGTTAAAGGTCTAAATAGTACTATATTGCTTACTTAGTAGGCATCGTTTATAATTATAGTATATAGTTAATTAGCAGATAGTACTTACTAGTTAAGCAAGATTATTATCTACGCTTAAGTAAAGGAAGGTTTAAGGACTAACTTGCTATTAAGTACTAAATAGATATACCCTTATAAAGTATCTTTAAACTTCTAAGATAAAGTAATACTAGTTAAATTTTACTAAAACCTAAGAGTTCTTATTTAAGTATATAATAAAGCGCTTAATAAGCTTTGTTAACGTATAGTCGTAGCCTTTACAACTACCTTACCCTTAAGCAAGATCTACTATATCTTAGTTACCTTATTAAACCTTCTTAAAGATAAAGCTTTTTTACTTTCTTTTTATTTTTTTAGTGTATTCTACGTAGTAGTTAACTATAAGACCTATAGCGTCTTATGCTATAATAGCAAAGACCTTTTAGTATATATTAAAAAAGATACTTATTTAGTAATAGTAAATAAGTATAACTTTAAGATAAACTAGTTATATGTATATATAGTTAGCAATAGCTTAATCCTTAACTATAAAGCACTAGTAATAAACTTTAACTACTTGCTAAAGAAGCAATAGCGCTTAAAAAGGAATGCTAAAAAAGAAAAAGCGTTATTACTTTTTAGCTTTCTTAAGCACTAGTCTTTAGGTATCTCCTACTTAGCTAATAAAGAAGTAGTTAGCTTAGAGGGTGTTTACGTTTATAGTAACTAGCTGTTTATAACTCCTTAGCTATTAAAGGCAGTAGCTTGCTAAGATATATAGGTACTTAAAGGCTTACTTAATATGCCTTTAGCTAAGCAAATAAGAGTTCCCTTAGTTAATAGATAAGATAAGATAAAACTTGCTAGCTAGGTATATTTAGTAAGCTTAAAAGATAAGTAGTATATTAATAATACTTTTAACTTAATATATAAAACTAAGCGTATAGCTTTTATATTAAAGCTAACTTTATTTACTACCTTAATCTTTATAGTATAAAAAACTATTAATAAAAAAGAAAAAGGATAAGTAGTTATTAACCTTTATAGTCTTAATACTACTACTGTTCTTAACGTATATCTATTGCTTTACTAAGAAGAAATAGTTGCTAGTTTACGTAGCGCTAAATATATTATAGTAATAGACGTATATTCCTTTTTCTACTAGTTTAAAGTTTATTTAGATAACTAAGATCGTTTTACCTTAATTACTTATTAAGGCTTAAAGCGCTTTACTATAGCCTTAATAAGCTTCTATAATTCCTTTTTATTTACGTAGAAGTAAATAGATCGTTAGCTTTACCCCTTTAAAGACTTTATATACGCTTACATTAATAATATTATTATCTTTTTTATAACTATTAAAGACTATATTATATATCTTAATAGTATACTAAGCTTCTTTTATAAGCGTAAACTTAAGCTATCTCTTGCTAAGTTATTTATAGGTTACTAGTTAGTAGTTCTTTTTAGTTACTACGTTAATAGCAATAGTATTTCTTTAATTAATAACTAAGTAAACGCTCTTTAGCAATAGTTATACCTTTATACTTTATGTTATCTTAAGATATACGTTAGCGCTACTAATTAGATCTGCTAATTTATTCTTCTTTATGCTTAAAAAATTAAGCTATTGTATTAGTAGAAGGTAAAGTTACTAGCATTAAGTTATTAAAATAGTAAGCTTAATTCTTACTTTAAGAGGCAAAAATACGTAGTAGTAACCTAGACGGTCCTTAACTAGTTAATAGTTAACTGCTGCTAGCAAGAAGCCTTTAAGCTAGTTTAAAGCAATCTACTATATTGCTTATAACTTAAGCTAGTATATCTTAATAATAAACGCTATCTTTTTACTAAGATTAATGTATCTAAGGAGAAAGGCTTTAGTATAGCGTTGTTTTATTACTATAGAAAGTTTAACTTAGCGTACCTTATAGTAATTAACAAAGCTCTTATCTAGTACATTAGCTTCTAAAGCAAGGTCTTTAACTTAGTAGAATAGTAGTATTAGTTTACTAAGCTAAAGGTAGCGTGCTTAGTATAAGTAGTTACTAAGAATTGCCTTTTATTTTATAGAACTAAATAGCTTATAGTAGTATTAATAGATTATATAGTAACTAGCCTTATTATTTGCTAAAAGACGCTTATAATAAAAGATATAGTAAAAATAAATCTAAGACTTATTAATACTAGTAACTACTTATTATAGTTTTTGCTAAAAGTAATCTATATCTTAAGCAAATTTAACGTACTCTTA
The DNA here is from genome assembly GCA_003055185.1 of Escovopsis sp. TC. Lineage (NCBI taxonomy): Eukaryota > Fungi > Ascomycota > Sordariomycetes > Hypocreales > Hypocreaceae > Escovopsis > Escovopsis sp. TC. The sequence goes on from NIGD01000003.1 coordinate 1,979,073, forward strand.
GACGCTTTATCTAAGCTCTTTTATAATAATAATACTATAGTACTAGCCTTAGTAGTAAGCAATAACACGCTTAATAATATCTTAAGTAAGCTATCCCTTAACTTAAGGTTTATCTTATCCTTTAAGGTAGTTATACGTAATAAGATTTAAAGTACCTTCTTAACTAAATACTTCTTTAACCTAAAGTATAAGCAGGTCCTTGCTTAACTTAAAGCTTTTAACGTAGTTAATCTAAAGGGTACCTAATCTTAGCTAGGCCTTGCCTTTATTTATAAAAACAGCTTTATCTATTATAGATCCTTAAAAAGCTTTAAACTTTACGTTCTACGAGTAGCTATTAAGCTTATTATTTCTTTAGCTTATAACCTTTAGTACTTTAAAGTAAAGCGTATATAATAAAAGTTATAAGATTTTGTTTTTACTAGTATATAAGACGCTATTTAGCAGTACATTAAACATTGCTTATACTAAACATACTATATCTTAAGGCAAGCTTTATTTAAGAATCTTACTTTTATTGCTTTAAAGCTATTCTTATTTTATACTTTTAGCCTTAACTTTATTATAAGTCTCTTAGTAGTTATAGCTATAAACTTTTTGTTTAAGTAGCTTAACTTTAAAAAGTTTAATATAATATTAATAGTAATATATAAAGCATCTAAGAAGCAAGCCTTACTCTTAAGGTACTTAATGTACTTAGTAGAATCTTAAGCTTACGTTTTCTTAGCTTTTTAGCAGCTAGTAAACTAAGGCCTTCCTTTAGTTATTATATTAAACTATAACTATAAGTAGTAAGGAAATGTTTAGTAAGAACTCTTATAGTTAGTAAATATTCGTTTAGTTATAACTACTGCTTAGTACTTAGTAGGAGGTAGTTAAGCAAAGTTTATAAATATAATTATAAAAGCTGCTTTATAATATTACTTTTTTATTAACCTTAATAGTTACTAGCTGTAAGGGTTAGTAAGGAAGAGAGTAACAGAGTACTGCACGAAGACGACCTATATTATAATGTAAAGGTAGAATTATATTATTATTAATCGCTAGCCTTTTCTCCTTCTTTAGCTAGCTCTCCTCTCTCTTATAGCCCCTTCTACCTTATATTAGCCCTACCTTTAGGCCCCTTTCGGTGCCTCCTTGTCCTTAACCTAAGTATAGAACCTGCCTTAGGCTGCCTTTGTCCTTAACCTTGCTGCTGCCCTTCTTTAGCCTAGCTGCCCCTTTAGCTCCTTATTAGCTTCTTTTCCTTATTGCCCTGCTTAACAGGCCTTTTATTAGCAGCGACCTTTATCGTTTAGGCCTACTTTATTATCGTTACTTAATAGGTTGCCCCCCCTTTTATAGCGTTGTTTTAACGCTTATTCTACCTTTTATTAATCCTTTCCCTTTGCTACGCTACTTATGCTTTATGCCTTATATATAGCTCCCTTATGTGTCTTAGGCTGCTCTACGATTTCCTTAGTTAAGCTGTATTTATTTTACCTTTGTTACTACTCCTTCTTTTTCTTTTTCTTATACGTTCTTATTGTTAGCTATATAGTTGTCTTTTTCTTAATTATTGCATTGCTTCTTCCTTTAGATTTACTCCTTATTTAAGTTAGTATTAGCGCGTTATATCCTTTTCTTTGTTATATAAAGCTTAGGCTACCTACGTATATACGCGCTGCTTTGTCCTATGCTACTAGCATTACGTTCTTTGTTTTTTAGCTTCTCTTTGCGTTCGTTTACTTATTGTACTTTAGCTAATCGTAAATTGTCCCCCTTATTAGCTACTAGTTGCCTATTTCTTATAGCGTACTATTATTTATCTTACCTTTATAGCTACTTAATTAGTAGTCCTTTGTTTAATACGTAATTACTCCTTCTTAGTATATATATCCCTTTTTTATCTTTTCTTCCCCTTATCCTTTTCTTTTCCTTTTTCTTATTATTAACCTTTTGTTTTTTGCTTTTATCTTTTCTTTTTATTTTTCTTTTATTTTATTTTTGTCTTTCTTTCCTTGCTTTATTATAGCTTCCTTTACTAATAAAAGTAAAGCCTTTGTTTACTGTTCTTCCTGCCTATACCTTAACGACAATAAGGGTAAGGTTACTATAGACCTTACGCCCTTCTGCCTTATTAAACGTACTAAGCTTTTATATATTCTTATCTTATATTAGTATGTCTTAGGTTAAGGTAGTTATGTACCTAGGCTGCCTTTAAGCAAGGTTTAGGTCTAGGTGCTATTGCTAACTTTTCTTCTTTTAGCGGTAAGATTAAGTTTGCTGCTAAGCGCCTTTGTTTTTCTTATCCTTTTCTCTTTTTGCTTTTGCTTCTTTTTAACGTTAAGAAGGATGCTCTTAAGGACGTTCTTAAGGAGGACGCTAAGCTTAATAATAATAATAATAACAATAATACTGCTAAGTATAAGACGTAGAAGGACAAGTTTAGCTAAGAGCTAGCCTGCTTATAAACTTCCTCTTCTACTTTACGCCTTTTATTTAAGAGGGCTATAACCCTAAAGGCTACTACTACCCTTAAGGCTCTTTATAAAGAGCTAATCTTATTTATCTTTCCTTTATTCTTATATCTTCCTTTCTATAGGCTAACCTTAAGCTATAATACAGCTATAACTATATCTATACTACGTATACTAACTGCCTCTATACATAGACTCTTAAGTCTGCCTTCCTTAAGCTTTATAAGTTTAACGCTAGTTAGTGTTTTCCTTTTCTTTATCCTTTCTTCCTTCTTCTATCTTAACCTCTTTCCTTTACTAAGCGCTACTATAAAGTACTAGCTATATACCTACAGTAAGAACCTCTATACCCTTATAGACAATAATATTACTTTAGCTTACGCTACCTTTTAAGCTTACTTTTAAGCTATCCCCTTTAACAAAGACAAGGCTGTTTACTACTAACGTACCCTTAACAAATACTTTACCTTTTGCTATAAAGACGCGTAGCTTACTAAGTTTAGAGGCAGCGAAACTACGCGCTAACTGTCCCTTAAGCGCAAGCTAACCCTGCCTTATACTAACGCTGCTTCCTCTTAGTCCTAGCCCTAGCCCTAGCCTTAGCCCTAGCCCTAGCCCTAGCCCCTCTCCTTAACGGTCCCCTACCCCCTCGCTAACCGCTAGCTCTAGACCTAATACAAGGTCTAAAAGGAGTTGTATCTAACTCTTAAGCTTAAGAAGAACAACCTACTATACTACTTACTATTTATAGTAGCTTTAAAGATAGTATATAACCTAATCCTTAGCAGTAAGTTAAGTAACCTTATTAACGACTTAACTTTAGGACTATAAAGTCTTAGCAGCCCTTTAAAATCTAGTAATTCTAACCCTTTACGCCTATCTTTAGTATAAGGAAGAAGAGGTAGTAAGGCAGTTAAGGGCCCCCCCCCCCCTTCCCCCTTATAGTTAGATTTGCCTTTAGCAAAAGAAGAAAAGGTAGCGTAGGAGGTAGTATAAAAGGCCCTTAAACCTTTACTATAGTTAAGGGTAGTTTTAGCGTTAAGGTTAATTTGCTTTCTTTTTGTTTATATATCTATATTTTAAGCTATATATTTTATATATAGAGATAGGTCTTAATATTAAGTATTACTATACTAAGACTTTGTCTTATGTTTACCTCTAAGCCTTACTTTATACTCTTTAACTACCCCTTAATCTATAAAATCTAACTTCTTTGCCTAAGAGTTCTTGCTGTTTAGGTACCCTTCTTACTTTATAAGGTAAAGCTGTTTTTAGCCTATGTACTTATGCTTTATAATTTTCTTAACCTTAAACGTTTTTTTTACTATAAAGGGGTAGTTTATTAGCTCTATTAGCTGCTTATTATAGCTAGTATATAGTTTAAGGATTAATACGTAAAAGACGTTATAAATATAGACTAACGTTAAGAAGCAAAGGCAGTATGCTAGGCTGCTAGTGCTAACGATGTCCTTAACCTAATAAGGGCTAGCGTATTTCTTTGTAAGCTTTTATATAGGTTAGCAAAGGTTAAGGTTACGCGTTAAGATTAGTACCTAGTCGCTAACTTTAAACGTCTTCCTTTCTTGCTTCTTATTATAATACTCCTTCTAGTCCTCTTATGCCCTTTAAAGCAAAGTTGCTATAACCTCTTTTATAGCTAGTATCTCCTTTACCTGCTTTACTACGTCGTTGTTTAGACCTTATATTACTATGCTGTCTATCCTTAGTATCTCTAGCTAGTACCTTATTAAAAAGAACGTAAAGGATTCGCTAGTACTACTATGCTAAGTAGTATTATAAGCGAACTTTACTAAAGGTAGCTTGTTTACCTAGTTAAGCTGTTCCTTGCTATAGAAGGCGTAGAAGTAGTGTTTAACGAGCTAATTTTAGCGCTTTATTTACCTATTTGTTTATAAGTAAAATGCTATACTAAGTCGCCTTAAGCACCTTAAAAGGTAGCAAAAACTCCTTTAGAACTTGCTTATAAATACTAATCCCTTATCTATAACTATCCCTTAAGGAATACTATATCTTTTATATATGTACTTAAGTATTAGGTTTGCTAGCTTATTGCTTATAATTCCTTTATAGGTTAAGATATAGAAGGCGTACTTTATAAAGCAGTTAATAATAACTAAAATTAAGTTAAAGGTTCTGCTTTAGCTTTATATTAAGGGTAAGTTTATAATAAAGTTTATTAATATTTCTTAAAAAAGTACTTTAAGGACTAAGAGTAGCGTAAGTTTGCTGTAAGGTTAGTAGTACCTTAGCTTTATAGTTTAGTAGCTATTGTAGGTCTAGACGTATTCTTGTATATCCTATGTTAAGCCCCTTTAAAAGTAGTTATAGGCTACCTTCTATAACGTATAGTATATGCCTTAATAACTAGCTAAGGGGTCGTTGTATAGTAATATTAGTATTTCTATTCTTATGCTGTTTAGTACGTAGACCTAGCCTTAGAACTACACTAGCTTGTTAGTACCTTTCTTTTACCTTTTCTTTCTTTTGCTATTATTATCTTCTGCTAGTCCTACCCTTCTTTCTTATAAAGTACATAAAAAAGCGTCCTTTCCTTAAGCATTCTATAAAGCTTTAAGGAAGGTTATAGCTTCTTTAAGCAATGCTTTAGCTATGCTTTAGGGGGGGTTTAGCGTACTTATCGCCTTCTTTTAGGTTATAAGCTTTAGGCAAACCTTTATCCTTTTTATAAGTAAGACAGCGTTAAGCATAACCTAAATTGCCTTTGCCTTACCTTTAGTGCTGCTTTAGGCTAAGAAGTCCTTTTCTTTTACCTTACTTCTATAAGCTACTATTAGCCTTTTATCCTTCCCTTTAAACCTTTTTAAGAACTTTAAGAAGCATATCCTTTGCTTTTCTTCTTTCTCTTCTTTATTATAGAGGTCCTTTTACTATAATAAGCTATTTACTAGATTCTTTTGTTTTAGCTAGTATTTAATCTAAAAGTTAAATAAGCTTAGGCGGTTTAAAGCCTTAGCTTAGCGGCTAGATAACTTTGTCTTTTTAGTAAGGTAGCTATAGTTAAGGTAGTCTATAACAACTTAGATCTTATGTACTACGTATATAAGGTAGTAGCGCTAAGCTATAAAAGCTTTAACGATCGCTAGTATCTTAGCGTTTAGCGTAGCGTATTAGAGTTTAGCCTTTTTTAGCTTCTTTAATAGGTAAGCTATAAGGTGCTATTGTCCTTTATATTATTATAAAAGGATTGCCTTTATTGTAAAGTTAAAGGTATTTATCTTAACTTTTATAAGGCGCTTAAGGTTAAAGTAACGTAGCACTAGCTCCTTAGTAAATTTCTTTTTAAGAGTACTAAAGGCGTTAAGCTCCTTTGCCTTAAGTTTAATAAGACCCTGCTACGTACCTTTAGTTAAGTTAGTAAAAGGTATAGTAATCTTACTATATCCTTTAATAAAGCAGTAGTAAAATTTAGCAAAGCTTAAGAACGCTTAAATGTTTTAAATGCTAGCTAGTACTAGCTACTCTTCTATAGCTTAAACTTATTCTAGCTTTATATAGACCCCTTAGGGGCTAACAACGAACCTTAGGTAGGATACGGTTTAAACTTAGAATTCGCATTTTATAAGGTTTATAAAAAGGCCCTTTTTCTAGAGGTATTTAAGGACTTACTAAACGTACTACGTATATTCTTTAGGGTCGCTGCTATAGATTAGAATATTGTTTAAGTAGATAATATAAAACTAGTCTACGTAGCTAGCTAAAACGTTATTAATGTATTCTTAGAACGTAGCTAAAGCATTAGTAAGCTTAAATAGTATTACTAAGTATTTAAAGTGTTTATATTAGCACTAAAAAGCTATCTTTTACTTGTCTTTAGCCTTAATATAGATCTAGTAGTATATATCCTTAAGGTTAAGCTTTATAAAGACTTTAGCGCCTTATAGTTAGTTTAGAATTTTATAAATTAGTAGCAATAAGGTAATGTTCTTCTAGGTTACTTTATTTAACGCCTTATAGTTTACGTAGAGCTAAAGCTTCTTCTTTTTCTTTAGGACAAAGAGCACTAGAGCCTTAATTAGACTAGTTAAGCGTTTAATCTACCTCTTTTTTAATAAGCTTTTAAAGTATTACTATAGCACTTTAAGCTCCTTTAAGGCAAAGGAGTAGATAAGTTTTTATAAAAAGAGCTTCCTTTTAGCTAGTTTAATAGCGTACGTTTATCCTATAAGTAAGGCAAGCTTTGCTGCTTTTTTATCTAAAAACACTTAGTTAAAGTCTTAATATTTAAGGAAGAGCGTTAGTATAGGTTTGTTGTTAGTTTATTTATTCTTTAAAAGGGGGTTAAAAGAGTTAAGCAGCTTAAAGGGGATAATAACTTAGCGTAGTATTTAGCTAGCTGTAAGCGCTTATTAGGCTTCCTTTAGCGTGTCTATAAGAGTTATGCTGTTATGCCTTAAAGGGAAGTTCTAGGTATTGTTTTTCTAATTAATCTGTAGGTTAGCTTCCTAGAACTAAGGTTAGCTAAGGATTATGTCTTCTAGTATCTTAACGATAATACACTAAAGTTAGCCTTTCTTCTTTACCCCTTAGTTATCCTTAATTTTAAGGAGCAGTAAAGCTTAGCTATATACCTATACTAAGGGTCCTTTAGCTATTATATAGACCTTAGGTATAGGGGACAGCGCTAGTAGGTTGTTTAGTATTTAAGAGCTAATAAGCGTAGCATTGCTGCTAAGGTTAAAAATCGCATTAAAGGTAGTTTAGGTCCCTTTTATTTAAAGGCGTACCTTCTTTGTTATAATAGGGTCTAGACTAGCGAGTTCTTAGATACGTTAAACAGCTAGCTTTACGTTGCTGCTAGTAGCGGCTAGGGGTTAAGATAAGGTACTGTTGCTGTTTAGAGGGGCGTAGATATATTATTAAGTTATATAAGTCTTACTAAAGCACTAAGTATAGTCTAAGGCTTAGCAGTTAGTAATAATATATAAGCTACTATATTTAAAGTATCTGCTGTTTAGGTACTATAGCTAAGGTTGCTAAGGCTCCCGTAAGCATTTAGTTCCCTTAATAACCTTGCTGTAGGTTAGCTTTGTCTTAGCTTTTATAGGTACTGCGCTAGGTTTTAGCGTCTTACAGCTAAGGATTAAGTCTGCCTTTACTCCTTATACTTATATTTTATGCTAATTCTAAGGGATGCTGCTTTAAAGGATCTTATTTACTAATTCTAGGCAAAGTTTTATAATAAGGCTGCTAATTTAGAAGCTTATTAGGAAAAGGTTAGCTAGTTCTCGTTCTATACTCTTAAAGAGGTTAAGGAACGTCTAAAAGCTTTACTTATTAGTCTACGTTATCCTTATAAGCTTAATTATAGCGTAGTAGCTTTAGGTATATTTGTCTTTAAACTTAGATTTAAGCTAGGCTTAGAAGTTAGCTTAGGTAATACGTTAGTAATTGCCTTAGTATTTGTTTTAAAGGAAAATAGTAAAGCGCTTAAAAGGCTTAAGGTCTAGTCCTTTAACTATAAAGGCTACTTAAGCTATATCCGTTTTAAAGTCTAAGGGGTAGGTTATAAATCGTAAGGAAAAGCTAGTAAAGAAGCCTTAGAGGTTAGCTTATAATTTTCTTTTATACTTTAGGGGGGTCTATTGCTACGTTAAGCAGAACCTGCTGTTGTTTTAGGTATGCTTTAGCTCTTATAGTTTAGTTATAGCTATTATAGAAGCAAAGAGTTTATATTTAGTTAGGTCTAAGGTTATAAGTTATTTATTTTAGACTGCTGCTTAGTATTTACGCTTCTTTTAGAGCTGTTACTGTTATATCTTATCTTAGATTAGTTAGTTAAGCTTTGCCTCTAAAGCTTAGGCAACGTTTACGTAAGGTATAGACGATTACTATATAGCTGTTAAGTTAACAAAGCTTAGGTTACCTATAATAAAGTTTAGTCGTTAAGCGCTAGTAAGCATTTTAGCAAAGGCTTAGTGCTTATTTACGCTAAATTTGTAGCGTAGCAGATCGTTTAAGAAGGGCGTATTAGCTGCTACATAGCTACTACGTTAAGTAGAGTTTAACACCGTTAAGGTAGCTAATCGTTAAGCAAAGTTAGCTATAGCTTTGCTATAAGTAGTTATTATCTTTAAACTACTATTAATTGTTCTTTATCCTAAAAGGAGAAAGCGATTAAACTATAAAGGTTAGTAAAGAAAAGAGTAATAGAGTACTATATAAAGACAACCTATATTATAATATAAAGGTAGAATTATATTATTGTTAATCGCTAGCCTTCTCTCTTTCTTTAGCTAGCTCTCTTCTTTCTTATAGCCCCTTTTACCTTATATTAGCCCTACCTTTAGGCCCCTTTTAGTACCTCCTTGTCCTTAACCTAAGTACAGAACCTACCTTAGGCTGCCCTTGTCCCTAACCTTACTGCTGCCCCCCTCTAGCCCGGCTGCCCCTTTAGCTCCTTATTAGCCTCCCTTCCTTATCGCCCCGCCTAACGGGCCCCTTATCGGCGGCGACCCTTATCGTTCGGGCCTGCTTCGTTATCGTTACCTAACACTAGCTAATAGCTTTACTAAGCATTTAATCTACGCTTAACAACGCCTACGTTATCTCTTTAGTATACTTACTAAATAAGTATATTATAAGCTTTTGCCCTTAGACCTTAGTAAACCTATTAAGCGCTTAACTAAACAGTAATAAGACGTTAACTTTTAAGGCGCTTTTACTAATATAAAAGGTTTATTAATAAGAAGCGTAAATTACTATAAACTTTATAAACTCTTATATAAAGCACTACTTTAATGTATCTTATACTCCTAGCTCCTTTAAGGTAAGTAACATAGTTTTTCTCTATTTATACTATAGGTATACCTTCTTTAGCTATTATACTAAGTTTAGTTAGTAAAAGGTTAGCTTGCTTTATATCGTTTAAAAGGTTAACTAGTATATATTTAAGTTAAACTTACTTACTTATTAGCATATTTATTTAGTAGTTTTTATTACTTAGCTTAAGCGCGCTCTATTTAAGCTAAACCTTTTTAATTAACTATACCTAAACGTAGTAAAAGCTATAAAAACAAAAGGCAACTTAAAGGAATAGCGTTCCTATAAAATTAAGAGCCTTATTACTAAAAAAGATACTACCTATAGCCCTTAGTACCTTATATACTAGATTAAGTATAGCGCTAAATTTAACTAATAGTATAACAAGAATTTACTTACTATTAACGCCTTTAAGTTAGTTACTATATTTAACGCTTAAACACTTATTAAGAGAGCTAAAGTTTAGCGCCTATAAGCGTAACCTTTACGCCTAGCCTAGGCCTCTGTAAGCGGTTTAGCTTATTGTTATCTTTTACTTATTATTATTACTGTTATAGTTATTATAGTTATTGTTATAGTTACCCCTAAGGAAAGTTATTATTATAGTTACCCTTAGAGAAGGTTACGTTATAGTATTTTACCTTAAGTTACCTTTAACAAGTATATTTATACTATACTTAGCGTTAAGTAGTTGTCCTTAGGCTAGCGTTACGTTTACCCTTAAAGAAGGTTACGTTATAGTATTTTTACCTTAAGGCTAGAACGCCTTAGACAAGTATTTACTTATTGTTGTAACTATTAAAGGATATAATTAAGCTTTAAGCGCTAAGCACAATAACAAGGTTATTATCTTTTTTATATACTAGTAATTATAATAAACGTTACCCTTAGCTTAGTTATAAGGTACCTCTAGGTGCACTTATATACATAGGTAGCTAGCTTTTACAAGCCCCTTACTTACAATTTAGACTTATACATATACTTAAAACGACCCCTACCTTTAGTCATTCTATAACAGCTATTAACAAGGAAAGATTTTATATCCTTATAAGCCGTTTCTATAAGACTATTAACTCTCTAGCTAAAGTTATAGTACCGCTAAATATAACAGCCTGCTTACTATACCTACTATAGCATATACTCTCTTAAGATATACTAAAAGATATGCCTTTGCTAAAAACTATACGTAAAGCGTATCTTATTCTACTCTACGAAAAAGTCTTACTTATTCTACGTAAAAATAACGCGCTTTTACGCTGTAAACATACTATTACGGCTATAGGCGTTAGCGGGGGCGTTAGCACTAAGGGGCGCTGTAAGATCGTCTCTAGGCTTATCTCTAGAGTCGTTGCTATTATAATTACTATCTCTATGCTAACGCGCCTTAATCTTAGCCTTAACGTTAAAGTTAATATAGAATACGTATAGCTACTGCTACGTAGTTAGAAAATAACGTAAAAGTACGTTCTTAAAGGCTAACTCCTTGTTAGTAATTACAACGAAGGGGAAGGGGGCTGTAACGACTAACACTAGATTAACCCAAGGTTACGTGTACTATATAGCATATATCTTAGGCCGATTACACCTAACGTAATTAGGCTAAGTCTTAGTTCTTATATATAAAGACTCTTACCTTTTTATATAATTATTATATAATACCTTTATAACTATCTTACTTAATAACTTAGTATATTACTATTATTGTTATAAATCTTAAGACTTTTACTATTATTACTTAAGAAGTTATAATAGTAAATATATAATTATATTAAGAAACTTTAGCGATATTAACTAATCTAATTGCTATAGAAGAAGGTAGTAAATCTTTTTTTAGTAGTAAATTTCGTTTATAAACCTACTAAGACTCTTTGTCTTATATTAGTAAAAGATAAAAAAAGTTTTATAACCTTAAGAATTCCTTGCGTAACTAGATATGCTAATTAGAAGAGCAAATTTAGAATCTTTATAAGTAGCTAGTATAGATAACTTAAGGAAATTAAAGGGATTTTAAAAACAAATTAAACGATTATAAGATTAAAGTAAAGAAGTTTATTAAGTTTACTTTAAATACCTTATTTTATAAAAGAGATAATTAGCTTAACGATTTATAAAGAGTATTTAAAAGGGCTAAGAAAAGATACTAAAAAGATTCTTAAAAGATCTTATTAGCTTTAGATTATATAGATACTAATTGTTAAGTAAGATAAGATTATTTCCTTAATAAATGTAATAATAACGGTAATGCACTAGGTTATTAGGTAAGATAGTCGTAAAGGTATTATATAATAATCGTATAAAAAGGTAAGGGTCTTTATATATAAGAACTAAGACTTAGCCTAATTACGTTAAGTACAATTAGCCTAAGATATATACTATATAGTATATATAACCTTAGGTTAATCTAGTGTTAGTTATTATAGCTATCCCCTCCTTAAGCGCGTTATCTATAACGTAGTTTCTATTATAATGCTCTTTCCTTAAAATAAGTTATTCTTTCCTTTTTAGATTAAACAAAAAAAATAAGTAGTAATTAGTATATACTTATTTCTATGTATTACTAGTTACGTTTCTTAGGTAATTACGCTTTATTTACTAATTAGCTTTATAGTATAAATTAAGCTACTTTTTATTACTTTTTGTTTTTGTTTTTTTTTCTTTTTATTATTAACATTTTTATTTATATCTTTTTTACTATTATTTTTTATTATAATTCTATTATAATATTTATTTTAGCGTTTAGTAAGCTTTTTTTTATTATTATGTTAGTTCTTCTATAGCTTACTACTAAGATACCTAAGCAGTTAAGGAATCTTGCTCTTTTTTCTTCTTTATTAAAGCTAAATGCTCGTCCTTTCTTATAGGCAGGTACTGTCTCGTACTATGTTTCGCCCTCGCCGCAGCCGTTACCTTTCCTGCGTGCTCCCTCTTGTAGCACCTCCTCTACCTAACGGAGACAATAAGGGTTCGTCTTCTTCTTCTTCTTCTTCCCTTATACCTTTACCTCTACCTCTGCCTCTAGGTCTCTTACCTCCTCTTCTAGGTCCTTTTTTACTTCTTATGCTATTTTTTAATATTAAGCTTAGTAAAGAAAGTATTTTTAATCTTTTTTAGTATTATAAATATATAAGTTATACTTATTAAAAGAATCTATAAAGTTTTACTGCTTAAACTACTTCTTTTAGTATTAAATGTTTTAATAAAAGATATATATAATATATATTTTACTAGCGTAGAAAGTGTTTATATAACTAAGTATATGTTTATATTTCTTTTACGTTTTATGCTAACTTCTTTAGATTATAGCTATAATATATAGTAACTATAATAATCTAACTAATTATATTTTATTTATATATACGTTATTTAATATAAGCGTTAATACTATAAATCTACTTATTAACGTTTATAGATTTTCTTAAACCTATAACGTTACTATAAATCTTTGTTTTTTTAATACTATTACTTTATTAATTTAGTTTAAAGCGCTTAGTAATCTAATAAAGTACTTTAAGTAAGTATATAAGTAGTATACTTCTTATTAGTAGTAGATAGGTCCTTGCTGTTTACGTAACGTAAGTAAATCGTTTTTTTTTATATTAATGCTTACTAACTTTTAGTCTTAAAAAATAAATATATATTTAGCTTATATTACGTTTAAGAGGATGCTATAGAATGCCTTATTAAAGCTACTTTTGCTTTCTATAGTATATATTTAAGTCTTTTTTATAATATATTTACTAACTTTTTAGTAAATTACTACTTAGCTTACTTATTAGTAATCTCTAATAGTTTTTTATTTTAACTCTTTTAATAAGAATTTCGTTGCTTTATTTAGTATATTTACTTTATTTTATGCTACCTTTTTAAAGGCGTTAGTTAATAAGCCTTAGGGTATAGGCCCTTTTAACGCTAACAATATAACCTAAGCTACTCTATTATAGTAAGCCTTTTATAATAATATAATATATAGTTATCTTATTAGTTAAAAGATCTTAATTTTATAGTATTTATAGCATTTTTACTTTATCTTTTATTTATTTATTAAGATCTTTTTTTTACTTTACTTTTTTACTTTTAAGTATTGTTTTACTTAGTATATTTATTAAAGATTTAAAGTATATTTATATTACTTTTAGATATTTACTTATTATACTTAGTAAACTATCCTTTTTATTTAACTAAATAAAGCGTTTACTTCTTTTACTTTTTATAGTTTTTAATAGATTTAATTTCTTACTATTTATTATTTTTTTTTTAAAAGTATTAGTAATAATTTATTTTTTTTATTTATAGTTTTATTCTATAGTTTTAATAAGCTTATATAAAATATATTATATATATCTTTATATAGTATTAGTATTATAAAATAATACGCTTACTTTTTAATCTTCTTTAATATCTTTAAAGGCTTAATACGTTTTAGTATAAGCTTTATAGATTCTTTAAGGAATTAAAAGTTCTTTATAAACAATACTATAAGATTTTTTATATTAAATTCTATTTCTTAATGCTATTAATTAAAGTATTTTACTTACTTTTTATATATAATCTTTTAATTTTTTTTTATTTTTTCTTAGGTTTCTTAAAGTTTTTTAATATAGATTTTTATATTTAAGACCCCTTCTTAAAGAACGTTATCCTTAACGTTAATATATAAATTTAGTAAATACCTTATAAAAGCTTTAAAAAGAAAGATCTTTATTATCTTTAATTTAGTATTATTAGTAGTAAATTATACTATTCTTAATAGCTTTAGCTAGTTTTTTTAATTTTTATTTATAAAGTATCTTAAATATTATTCTATAGTTTAGTTTATTTTTTTTATTTGTTTATTAGTTTAAGGATAAAAAGCTATTAAAAGACGTTTTTATACCCTTAAATAGTAATAAAGAGATAACTAAAATCTACTAGTAAATAAAAATCCTTTATCTATTACTATACTATCTAATAAACCTATATATTAAAGTTCTACCTTATTATAAAAAAGCTTTACTAGTTTAATAGTAGTAATATATAATAAAATTATAAAATATAAAGTAAATTTTATAAAATAGTTAATAATAACTAAAATTTTATTAACTTTTTTATTTTAAACAATAACTTTTAGTAATCTTATAATAAAATCTATTATTAATTCTTTTATAAGTTATAATAGAATTAGTAGTAATTTAAGTTTACTAAAAAGTTAATACTTTTTTACTATTTATTTTTAGTAAACTTAGTAATACTTAATATATTCTTTAATATCTTATTATATATTTTTTTAAAAAAATCTTTTAAATAAAAGCTTATTTATCTTTGCTTTTATAAAATAACTTACTAATAAATTATTATAGTATAGCTATAATAGCTTATTTTAAAAGCGATTTTTATTTAAAATTATTATTTTACTTTTAAATAATAATAGATTATAATTAACGTTTTACTTATTTAAAGCTTTTTGCTTTAATTATTTAATCTTAGAATTTATATATTAACTATCTTTAATAAGCTAAAGCAATAAGTTTTATACTAGTTTATATATACTTTAATAAGTAAGTAATTCTTTTGCTTTATTTTAAGTAATTGCTTATATATATCTAAGTCTTTAATTAAACATCTTATTATATATATTTATATATTAACTATATAAAAATATAAAAGAATTATAACTTTTTTATCTCCTTTTTAATACTACTTAAAGTTATCTTTATAGTTCTATAGAAAATTCTACTATATTAAAACAATCTAACTTATAGTTAAGTTATTTTAATAAACTATCTATTAAATTTATTTTTTTAAATTAATACTTAATAGTAAAATTATATAGTATTAAAAACATATACTAATAAGCTTATTAACTACTAAGCTTAGATTGCTTTATAAAGCTTTAAAGATTTTAGTAGTTACTAAAAACTTTTACTAATTTATAAGCTTTTTTAATATAATGTTTTTAATATTTAAACGCTTTTACTATAGCTAATATCTTTTAATTAAAAGTATTATAGTTTAATTTTAAACTATAAAATACTTTTAAAAAGAATATAACTAAATACTATTTCTTTTATAAATTTAATTAAAATAAAACAGCTACTAATATAAACTTTAATACGTTTATTTTAATTTATATTAGCTAATTTAGTTTATAATATTAAAGTAAAAGTATATATTAAAAGGTATTAATAAAGGTATAAAACGCTTATTTCTTTTTATTATTTAAGTATACTTATCTTAGTTTTTTACTACTTACTAATTCTTAAAGCAATATATATAAAGGTTTTACTAATTTAATATATCTTATAATAAACTTATAGTAAAAGTTATAGAATCTTAAGAATACTTAGATGTTATAATATAATATAAGTTCTTTTTAATTTTAGATTTCTTTAATATTTTTTTATATTATTCTTAGTCTTTTATTTAAAATAATAAAGCTTAAAAAAGTAACTTTTTTTCTTAAAAAATAAGTATTTATTTAAATAAGTATAAAGCTTACTTTCTTAAAGCTTTTAAAGTACTTATTATATATAATTTATATATTCTTCTTAAGTCTTAAAAAATATTAAAATATTATTTAAGTAAGTAATATAAATAGTATTAAGTAAATTACTAAGTACTAAATAAATATAATTTTAAAACATAGTAAACGTATTAGTTAATCTTATAAAAAGAACTATAAATTTATAGTAACTATATTATATATAAAATATAGTTTTTTATTTATTGTTTTCTTTTATATATATTTAGTAATATATATCTTTAATATTAATTTTAGTAAACTATTAGTATCTTTAGATTTAATTTATTAATTTAGTAATAAGTAGTAATAGATATTAATTCTTAATTATAACTTTATTTAATCCTTAATAATTAACTACTAAGCGTAAGCTTTTATCTTTTTTTAGTATAAAAAGAATAAGTACTTTAGTAAAACTTTTAAATAGTTTAATACATTAATTTATAAAGTTTTTATTTAAGTATTTTTAAAGTAACTTTAGTTTAGCTAATAATAAAAAATAAATAGGTCTATATAGTAGATTTTCTTTTTCTATAAGATTAATTATATAATCTATTCTTTTAATATATAGTAAAAGATAAGAATTCTTTATTAAAAAGATATTATTAAATACTTTTAATTCTTTAAGTTTTTTTTATTTATTAGTATTAACCTTTTCTTTATCTAAAAGTAAAATTAAGTTTAGATCTATTATAATTACTACTATAGTTACTTAAGATTTTTTTTTTTTTTAAATTATTAAACTAAAATTAAAATAGTTTTTATAAAATCTTATTTAAACTATTAACTTTTATTATATAAATATAAGTAAATAAGTTTATTTTTTATTATTTTTATTAAAAGTAAAATAAAATTTAAATTTTTTCTTTTTTTAATACTTATATATTTTTATATAATAGTATAAAATATTCTTTTTAAATCTATTAAAGTTATTAGTATACTTTATACTTTAAAAGTATTAATTTTTCTTTATAATATATTATTAAAGTAAAGTACTGTTTTATTTAATTTTTTTAATCTTTATTTTTATATAAATTAAATACTAATTACGTTTAGTTTAGCTTTACTATTAAAATTAGTAGTTATTTTTATATCTTTTATTTTATATATAAAAATAAGTATAAAAAATTATAAAATAACTTTAAAGGATTAAGCTAAACTAAAGGTTATTAGTTTAACTTCTTTTCTTTTTTCTTTAAGTTATTAATCTTAAGTTTTTAAGAACATTAAAGTTAAAAATAAAATTTACTTTTATAAGTATAGTAAGTTAAAACCTTTTTATTTAGTTTAACTAGATTTTATTAAAAAGTTATTTTAGTATTTTTATTACTTAACTATACTTACTAATAAGCGCTTTATGCTTAACCTTTTCTTTTAAACTTATATCTTTTTTATAGCTTTTTTAATTAACCTTTATAAGGATTTAAGTCTTTTCTTTTTCTTATTATAGTATCTTAAAATTAAGTAGTAAAAGTAACTATTTCTTTTTTTTTTACTAGTAAGTATAAACCTTAGGTTAATATTTAATTCTTAAGCTTAGGTTATAGTTTAGTAAAAAAAAGAAAGCTTTTTTTTATTCTTTTAAAAGAAGTTCTTTTTTAAAGAGTTTAAGTAAATATAAAAATCTTTTAAAGATTAATTATCTTACTATTTTATACTTTTAATTTAGCTTATAATTAATAGCTTTTAAATTTTTATATCTTAAAGTAAAGTAATAGTTTATGCTTTAAACTAGATCTAATTATTCTTTATTATAAAACGTACTTCTTCCTTAGGTTGTTTATTAAAGAAATAATCTTATTTTGCTTAATAATTAGTATTTATATAATCTAAAGCTAATAAGATCTTTTAGTATCTTTTTTTAGCTTTTTTAAATGCTTTTTATAGATTATTAAGCTAATTATCTTTTTTATAAAATAAAGTATTTAAAGTAAACTTAGTAAACTTTTTTACTTTAATCTTATAATTATCTAATTTATCTTTAAAATTCCTTTAATTTCTTTAAGTTATTTATACTAGCTGCTTATAAAGATTTTAAATTTGCTTTTTTAATTAGTATATTTAGTTATATAAAGAATTCTTAAGGTTATAAAACTCTTTTTATCTTTTGCTAATATAAGATAAAGAGTCTTAGTAAGTTTATAAATAAAATTTACTACTAAAAAAAGATTTACTACCTTTTTTTATAGTAATTAGATTAGTTAATATTACTAAGGTTTTTTAATATAATTATATATTTACTATTATAACTTCTTAAGTAATAATAGTAAAAGTCTTAGGATTTATAATAATAATAGTAATATATTAGGTTATTAAGTAAGATAGTTATAAAGGTATTATATAATAATTGTATAAAAAGGTAAAAGTTTTTATATATAAGAACTAAGACTTAGCCCGATTACATTAGGTACAATTAGCCTAAGATATATGTTATATAGTATACGTAACCTTAGGTTAATCTAGTGTTAGTTGTTATAATAAATAACCTAAGGAAGAAGTACGTTTTATAATAAAAAATAATTAGATTTAGTTTAAAGTATAAACTACTACTTTACTTTAAGATATAGAAATTTAAAAGCTATTAATTATAAGCTAAATTAAAAGTATAAAATAGTAAAATAATTAATCTTTAAAGGATTTTTATATTTACTTAAACTTATTAAAAAAGAACTTTTTTTAAAAAGATAAAAAAAAAAGCTTTTTTTTTTTTACTAAACTATAACTAAAACTTAAGAATTAAATATTAACCTAAGGTTTATACCTACTAGTAAAAAAAGAAAAAATAGTTACTTTTATTACTTAATTCTAAGATACTATAGTAAAAAAAAAAAAGGACTTAAATCTTTATAAAAGTTAATTAAAAAGGCTATAAGGAAGATATAAGTTTAAAAGAAAAGGTTAAGCATAAGGCGCTTATTAGTAAGTATAGTTAAGCAATAAAGATACTAAAATAACTTTTTAATAAAATCTAGTTAAACTAAATAAAAAGGTTTTAACTTACTATACTTATAAAAGTAAATTTTATTTTTAATCTTACTATTCTTAAAAACCTAAGATTAATAACTTAAAAAGAAAAAGAAAGAAGTTAAACTAATAACTTTTAGTTTAGCTTAATCCCTTAAGGTTACTTTATAATTTATTATACTTATTTTTATATATAAGATAAAAGATATAAGAATAACTACTAACTTTAATAGTAAAGCTAAATTAAATATAATTAGTATTTAATTTATATAAAAATAAAAATTAAAAAAATTAAATAAAATAGTACTTTACCTTAATAATATATTATAAAGAAAAATTAATACTTTTAAAGTATAAAGTATACTAATAACCTTAATAGATTTAAAAAGAATATCTTATACTATTATATAAAAATATATAAGTATTAAAAAAAAAAATTTAAGTTTTATTTTACTTTTAATAAAAATAATAAAAAATAAACTTATTTACTTATATTTATATAATAAAAGTTAGTAGTTTAAATAAGATTTTATAAAAACTACTTTAATTTTAGTTTAATAATTTAAAAAAAAAAAAAAAAATTTTAAGTAACTATAGTAGTAATTATAGTAGATCTAAACTTAATTTTACTTTTAAACAAAGAAAAGGTTAATACTAATAAATAAAAAAGACTTAAAAAATTAAAGGTATTTAATAATATTTTTTTAATAATAAATTTTTATTTTTTACTATATATTAAAAAAATAAATTATATAATTAATCTTATAGAAAAAGAAAATCTACTATATAGACTTATTTATTCTTTATTATTAGCTAAACTAAAGTTACTTTAAAAATACTTAAACAAAAACCTTATAAACTAATATATTAAACTATCTAAAAGTTTTACTAAAGTACTTATTCTTTTTATACTAAAAAAAAATAAAAGCTTACGCTTAGTAGTTAATTATTTAAGATTAAATAAAGTTATAATTAAAAATTAATATCTATTACTACTTATTGCTAAATTAATAAATTAAATCTAAGGATACTAATAGTTTACTAAAATTAATATTAAAGATATATATTACTAAATATATATAAAAGAAAGTAATAAATAAAAAACTATATTTTATACGTAATATAGTTACTATAAATTTATAGTTTTTTTATAAAATTAACTAATATGCTTACTACATTTTAAAATTATATTTATTTAGTACTTAGTAATTTACTTAATACTATTTATATTACTTACTTAAATAATATTTTAATATTTTTTAAGACTTAAGAAGAATATATAAATTATATATAATAAGTACTTTAAAAGCTTTAAGAAAGTAAGCTTTATACTTATTTAAATAAATACTTATTTTTTAAGAAAAAAAGTTACTTTTTTAAGCTTTATTATTTTAAATAAAAGACTAAGAATAATATAAAAAAATATTAAAGAAATCTAAAATTAAAAAGAACTTATATTATATTATAACATCTAAGTATTCTTAAGATTCTATAACTTTTACTATAAGTTTATTATAAGATATACTAAATTAGTAAGACCTTTATATATATTGCTTTAAGGATTAGTAAGTAGCAAAAAACTAAGATAAGTATACTTAAATAATAAAAAGAAATAAGCGTTTTATACCTTTATTAATACCTTTTAATATATACCTTTACTTTAATATTATAAACTAAATTAGCTAATATAAATTAAGATAAATATATTAAAGTTTATATTAGTAGCTGTTTTATCTTAACTAAATTTATAAAAGAAATAGTATTTAGTTATATTCTTTTTAAAAGCATTTTATAGTTTAAAATTAAACTATAGTACTTTTAATTAAAAGATATTAGCTATAGTAAAAGCATTTAAACATTAAAAACATTATATTAAAAAAGCTTATAAATTAGTAAAAGTTCTTAGTAACTACTAAAATCTTTAAAGCTTTATAAAGTAATCTAAGCTTAGTAGTTAATAAGCTTATTAGTATATGTTTTTAATATTATATAATTTTACTATTAAGTATTAATCTAAAAAAATAAATTTAGTAAATAGTTTATTAAAATAACTTAACTATAAGTTAAATTATCCTAATATAGTAGAATTTTCTATAGAACTATAAAGATAACTTTAAGTAGTATTAAAAAAAAATAAAAAGGTTATAATTTTTTTATATTTTTATATAGTTAATATATAAATATATATAATAAAATATTTAATTAAAGACCTAAATATATATAAGCAATTACTTAAAATAAAATAAAAGAATTACTTACTTATTAAAGCGTATATAAACTAGTATAAGACTTATTGCTTTAGCTTATTAAAAACAGTTAATATATAGATTCTAAGATTAAGCAATTAAAGCAAAAAGCTTTAAGTAAGTAAAGCATTAATTATAATTTATTATTATTTAAAAGTAAAATAATAATTTTAAATAAAAATTACTTTTAAAATAAGCTATTATAGCTATACTATAATAATCTATTAGTAAGTTATTTTATAAAAGTAAAAACAAATAAGCTTTTATTTAAAAGATTTTTTTAGAAAAATATATAGTAAGATATTAAAGAATATATTAAGTATTACTAAGTTTATTAAGGATAAATAGTAAAAAGGTATTAACTTTTTAGTAAACTTAAATTACTACTAATTCTATTATAACTTATAAAAGAATTAATAATAGATTTTATTATAAAACTACTAAAAGTTATTTTTTAAAATAAAAAGGTTAATAGAATTTTAGTTATTATTAACTATTTTATAAAATTTGCTTTATATTTTATAATTTTATTATATATTACTACTATTAAATTAGCAAAGCTTTTTTATAATAAGGTAAAACTTTAATATATAGGTTTATTAAATAGTATAGTAATAGATAAAAGATCTTTGCTTACTAGTAGATTTTAGTTATCTTTTTATTACTATTTAAAGGTATAAAGATATCTTTTAATAGCTTTTTATCCTTAAACTAATAAATAAATAAAAAAAATAAACTAAACTATAAAATAGTACCTTAAATGCTTTATAAATAAAAATTAAAAAAACTAGCTTAAGCTATTAAGAATAGTATAATTTACTACTAATAATGCTAAATTAAAGATAATAAAGATTTCTTTTTTTAAAGCTTTTATAAGATATTTACTAAATTTTTATATTAACGTTAAAGATAACGTTCTTTAAGAAAGGGTCTTAGATATAAAAATTTATATTAAAAAACTTTAAAAAACTTAAGAAAAAATAAAAAAAAATTAAAAGATTATATATAAAAAGTAAGTAAAATATTTTAATTAATAGCATTAAAAAATAAAATTTAATATAAGAAATCTTATAGTATTATTAATAAAGAACTTTTAATTTTTTAAAGAATTTATAAAGCTTATACTAAAATATATTAAGCTTTTAAGGATATTAAAGAAGATTAGAAAGTAAGCGTATTATTTTATAATACTAATACTATATAAAGATATATATAATATATTTTATATAAGCTTACTAAAACTATAAAATAAAACTATAAATAAAAAAAATAAATTATTACTAATACTTTTACTAAAAAAGAATAATAAATAGTAAGAAATTAAATCTATTAAAAACTATAAAAAGTAAAAGAAGTAAACGCTTTATTTAGTTAAATAAAAAGAATAGCTTGCTAAGTATAATAAGTAAGTATCTAAAAGTAATATAAATATACTTTAAATCTTTAATAAATATACTAAGTAAAATAATGCTTAAAAGTAAAAAAGCAAAGCAAAAAGAAGATCTTAATAAGCAATAAAAGATAAGCAAAAATACTATAAATACTATAAAATTAAGATCTTTTAATTAATAAGATAACTACGTATTATATTATTATAAAAAGCTTACTATAATAAAGTAGCTTAAGTTATATTATTAGCGTTAAAGGGGCTTATACCTTAAGGCTTATTAATTAATACCTTTAAAAAAGTAATATAAAATAAAGTAAACGTACTAAATAAAGCAATAAAATTCTTATTAAAAGAGTTAAAACAAAGAATTATTAAAGATTACTAATAAGTAAGCTAAGTAGTAGTTTACTAAAAAGTTAATAAATATATTATAAAAAAGACTTAAATATATACTATAAAAGGTAAGAGTAGCTTTAATAAGGCATTCTATAGTATCCTCTTAGACGTAATATAAGCTAAATATATATTTATTTTTTAAGACTAGAAGTTAATAAGCATTAATATAAAAGAAAGAACGATTTACTTATATTATATAAACAGTAAAGACTTATTTACTACTAATAAGAGGTATACTACTTATATACTTATTTAAAGCACTTTATTAGATTACTAAGTACTTTAAACTAAATTAATAAGGTAGTAGCATTAAAAAAACAAAGATCTATAGTAATGTTATAGGTTTAAGTAAATCTATAAATATTAATAAGTAGATTTATAGTATTAACGCTTATATTAAATAATATATATATAAATAAAATATAATTAGTTAAATTATTATAGTTGCTATATATTATAGCTATAATCTAAGAAAGTTAGTATAAAAACGTAAAAAAAACGTAGATATATACCTAGTTATATAAACACTTTCTACGTTAGCAAAATATATATTATATATATCTTTTATTAAAACATTTAATACTAAAAGGAGTAGTTTAAGCAGTAAAACTTTATAGATTCCTTTAATAAATATAACTTATATATTTATAATACTAAAAGGGATTAAGAATACTTTTTTTACTAAGCTTAATATTAAAAAATAGTATAAAAAGTAAAAAAGGACCTAAAGGAAAAGGTAAAGGACCTAAAGGTAGAGGTAGAAGTAAAGGTATAAGAGAAGAAGAAAAAGAAAAAGATAAACCTTTATTGTTTCTATTAAGCAAAGGAAATACTATAAAAAGAAGTATACTACTATTTAGATTAGTAAAAGGAAGAACAATAATAGGTAAAGCAATAATAAGGAGAATAGTAGCTAGACTAGTACTGTTTCTATTAGTAAACCTTAAAACACTAAAAAAAGAAGTTAAGTTTATTACCTTATTATTATTATTATTATTATTATCTTTATTATTAATATTTATAAGGAAATTATTAAGATTATAGGATAATTCTCTTATAAGTTTTAAACGTTAAGCATTTACTATTTATAAAAGAGAGAGCTAACGCTGCTTTTTTAAAGCAAGAAAAGAATATATAAATAATATTATATATTTATTTTAGGTAAGACTTAGCTAATCTTTTATAAAAAAGATAGTAATATTTAATAAAACAATATATAAAACTATCTAATATAATTAGAAACATTCTATGCATAGAAAGGATATAAAAACATACTAAAGTACATAGGAAAGGTAACAGCTATAGCAAAAGTGTTATATAGTTATAGATTACATAGGCTAGGCTTAGGGACTTAAATAACGTAGGGGTAAGTGTGTATATTATATAGACTCTACTCTCTCTTCTTGTTTTTAAGAGTAAGTAACCTTTAGTATACCCTTTAGACTTTGTCTCTATACGTCGGTGCTTATAGTACCGCTACTTCTATACTTAGACCTTCTAGTCCTTAAGTGCCTTATATAGCTGTTAGTAACACTTATCTAGAGGTTTAGAAGAGGTTCTACGATTTATACCTTTTTATATACTCCTTTAGTTAATAAAGGTATTTGTACTCTATTAACTACTTATATACTTTAAATTACTAATATTAAGGTTCTTTTCTTTTTATAACCTTAGTTTTTTATAATTTAAGCTTTACTTTCTTTTATTATTTGTTTTTATTTAAAGCTTTCTTTTAATTAGTTAGATTAACTTTTAAGGGCTTACTTTAAACAGCTTTCTTTTTAGCCTTAATTAAGTAAATTAATTTACTTATGTATACAGTGGTTTCCCTGTTTGTTTATACAAGCGCAAAATTCGTGCATGTAGAAGCAGGGATTCGAGCCAATCGGAGAAGTAAGCCACGGTAAAGGATAACTAGGAAATACCTTACAACAGGGGTATTTGTATAGGAAAAAGTCTATTTCTAGGTATCCTAAGGTCGTCTAGTACCTAGTAAGTCCTTTGCATAAGAAAATTAGTTGTGCAGTACCAGGGCCGCAGGGTCACGTGTCAAGGTCTCGCGTAGGGCGCGCTAGTCAAAACAAACAGGGAAACCACTGTATAAGTATATGCCCTTAGCTTGTTTAAGCGTTTAAGTGTTATTGTAGCTAGATTCCTTTAAAGCTTTTCCTTTTTCTTTTATTCTTTATTATCTTTAAGGGTGCTTTTATACTTATCTTTAAACTATCCTTATGCTTATACTTAGCTTCTTTTTGTTATTACGTTAATTAAAGTAGGTTTTATAGTAGTATTTAATTAAGGGGTTACGTTGCTGTTTAATTTAAAGGGTTATTAGCTAATTCTTATATTTTAAGCTTCTTTTTTATTATAAGTCCTTTACCTTTATCTAAAAAGCAAAGAGGTTTATACCTTTTTCCTTTTAAGATTTATAAAGCCTTATATTTATCTTTTTCTTAAGTAGTTTATAAAACCTTTTAGCTATTTCTTTTTTATATTCGTTAAAGGTTAAGCGTACTAGCTTAAGACGCTTTTTCTTTTTTTTTATAATCTATTTCTTTACTTACTTTTAATAGGAAGTTTTATAAGGCTATATAGCGTTCTATAGCTTTAAGAGATCTTATTTCTTTTTCTTTAGTATAGCTTACTTAACGCTTTAAATCGCTAAATCTAGCTAGCTTTAATTTTAGCAATTAGGTTTATTTTAATATTAAGTTTTTATAAAATAATTATTTTTCTTTTCTTTGTCTTTCCCTTAAACAAGTTTAAGATTAAGATATTATAAACTTAGTTAATAACTAAATTAAAAGTTTAGCCCTTAAAGCTAAAGATAAGGTCCTTAAGTTATATAAAGATAAGGAAATAAAAAATAAAAAAAAAGAAAAAAGTAAAGCAAAGACCTTTTCTTCCTTAAGTAAAGAGTTTAATAAGGACAAGGATAGTACTAGTAAAGGCCTTATACCCCTTAAGTCTCCCTTTTAAGTATATCCTCTCTTTTTTTATTTTCTTTTCTTGTCTTACTAAGTGTAACAATAGGGTAATGCACTAGGTTGTTAGGTAAGACAGTCGTAAGGGTATTATATAATAATTGTACGAAAAGGTAGGGGTCTTTATATGTAAGAACTAAGACTTAGCCTAATTACGTTAAGTATAATTAGCCTAAGATATATACTATATAGTATATATAACCTTAGGTTAATCTAGTGTTAGTTATTATAGCTATCCCTTCCTTAAGCGCGTTGTCTATAACGTAGTTTTTATTATAATGCTCTTTCCTTAGAATAAGTTATTCTTTCCTTTTTAAATTAAACAAAGAAAATAAGTAGTAATTAGTATATACCTATTTCTATGCGTTGCTAGTTGCGTTTCTTAGGTAATTACGCTTTATTTACTAATTAGCTCTATAGCATAAATTAAGCTACCTTTTATTGCTTTTTGTTTTTATTTTTCTTTTTTTTATTATTAATATTTTTGTTTATATCCTTTTTATTTTTATTTTTTATTATAATTCTTTTATAATATTTATTTAAGCGTTTTATAAATACTTTATTATTATTATATTAGTACTTCTTTAGCTTATAGCTAAGATACTTAAGCAGTTAAAGAATCCTGCTCTTTTTTCTTCCTTATTAAAGCTAAATGCTTATCCTTTTTTATAAGCAGGTACTGTCTTATACTATGTTTTGCCCTTACTATAGCTATTACTTTTCCTATGTACTCTAGTATATTTTTATATCTTTTTTATACATAGAATGTCTTTAATTATATTAAATAGCTTTATATATTATTTTATTAAACATTGCTATCTTTTTTATAAAAGATTAGCTAAGTCTTACCTAAAACAAGCGTATAATATTATTTATACGTTCCCTTTTTGCTTTAAAAAAACAGCGTTAGCTCTTTCCTTTATAAATAGTAAATGCTTAACGTCTAAAACCTATAGAAGAATTATTTTATAATCTTAATAATTTCCTTATAAATATTAATAATAAAGATAATAATAATAATAATAATAACAAGGTAATAAACTTAACTTCCTTTCTTAGTATTTTAGGGTTTACTAATAAAAATAGTACTAGTTTAGCTACTAATCCTTTTATTATTGCTCTACCTATTATTATTCTTCTTCTTACTAATCTAAACGTTAGTATACCCTTTCTTATAGCACCTCCTCTACTTAATAAAGATAATAAAGGTTTATCTTCTTTTTCTTCTTCTTCTCCTATACCTTTACCTCTACCTCTACCTCTTAGTCTTTTATCTCTTCCTTTAGGTCCCTTTTTGCCTTTAATGCTATTTTTTAATATTAAGCTTAGCAAAGAAAGTATTTTTAATTTCTTTTAGTATTATAAATATATAGGTTATGCTTATTAAAGGAATCTATAAAGTTTTACTACTTAAACTACTCTTTTTAGTATTAAATGTTTTAATAAAAGATATATATAATATATATTTTATTAACGTAAAAAGTGTTTATATAACTAGGTATATGTTTACGTTTCTTTTACGTTTTTATGCTAACTTCCTTAGATTATAGCTATAATATATAGCAACTGTAATAATTTAACTAATTATATTTTATTTATGTATATATTATTTAATATAAGCGTTAATACTATAAATCTACTTATTAACGTTTATAGATTTACTTAAACTTATAACGTTGCTATAGATCTTTGTTTTTTTAATGCTACTATTTTATTAATTTAGTTTAAAGCGCTTAGTAATCTAATAAAGTGCTTTAAATAGGTATATAAGCAGTATACCTTTTATTAGTAGTAGATAGGTCCTTGCTATTTACGTAACGTAAGTAAATTATTCTTTCTTTTATATTAATGCTTACTAACTTTTAGTCTTAGAAAATAAATATATATTTAGCTTATATTACGTCTAAGAGGATGCTATAGAATGCTTTATTAAAGCTACTCTTACCTTTTATAGTATATATTTAGTTCCTTTTTATAATACATTTACTAACTTTTTAGTAAACTACTACTTAAATTGCTTATTAGTAATCTTTAATAGTTCTTTATCTTAACTCTTTTAATAAGAATTTTATTGCCTTATTTAGCGCGTTTTCTTTGTTTTACGCTACCTTTTTAAAAGCGTTAGTTAATAAGCTTTAAGGTATAAGCCCCTTTAACGCTAATAATATAACTTAAGCTACTTTATTATAGTAAGCCTTTTATAATAATATAATACGTAGTTATCTTATTAGTTAAAAGATCTTAATTTTATAGTATTTATAGCATTTTTACTTATCTTTTATTGCTTATTAAGATCTTCTTTTTACTTTACTTTTTTACTTTTAAGCATTGTTTTACTTAGTATATTTATTAAGGATTTAAAGTATATTTATATTGCTTTTAGATACTTACTTATTATACTTAATAAGCTATCCTTTTTATTTAACTAAATAAAGCGTTTACTTCTTTTGCTTCTTATAATCTTTAATAGATTTAATTTCTTACTATTTATTATTCTTTTTTAGTAAAAGCATTAGTAATAATTTATTTTTCTTATTTATAGTCTTATTTTATAATTCTAGTAAGCTTATATAAAACATATTATATATATCTTTATATAGTATTAGTATTATAAAATAATACGCCTACTTTCTAATCTTCTTTAATATCCTTAAGGGCTTAATACGTTTTAGTATAAGCTTTATAGATTCTTTAAGGAATTAAAAGTTCTTTATAAATAATACTATAAGATTTCTTATATTAAATTCTATTTTTTAATGCTATTAATTAAAGTATTTTACTTACTTTTTATATATAATCTTTTAATTCTTTTTTATTTTTTTTTAAGTTTCTTAAAGTCTTTTAATATAAATTTTTATATCTAGGACCCCCTTTTAAGGAACGTTGTTTTTAACGTTAATATAAAAATCTAGCGAATACCTTATAAAGGCTTTAAAAAGAAAGATCTTTATTGTCTTTAATTTAGCATTGTTAGTAGCAAATTATACTATTCTTAATAGCTTTAGCTAGTTTTTTTAATTCTTATTTATAAAGTATCTTAGATACTATTCTATAGTTTAGTTTATTTTTTCTATTTATTTATTAGTTTAAAGATAAAAAGCTATTAAAAGACGTTTTTATACCCTTAAATAGTAACAAAGAGATAACTAAAATCTACTAGTAAACAAAGATCCTCTATCTATTACTATACTATCTAGTAAACCTATATATTAAAGTTTTACCTTATTATAAAAAAGCTTTGCTAGTTTAATAGTAATAATATATAATAAAATTATAAAATATAAAGTAAATTTTATAAAATAGTTAACAATAACTAAAATTCTATTAACCTTTTTATTTTAAAAAATAACTTTTAGTAGTTTTATAATAAAATCTATTATTAATTCTTTTATAGGTTATAATAGAATTAGTAGTAATTTAAGTTTACTAAAAGGTTAATGCTTTTTTACTATTTATTTTTAGCAAACTTAATAATACTTAATATATTCTTTAATATCTTACTATATATTTTTCTAAAAGAATCTTTTAAACAAAAGCTTATTTGTTTTTGCTTTTATAAAATAACTTACTAATAGATTATTATAGTATAGCTATAATAGCTTATTTTAAAAGCAATTTTCCTTTAGAATTATTATTTTGCTTTTAAATAATAATAGATTATAATTAACGCTTTACTTGTTTAAAGCTTTTTGCTTTAATTGCTTAATCTTAAAATTTATATTTTAACTATTTTTAATAAGCTAAAGTAAGCAGTCTTATACTAGTTTATATACGCTTTAATAAGTAAGCGATTCTTTTGCTTTATTTTAAGTAATTGCTTATATACATTAAGGTCTTTAATTAAACATCTTATTATATGTATTTATATATTAACTATATAAAAACGTAAAGGAATTATAACCTTTTTATCTCTTTTCTAATACTACTTAAAGTTATCTTTATAGTTCTATAGAAAATTCTACTATATTAGGACAATCTAACTTATAGTTAAGTTATCTTAATAAACTATCTACTAAATTTATTTTTTTAAATTAATGCTTAATAGTAAAATTATATAGTATTAAAAACATATACTAATAAGCTTATTAACTACTAAGCTTAGATTAATTTATAAAGCTTTAAAGATTTTAGTAGTTACTAAAAACTTTTACTAATTTATAAGCTCCTTTAATATAATGTTTTTAATGTTTAAATGCTTTTACTATAGCTAATATCTCTTAATTAAGAGTATTATAGTTTAATTCTAGACTATAAAATGCTTTTAAAAAGAATATAACTAAATGCTATTTCTTTTATAAATCTAGTTAAAATAAAACAGCTACTAATATAAACCTTAACGTGTCTATTTTAATTTATATTATTTAATCTAGTTTATAGTATTAAAGTAAAAGTATATATTAAAAAGCATTAATAAAGGTATAAAACGCTTATTTTTTTTTATTATTTAAATATACTTATCTTAGTTTCTTACTACCTACTAATCCTTAAAGCAATATATATAGAAGTTTTACTAATTTAGTATATCTTATAATAAACTTATAGTAAAAGTTATAAAATCCTAAGAATACTTAGATATTATAATATAATATAAGTTCTTTTTAATTTTAGATTTCTTTAATATTTTTTTATATTATTCTTAGTCCTTTATTTAAAATAATAAAGCTTAAAAAAGTAACTTCTTTCTTAAAAAATAAGCATTTGTTTAGATAGGCGTAAAGCTTACTTTCTTAAAGCTTTTAAAGTACTTATTATATATAGTTTATGTATTCTTCTTAAGTCTTAAAGAATATTAAAATATTATCTAAGTAAGTAATATAAATAGTATTAAGTAAATTACTAAGTACTAAATAAATATAATTTTAGAACGTTATAAGCGTATTAGTTAATCTTATAGAAAAAACTATAAATTTATAGTAACTATATTATATATAAAACGTAGTCTTTTATTTATTGCTTTCTTTTATACGTATTTAATAATATATATCCTTAATATTAATTTTAGTAAACTATTAGTATCCTTAGATTTAATCTATTAATTTAGCAATAAGTAGTAATAGATATTAATTCTTAATCGTAACCTTATTTAATCTTTAATAATTAACTACTAAGCATAAGCTCTTATCTTTCTTTAGTATAAAAAGAATAGGTACTTTAGTAGGACTCTTAGATAGTCTAATGCGTTAATTCGTAAGGTTTTTATCTAAGTATTTTTAAAGTAACTTTAGTTTAGCTAGTAATAAAGGATAAATAGGTCTATATAGTAGATTTTCTCTTTCTATAAAATTAATTATATAATCTATTTTTTTAATATATAGTAAGAGATAAGAATTCTTTATTAAAAAAACATCGTTAAATACCTTTAATTCTTTAGGTCTTCTTTGTTTATTAGTATTAACCTTTTCTTTGTTTAGAAGTAGAATTAGGTTTAGATCTACTATAATTACTACTATAGTTGCTTATAATTTTCTTTTTTCTTTTTTAAATTATTAAACTAAAATTAAGGTAGTTTTTATAAAATCTTATTTAAACTACTAACTTTTATTATATAGATATAAATAAATAAGTTTATCTTTTATTATTTCTATTAAAAGTAAAATAAAACTTAAATTTTCTCCTCTCTTAATACTTATACATTTTTATATAATAGTATAAGATATTCTTCTTAAATCTATTAAAGTTATTAGTATACTTTATACTTTAAAAGTATTAATTTTTCTTTATAATACGTTATTAAGGTAAAGTACTGTTTTATTTAATTTTTTTAATCTTTGTTTTTACGTAAATTAAATACTAATTGTATTTAGTTTAGCTCTACTATTAAAATTAGTAGTTATTCTTATATCCTTTGTCTTATATATAAAAATAGGTATAAAAAATTATAAAGTAACCTTAAGGGATTAAGCTAAACTAAGAGTTATTAGTTTAACTTCTTTCTTTTTCCTTTTAAGTTATTAATCTTAGGTTTTTAAAAACATTAAGGTTAAAAATAAAATTTGCTTTTATAAGTATAGTAAGTTAAAACCTTCTTATCTAGTTTAACTAGATTTTGTTAAAGAGTTATCTTAGTATTTTTATTGCTTAACTATACTTGCTAATAAGCGCCTTATGCTTAACCTCTTCCTTTAAACTTATATCTTTTTTATAGCCTTTTTAATTAACCTTTATAAAGATTTAGATCTTTCTTCTTTTTTACTATAGTATCCTAGAATTAAGTAGCAAAAGTAACTATTTTTTCTTTTTTTACTAGTAAGTATAAACCTTAAGTTAATATTTAATTCTTAAGCTTAGGTTATAGTTTAGTAAAAAAAAAAAAGCTTTTTTTTTTATCCTTTTAAAGAAAGTTCTTTTTTAAAGAGTTTAAGTAGATATAAAAATCCTTTAGAAATTAATTGTTTTACTGTTTTATACTTTTAATTTAGCTTATAATTAATAGCTCTTAAATCTTTATATCTTAAAGTAGTATAGTAGTTTATACTTTAAACTAGATCTAATTATTCTTTAATATAAAACGTACTTCTTCCTTAAGTTATTTATTAAAGAAACGATCTTATCTTGCTTAACAATTAGTATCTATATAATCTAAAGCTAATAAGATCTTTTAAAAATCTTTTTAATATCTTCTCTTAGCCCTTTTAAATACTTTTTATAGATTATTAAGCTAATTATCTTGTTTATAGAATAAGGTATTTAAAGTAAACTTAGTAAATTTTTTTACTTTAATCTTATTATTGTTTAATTTATTCTTAAAATCTTTTCGATTTCCTTAAGTTATTTATACTAACTGCTTATAAAGATTTTAAATTTACTTTTCTAATTAGCGCATTTAGTTATATAAGGAATTCTTTAGGTTATAAAACTTTCTTTGTTTTTTACTAATATAAGACAAAGAGTCTTAGTAGGTTTATAAATAAAATTTACTACTAAAAAAAGATTTACTACTTTCTTTTATAGCAATTAGATTAGTTAATATTGCTAAAGTTTTTTAATGTAATTATATATTTACTATTATAACTTCTTAAGTAATAATAGTAGAAGTTTTAGGATTTATAATAATAAGGTAATATACTAGGTTATTAAGTAAGACAGTTATAAGGGTATTATATAATAATTGTATAAAAAGGTAAGGGTCTTTATATGCAAGAACTAAGACTTAGCTTAATTACGTTAGGTATAATCGGCCTAAGATATATGCTGTATAGTACACGTAACCTTAGGTTAATCTAGTGTTAGTCGTTACACTAAGTATTTCCTTTAAGCAAAAGGATTCTTATATAGCTAAAAAGCTAGTAAGGTAAGTGCTTTACCCCTTTAATTCTTATTTTTATAGGTCTTTTTGTTTAAGGTTACTGCTTACTAAGAAATTAAATTATCCTTTAAGCTAGATCTACGATTATACTTATAAAGAGCTAGATTTACGCCTTCCTACCTTACTACCTTTTCTTAAAGGTAAAGCTTTTATTTAAGCTAAGGCTTATAACGTAAGCAATAAGAGCTTTATTCTTTTTAGTAAAAAAGAGATAAAAGATATAAAAGTTTAGATTATAAAACGTATTAATAAATTAAAAGGGAATTATATAAGTATTAAAGTATATCTTTTTGTTCTTTATGTTTAAGAGTTTTATAAACTAATTTTAAACTAAACTAAGGATAAAGAATGCTTTTTTATTTAGTAGTATAAATATCTTAAATAAGTAATATTAAAAGCCTTACTCTTTAGCGTTCTTTAGGTAGTTACTTGTTTAAACGGTTTTTCTTTTCTTCTTTAACTTTAGTAATTTCTTACGTTATTTAATCCTTTAGTCTTAAACGTTGCTTAAGTTAAGTCTTTGCTTAAGCTAAAAGCTACGTTAAAACCTAAGGCTAAAGGGCTTGCTTTTACTTTTTAAAAATTGCTACTAACTTAAACAAAAAGGAATACCCCTTTTAAGCTAGTTTTAAAAACAACTCTTTTAAAGCGTTTAGCTCTTTTAGCTACTTTATAATCTTCTTATAAGCGCTAAGCCTTAAGAAGTTAAGGTTATATTTTTTAGGTTTACTGTTCTCTTTTAGTCTTAGTTTTTAAGGAATCTATAAATAAGATACTTCCTTAGCTTATTAATAATTTAAAGGATTTTATATATAATAAAAAGAAAGCTATAAAGTAAGTAAGTTAAGTAGTTAGTAACTCTTTCTTATATCTTTGCTTTAGCTACGTTTAAGCTTTTACTACTAAATAAAAGTCTAACTTCTCTTATTGTTACGTTTTAAGCATAGGTTTGTTTTAGTACTATAACTATACCTTAGGTAATTCTTACTGTAATATGTATATAGATCTTTACTCCTTTTACGTTACTTTAAGTATTAACCTTTTTCTTAGGCCTTTAATATACTGCTTTATCTTTAATATAGTAGTTAAAAAGCTTAGCAATAATAATCTTTTAGTAAGCTTGCTATTTCTTTGCTTTTTATAAAGATAAGTTTAACGCTACTTTTAAGGTATAAAGGCTTTTATGAATTAGCTTAAGGATATTGTTTAGCTTAAGATTAATAATCTAGTGCTTCTTAGTCTTTTCGATTATAAGGATCTTAAGGCTAAGGACCTTACTATAGCAAAGGGCTACGCTGCTTATACTAAAGGTATATAAAAGAAGATTATAAAGTATTATACTATTAGTAAGATAGAGTAAAGGATATACTCTTTTATTTCCTTAATAAGCCTTTTATTACTTTATTTTTTTCTTTTTTAAGGTTAAGATTAGCTACGTATAACCTCTGTTTTGTACTATATATCTTTACGTTTAAGCTAGCTTAAGCTTTTCTTTTTAATATATTCTTACTTAGTAACTCTTTTATGTTTAAGAGTGCTTAGAAATGCTTAAATCTTTGCTTTATAAGTAGCTTTATAAGCTTATTAGCTAGCATATCTTATAATAGTATAAACTAAATATTTATAGTATCCTTTTTATATTCTTACTAAGCTTATATAGCTTAGATTTTTATATGCTTTAATCTTATATTTATTCTTCTTAAGTCTTTAACAATAAGGCGTATAGTTTAAAGGTTATTATACGTAATAGTAAATCTCTTTTATAAGTTAAATCTTATTTCGTTAAAGAGATGCTTAATAGCATAGGTTTCTTTTATAACTTAGTTTAAAGCAAGTAACTTAGCTTTAGTGCTTAATATTATTACTGTTTCTTAACGAGTAGCATTCTAAAGTATTAAACCTCTATAAAAGGTTATAATATATCTTTATAAAGACTTTTTAGTTTCTTTATTATTAGTAAACGAGGTATTACTGCTTACTATAAGGACTCTTATATCTCTAATCCCTTTATAAATAAGTAAGGTTCTCTTCTATGCATAGAGGTATTTAATCGTTTAATTAGCTGCTTTGTAATACTTATCTCCTAGATTAATAAAGAAGCGCGATAATAGTAAAGCTATGTATAAAATATTTAGTCTTATTATAATAGTAGTATAGAGGATAGACCTTATCTTCTTTTAATAGAGCTTAACTAACTCTTTTATAGCCTTAACTTTTATCTTTTTAAGTATTAAAGATAATAAGATTAGCATAAAAGGCTAACGTTTCTTATCTATAAAGTTAAACCTTATAGCTACCTTCTTAATATATAAATTAAGCAAGAGGTAAATCTTTTACTTTTCTTATACTCTTATAAGCTTAATTTTAAGAAACTATTTTATATTTCCCTTATTATATATCTTAAATTTAGCTTAGAGACCTTTAATTTTCTTTTAATAAAAAGTCTTATTGTCTTTATAATACGTAACTATAATATTGTTTACGTAAAAGACAACGAAGAGATCTTATTCTAAAGTAAAAAAAAGGTATAGTTCTTCTTTGCTTCCCTTTAGTCTAAGGCTCTTAAGTATCCTAGAGAACTCCTTAAACTATAGCCTAGGTAAGTCTTTAAGCCTATAGAGGGCCTTAACGAGCTTTAGGCACTTTCTATTTTTACGATATTCCTTAGGAAGGTTATATATATAATAATAACAGTAATGCACTAGGTTGTTAAGTAAGACAGTTGTAAAGGTATCGTATAATAATTATATAAAAAGGTAAGGGTCTTTATATATAAGAACTAAGACTTAGCCTAATTACGTTAGGTATAATTAGTCTAAGATATATACTATACTATATACGTAACCTTAGGTTAATCTAGTATTAGTTATTATAGCTATCTTTTCCTTAAGCGCGTTATCTATAACGTAGTTTCTATTATAATGCTTTTTCCTTAGAATAAGTTATTCTTTCCTTTTTAGATTAAACAAAGAAAATAAGTAGTAATTAGTATATACCTATTTCTATACGTTACTAGTTACGTTTCTTAAGTAATTACGCTCTATTTACTAATTAGCTTTATAGTATAAATTAAGCTACTTTTTATTGCTTTTTATTTTTATTTTTATTTTTTTTATTATTAATAATTTTGTTTATATCCTTTTTACTATTATTTTTTATTATAATTCTATTATAATATTTATTTTATCGTTTAGTAAGCTCTTTTTTATTATTATATTAGTTCTTTTATAGCTTACTGCTAAGATACCTAAGTAGTTAAGGAATCCTACTTTTTTTTTTCTTTATTAAAGCTAAATGCTTATCCTTTCTTATAAATAAGTACTATCTTATACTATGTTTTGCCCTTGCTATAGCTATTACCTTTCTTATGTACTTTAGTATGTTTTTATATCCTTTTTATACGTAGAATATCTTTAATTATATTAGATAGCTTTATATATAGTTTCGTTAAACATTACTATCTTTTTTATAAAAGATTAGCTAAGTCTTACCTAAAATAAGCACGTAATATTATTTATATATTCCTTTCTTACTTTAAAAAAGCAGCGTTAACTCTCTCTTTTATAAATAGTAAATGCTTAACGTCTAAAAACTATAAGAAAATTATCCTATAATCTTAATAATTTCTTTATAAATATTAATAATAAGGATAATAATAATAATAATAATAATAAAGTAATAGACTTAACTTCCTTTTTTAGTATTTTAAGGTTTACTAATAAAAATAGTACTAGTTTAGCTACTATTCCTTTTATTATTACCTTACTTATTATTATTCTTCTTCTTACTAATCTAAATAGTAGTATACTTCCTCTTATAATACCTTTTCCTTTTAATAAAAACAATAAAAGTTTATCTTTTTTTTTTCTTTTTTTCTTATACTTTTACCTTTACTTTTACCTCTAGGTCCTTTACCTTTTCTTTTAGGTCCTTTTCTACCTCTTATATTATTTTTTAATATTAAGCTTAGTAAAGAAAGTATTCTTAATCCCTTTTAGTATTATAAATGTATAAGTTATACTTATTAAAGGAATCTATAGAGTTTTACTGCTTAAACTACTCTTTTTAGTATTAAATGTTTTAATAAAAGATATATATAATATATATTTTACTAGTATAGAAAGTGTCTATATAACTAAGTATATGTTTACGTTTCTTTTACGTTTTTATACTAACTTCTTTAAATTATAGCTATAATATATAGCAACTGTTAGAGACTAGGTAGTAAGGAGAGTAATAGGGTACGAAACGAGCTTAAGGGTCGTTTACTAGTAGGTTATAAGGGCTTTACTATAGTAGGTATAGTACGCCTTAAGGTAAAGGTATTATTAATAAAGCATTAATCTTTAAGCCCTTTTATACTCTTAGTAAACCTATCTTCTTTTATATACTATTTACTATAACCTTAAAGAAGGGTTAAAGTAGGTTTAACAGCTAGGTTTTTTTTACGTAACTTCCTTTAGTTGTTTAGTTACTTAATAAGATACCCCCTTTTTAGTAACCTTATCCTTAAGGTTAGTACTTAAATAGCTAGAGCTGCCTTATCTTATAACCCTATAGCAACCTTGCTATAACCTTTTGTTATAGTTAAGGGTAAGCAAGCTATAGAGTACTATTTCTTTGTTTTCCTTTTAACGTAGCTAGATGCCTTTACTTCTTATTTACTTTAGGCAGCGTAACGCGTTAAAGGCTTAAGCTACTTCCTTTATTCTTTAGAGCCTTTTTATAAACGCTTACCTTTTTAAGCTACTTATTTCTTTTTTTTTTTTTTTTTTTTTTTTTTTTTTTTTTT
>NIGD01000003.1:2016918-2146505 GCA_003055185.1 Escovopsis sp. TC
TTTTTTTTTTTTTTTTTTTTTTTTTCTTTCTTTTTCTTTTATTATTACTATTGCTTTATTAAGCTTCTCTTAAGCTTTTATTAACCTTTTTATATATTATCTTTTCTTTTACTACTGCTTTGCTATATATACTAACTTTTATAAGATTTATTTAACTTTATTTTTATTATTTTATAGATTACTATAATACCTTTAAAAAAGAAGGTTATAAAAGCAAGCTAAGTAGCTATAGTAGCTTACGCTACTGCTATTACTACTACCCTTGTTAGCAATAACACTCCCTTTTTAACCCTTAAGAGGCTTAGTAGTAAGCTGCTATATAGTCCTTTTAAGTTTCTTAACGTTTTTAACGATTCTAACTGCTTTAGTTTTAACGTTAATAGTAATAATAATATTAACCTTTTATTAGCGTATAAGCTATATATACCTTTTTCCTTTTTCTTTAAGAGCTTAAAGCTAATTTATATAGCTATTACGTCTTTTACTGCTGCTACCTTTCTTATTATTGTAACTAAGACCTTACCTATAGTAATGCTCTACTGCCTTATATTAATAACTAAAGTATAAGTACTTACCTTTTTTTTATAAAGCTTTTACTAATAATTTAAATAAGTAAAAGCATTAAGTATATCTATTATATTAGTAGCAATAAGCTATATAACCTATGCTATAGCGCCTTTTGTAAAGATGCCTTTAAGCTTTGTTGCTTTTATAAGAAAGCTAAGCTACGCTTAGTAGGTTATAGCTCTTTTGCTAAGCGTTTATTAAGCTAATTTTCTATAGAACCTTATCTACGCTTACTAAGTTTACTACTATAAAAGCTTTTATTATATATTAAAGAGTAATAGCTTAGCTAAGTAGGTAGTTTACTATAGAAACGCTATATAAGAGGCGCTCTTAAGCGCGTAAGTTAATATAGCTAATATCCTTACTATAGCAGCGTTAATTAAGGTTAAGAAGTAGAACGTAAGTCTTTACTTGCTATAAGCTTTACTGCTCTTTTACTAATAGTTTATAAGCTATTAATAAGGCGTATAACGTAAAGCTAGCCTTTAGTAGTATAACTCTAAAGCAGGATAAGATCTATATACTAGCTTATACTAGTCCTACGTTTTTAGCTAGCGTTTTAAAATTCTTTAATAACTATAAAAATAATACTAATACTAACTAAGCTTTATAATAGGTTTACTAAAAGCTTACTATCTTCTTAGCTTTAAGGTAAAGGTATAAATAAAGAAAAAAAAGTAGTTAAAAAAAAATTCGTTTTATATATAGCTAATAGTATAGGAGGGATAATACTACGTTAGTTGTTTAATAGTAGTTTGCTATTAGGTTAATAAGCAGCTGCTTTAGTAGTAAGAAATTAACTCTTTTTCTTACTTCTTTTTCTTTTTGCTTTCTCTTAGTACCTTTATACGCTTTTCTTTTAGTAATACTACCTTATAGTTAGCTAGTAGGTTAGTTGCTATAAAGTAACCTTTAGTATACTATAAGTTATTATCGTTAAGGTAATCCTTTTTGTTAAGACCATGCACTAAGAGATGTGGCTTACGCTACTAGAGGTAGCTAAGCAGGGCAGTGCGGGGCTGTGCAGGGCAAAGCGGGGCTAAGCAAGGCTACCTTAAAAGCCTATTAGCTAAGCACTTAAGAGAGATTAGTATTACCTTAAGATATCCTATTTCCCTAGTATTTACTATGTATTTAAGGACAGACTAGGGTAACAGTGTTCTATGTACTTAAGGGGCGCTATCCCCTACCTAGCTAGCGTCCTTTCTCTTATCCTTAGCTTAATACAACATATATAGTCCTTACCTACCCTATAGTCTCTATCTTCCTATACCCTTATTTTAACAGGTTATAAGCCTGTAAGGAGACTTACAGGTACATCTTTATTTTCCTATTTAAGAAATAGCTATATTACGTAACCTAGCCGTAGCCTGCTAAATAGCTTACCCTAGAGGTAGCTATATTACGTGATCTACCCTCTACCCTATACCCCTCGCTATCTTAGATCGAACTACGTAACCTAGTTATATAACTTAAAAATAGTACCTAAAGGCACCTTAACTCTTAACCTTATGCCTTATTACGTAACCCTAGATTACGTAATTAAAAGCCTACTTTACAACGCGTAAGCACCGGCTAGATAGCTAGCGCACAGCCCCTACAAGGGGCAAGGTTTAACCCTAATTAAGTCCTTTAAGGGCTATAGCAGTTATATAATAGCATTACTAATCTAGGCTCTTAAATTAGTACATTAAAAGACGCTTTATAAGCTTAGGATACCTACTAAGCTACCCTAGATAGCTAGATTATCTATTTATCTAGAGAAGTATAGAAGTTAGTTAACTAGCTATAACAAAGGCTACTAGTTAAGGCTACTAGCAGCACTAGCAGCATAACCTTAGCTACCCTAAACGTTAGCCTTATCTAAGAAGCTTCTAAGAAGGCCTTAGTCTTCCTTAATTCGTTTAAATTAGTAGGACCTAAGAATTATAACTAATAAAAGCAAACCCTTACTATTATACTCTAAGCTATTAAATTTTAGGAATTTGTTAATAACCTAGCTTTAGCTAAGGCTATCTTAATAGCTAAAAAGGCTATACTCCTTATAATCTTAAGGGATAGCTTAGCTCCTAGCCTAGCCTAATTAATAGCCTAGATTAATAGCCTTACTTAAGCCTATCTTAAATTAAAGCGCTAATACGCCTATTCTACTTATCTTAAGAAAGAGAGCCTCTATAAGGGCTTTTATAGCCTATCCTTTAGTAGCTACCTTAGAACGCTAGCTAACTTTAATACTAAATTTAGTAATTATCTAGCTTAGCTATCTATAGCTAAGGTCGTTATCGCTGTTAAAGATTAAGTTAATTAGTATATAATAGCCTTATCTACTTCCTTTCTACCTTAGGCAGAACGAATCTATAGTACTATTCGATCTATAGTAGCTACTAGCAGCAATCTAGATTAGATAAATCTTAGCCTAATTATAAAAGACATCTTTAACGAAACTTAGCATAAGGGATTATTAGCTTATTAAGCTGCCCTTAAGGCTTAATTACGTAACCCTAAGGGGCGTAATAAAAAGAAGAAGAAGGCTACTTTAGAGGCCCCTAAGCCTTAAGGCACCTCTAAGGCCTTAGTGCCTTATCGACAGCCTATAAGCTAAGGCTAAGGCTAAGGCTTAGGGCAAGGGCAAGGGCTAGGGCAAGGGTCTAGGCTAAGGCATAGCCCTAATAAGCCTACTTAACATTAAGGCAGGAGGCCTTATAAGCCTCTATAACGCCTACTTAGCAAAGTACCTATAGGCCTATTACAAGCTACTAGATTAGCCTTTACTGTATACGTAACCTTTAATCTTAATTTTAGTACCCTAGAAGTTAATAACTTAGCAGCTCTTAATAAGTTAGTAATATATAGCTTAGCTAATTGCCCCTTTAAGGCTAGCCTGCTATATAACACAGGTACCTTAGTTTATATAGTTAACAATAAGGCCTCTTTTATTAACTATTAAGACGATAATAGCACCTTAGGCTACGTAATAATAGGCGGCGGGCCTATAAGGCCCCTTAGATCTAGCATAGCTACTTTTAACGTCTTAGTTAGCTATAGCTTAGCTATATATTATAAGATCTACCTTCTTAGGGCCCTTTATTGCCTTAATGTAAGGCTTAATCTTATAAGTAGCTTAAGGTACTACTAATTAAGAGGCTTCTTTCTAAGGAATAAGCTAATAAGTTAGTAAGGGGCTGTGCTAGCCTTTTTCGATTACTAGAAAAACGGGTTTTTCCTAACCGTTAAGGGCACTAAGACCCCCTTAGTGCCCTTAAATCTAACGACTTACTATGCCTACTTTATACGCCTAGGACGCTAAGCACTAACTAATTAAGGCCTTTTACAGCTTAAAATAAGGCTTAAGCTACTAACGCAATAAGAGGCTAGTAGATATAAGGACCTTACTTAGCTACATTAGCAACGCTCTAAACCCCTTAAGATCCCTACCTTATAGTAGACCTTAGATAATCTTATTTCTAAGGATCTAGGGGATCTCAGTACACTAAAGCCGGCCCTACAGGGCTATTAAGGCCTTAGGCTAGCCCTAGAGCCTTATTAAGAGCTTCTTCGAAAAGCCTACTTATAGCACCTTAGGCTAGGCTATCTTAGCCTAAGGCTTATAAAGAAGACAAGGGTTATCTTAGCTAGTATGCTTAATTTCTAGCTAATTAAGGAGCAGGATTTTGTCTACCTACCCTGCATTAAAGGTAAGACTATTAAGAAGCTAACTACTAACCCTATAGCTAGCCTGCTATAAGCCTTTAACGTTATCGAAGGAGACATCTTCTAGATTAAGCCCTTACCCTATAATCAACAGCCCTATAGCCTGCTATTAGTCGACCGCAAGACCTACTATCGATAGATTATCTAATTAGTTAATAAAAGTAAGGCAACGATAACTAAAGCTATTTAAGGCTACTTTAAGGCCTTAAAAAACTACTATAGCCGCTACCCTATACGCTTCTACTATAACAGCAGCAAGGAGATTACAACTACCCTATAGGAGTAGCTATAGAATAAGGGTATTTCTTTCTCTATTAGTACGCCCTATACGTATAAGCAAAATAGCTTAGCTAAGAGATCTATTAGGGTTATCCTTAATAGACTTAGGGCTACGATAATAGGCTTTAGCTTACCTTATACCTTTTAGAATTACGTTATCTAAGATGTATATAACCTCGTTAACGCTATAGCAGCTACTAATAAGGATCTTACAGCATAGGAAGAGCTTTATAACAACGTTATCTAGCTAGCCTAGACTAATAAGCCAGATTTATCGTATTTCTAAGCCCTAGGGGCCTAATATAAGATCCTTATTCTAGAAGAACGTTAAGCTAAGGGCTATAAGCTAGCCCTACGCACTAAGGTAAGGTACCTAGTCTCTATCTTAGGCTATAACACCTACCTTATCTAGCTACCTAATAGGCGCCTTATCCGTTAAACTAGCTAAATCTAGCTATTTAAAGCCTAGCTTTTAGCTAAGGTACTTATTAGAGGCCTAGATTTAGATAACCTAGGCTTAGGGGGGGTATCTCTAGGTCTAGCTCTAGCCTATAGCCCTTCCTCTAGCCTAGCCTTACTTATAGCTCTAACCCCTTAGCTAGAGCTTATACCTAAAGTCATTAACCTTACTAATAAGGCTTTAAGCCCTAAGTTACCTAATCTAGCTATATATAACTATCTACGTAACCTATTTAATTAGATAGACCTTAATCTTATCCTAGCTACCCTAAAAGCTAAGAATAAACCTACCCTATAAAACAAGCCTTATACCTTTTAAGAAGCTTCTTAACGCCTTAACGCCTTAGCCTAGCTAAAGGCTATAGCAGCTAAATTTTAGTAGCTATTATTCTAAGACGTTTTTACCTTCTAGCCTTAAAATAACCTTCCCTTAAGCCGCTAACTAATAATAAGCTAGCTTGTCTTTAAGCTTAAAAAGGACTAATATAGGTACGTAACTAAGTATAAGGCTAGGCTTATAGCTTAAAGCTTCTAACAAATCGAAGGCCTTAACTATACTAATACCTTCGCCTCTATAGCCGTGCTAGTTACGTAGCAAGTCCTCCTAGCCTTAGCTGCAGCTAAAGGCTAGGAAATTAAGTAGATTAACTTTATAGGGGCATTTTTAAACAGAGACCTTAAAGAAGATATCTTTATCTAGCTTCTAAAGGGCTTCGATTAGTTTATTTAGCAAGCTAATCCTAAGACAATAACTAAGCTAGCTTAAAGGGGCTATTTAGCTACCCTAGAGCCCTTAGATTAAGCTATTTAGCTTAATAAGACCCTCTACGGCCTTAAGCAGTTATCTCGCAAGTAGCAGCAAGCCCTTAATTAGGCAGCAGCTACCCTAGACTTTAAGCTACTAGCCTTAGATTTAGCTGTCTTATATAATTACGTAATAGGCATTTTTGTAGTTACTTATATTAATAACTGCCTCTTAATTAGTCTAAGCCTAAGGCTAATTAATAAGACGAAAGAAGCTTTAAATAAGATCTATAAGATAGAGGATAAGGGCTTAGCTACCTTATTCCTAGGGGTTTATATTATCTAAGATACTAGAAAAGGGATTATCTAGCTATCCTAAGAGTACTTTATAAAGGAAGCTCTTAAAAGGTTTAACTAAGCCTTAGCCTAGCTAGCTAACATACC
Source organism: Escovopsis sp. TC (assembly GCA_003055185.1). Taxonomy (NCBI): domain Eukaryota; kingdom Fungi; phylum Ascomycota; class Sordariomycetes; order Hypocreales; family Hypocreaceae; genus Escovopsis; species Escovopsis sp. TC. The sequence goes on from NIGD01000003.1 coordinate 2,023,123, forward strand.
CCTCGTGCCTTAGCTAGTTACGTGCCTAAGGGACTCTCTACTACTTATAGCTAATAAAGCTAAGCTATATTAGGCTATTATTAGCATAGCTATCTATCTAGCTACATAGACTAGGCTAGATATAGCTTTCGCGGTCTAATTTTTAGCACGCTATTTTTAGCTACCTTATAAGAAGTACCTCTTAAGGGCCTATAGGCTATTAGCTTATCTTAAGAGCACTAAGTCCTAAGGCATCGAATACGCTATTTAAGGCCTATAGCGCCTTATAGCTTATTGCAATAGCAACTTTATAGGGGATAAGGGTACTAGCAAAAGCACCTATAGATACGTTATCTAACTAGCTAGAGGCCCTATAAGCTAGAAAAGCAAGAGGGCTAGTACTATTGCCTTATCTACCTTAGAAGCTAAATATACAGCGATTACAAAGGCTACCTAAGAGCTTAAGTAGTTAGCTAGCTTATTACGTAAAACAAACTAAAATATTAATTTTTTAGTTACTTTATACAATAATAATAAGTAGGCTATATCTACTGCTAATAACCTTACCTTATATAGCTATATAAAGTATACGCTAATTAAGTTTAGCTATATTAAAGAGAAGGTTTAAGAGCAGCTAGTTACCTTAGAGTAGATTAACATAAAAGGCAACGTAGCTAATAGCTTTACTAAGCTATTAACTAAGCTATAGCTAGCCTTATTCTAGAAGGGCCTATACAGACTACTATCGGCCTAGCCCTTTAAATCTTACGTAGTTAATTACGTATACCCTTATTAGGGAGGCTAGGCTAATCTCGCCTAGCTAAATAGCCCTTATCTAGGGCTACCCTGTAGCTCTAAGGCAGAGCTACCCTATAGCCCTTAGGGGCTAATAACCCTTAGTTAGCACGATAACACCTTAACAAGGATGTTAACCCTTAACGACCCCTGCCGGTAGCTTAACTACTACTTACCGAAGTAGTTACTAAGCTTACTAAGGCTCTTACTAAGCCCTTAGCCTATTACAAGGACAGCTTCCCTTAGTAAAAGCCTTATACTAAGCCCTTAACCTAAGATTAAAGGCATCTAAGCTACCCTAAGCCCTAGGCCCCTCTAAAAAAGGATCCTCCTCCGTAGAGAAGCTACCCTAGAGGCAGAAGCCGCTAACATTTACCTCGCAGAAGTAGCCAAGGCTCTACTCTAGCTAGCCGGCTCGGATTATCACAGCCCCGGCACCGGCTTAGATCATCACAGCCCCGGCACCGGCTCGGATCATCATAGCTCCGGCACCGGCTCCGGCACCGGCTCTGGCACCCGCTCCGGCCGCGGCACCGAGTCTAGCTCTAGCTCTAGCTATAGCCTAAGCCCTCCGGCAGCTTAACCTTAGCCTTATAAGGTACCTACCTTAAGCGTATACTAAAGGCTAGCATTAGAGTTACCTAACTCGTTACGTAGCTCGCTAAGCCTAAGCCCCCTTAATAGGTATAAAAGGCTGCCTATAGAGACCTTCTATAAAGCTCTAAGGCTTACCTTAAAGGAGATACGCTAAAAGGCTTAAGACTAGCTTAAAGACTAATAGCTTTATATACTAAAAAAGGACCTATTTAAGCTTCTAGAAGGGTTAGCTACCTTATACACAAGTAAGGGCATAACGTAGAGCTTCGATAATTAGCTATAGCAACTTATACACTAATTAAGCTACCTAAGCTACACAAGCTATTCAAGCCTAGCCTTAGATTAACAAAGGCTGCTACCCTATAAGCCCTTATACAAGCTAATAAGTACAAGCTTTAAGATACCTTACCTTATACAGCTAGGCATTAAAGGGAGTGTTAAGACTATGTACTAAGAGATGTAGCTTACGCTACTAAAGGTAGCTAAGCAGGGCAGTACAGGGCTATGTAAGGCAAAGCAGGGCTAAGCAAGGCTACCCTAAAAGCCTATTAGCTAAGCACTTAAGAGAGATTAGTATTACCTTAAGATATCCTATTTCCCTAGTATTTACTATGTATTTAAAGACAAACTAAAGTAACAGTGTTCTGTGTACTTAAGGGGCGCTATCCCCTACCTAGCTAGCGTCCTTTCTCTTATCCTTAGCTTAATACAACACACACAGTCCTTACCTACCCTATAGTCTCTATCTTCCTATACCCTTATTTTAACACTTTTACTTAACTAAGTATTTATAGTAATAGCTTTTATGCTTATAGTTAAGTATACGTTTAATCTTAAAGGTTTTATTAGCAAAGAAGGGGTAATCTATTAGCTTAGTTAGTTTGCTTTCCTTACTATTAAATAGTTTTAAATTTATAGTATTAAATATGTTATAGATTTTAATAAATAAAGGTAGTTAAAGTTAAAAAGCTAGGCTACTAGTCCTAACCTGTCTCTTAATCTAGTAAAGCCTTATATACTTTTATATAAGCTTTTAGCTAGGTTGCTAAAGGTTTAAGTACTTTATAAAAAGTAAGACTTAGTCCTTTACTTTAAAGTTTACTTTTTCTTTTTTTTAGTTATACTATTTCTTATAGCTTTCCTTAGCTTTATTTATTAAGGTTACTATAAGCTTATAGAAAGCTTATAAGTTATTAAGCTAGGTTTAAGCGTCCTTTAATAAGATTAACTGCTTAGGCATATTCCTTAAGGCTTATAAGTATAAACCTAGAAGCAGGTACGTAGGTGTCTTACTAGTAGCTAAGTAAACAGCATTATTATAAGCGAATTATATTAGTAAGAGGTTATTAGCTTAGTTAGCTTAGTCTTTAATATAGAAGGTTTAAAGGTAGTGTTTAATAAATTAATTTTAGCGTTTTATTTAGCTATTAGTCTATAGGTAGAATATAGTACTAAGTTACTACTTAATTGTAAAGAAGTAGTAAAAGCTTTGCTAAAACTAGCTTATAAAAATAAAGCCTTTGTTTATAACGATTCTTATAGGTATACTAAAGAACTTAAAGATATAATTAAAGAAAAGGTTTACTAGCTTATTACTAGTAATTTACTTATAAGTTAATATATAAAAGGCATAATGTATATATCTATTAACTACTACTAGAATTAAGTTATAAGATTAGTACTATCCCTTTGCTTTAAGGAAGTTTATTATAAAGTCTATAGAGATTTCCTCTTATAGCCTAGCTAGCGTAAGCAGCAAAGTAAGTTTACTATAAGGTTAATAGTACCTTAGCTTTATAAGTTAGTACTTAATATATATAGAAACATACTTTTTAACGTCCTTTCTTAAGCTACGCTAGTAGTATGTCCTTGCTATCTTAGTAAGTATATAGCTAACCCTTTAATACTTACTTATTAAGTTATTATAGAATAATATTAGTATTTTTAGTTTTACCTTAAGGGGTATATAAATCCTTCCCTTAAACTAGATAAGCTAGTTAACCTTTTTAAACTAACTGTAAGGGTTAGTAAGGAAGAGAGTAATAGAGTACTGTACAAAGACAACCTGTATTATAACGTAAAGGTAGAATTATATTATTGTTAATCGCTAGCCTTTTCTCCTTCTTTAGCTAGCTCTCCTCTCTCTTATAGCCCCTTCTACCTTATATTAGCCCTACCTTTAGGCCCTTTTTAGTGCTTCCTTGTCCTTAACTTAAGTATAGAACCTACTTTAGGCTGCCCTTGTCCTTAACCTTACTACTGCCCTCCTTTAGCCTAGCTGCTTCTTTAGCTCTTTATTAGCCTCTTTTCCTTATTGCCTTACTTATTAAGCCTTTTATTAGCAGTAACCTTTATTGTTTAAGCCTGCTTTGTTATCGTTACCTAATAGGTTACCTTTCTTTTTATAGCGTTATCTTAACGCTTATTCTACCCTTTATTAATCCCCCCCCTTTGCTATACTACTTACGCTTTATGCCTTATATATAGCTCTTTTATATATCTTAAGCTGCTTTACAATTTCCTTAGTTAAGCTATATTCGTCTTACCTTTATTACTACTCTTCCTTTTTCTCTTTCTTATACGTTCTTATTGTTAGCTATATAGTTGTTTTCTTCTTAATTATTACGTTGCTTCCTCCTTTAAATTTGCTCCTTGTTTAGGTTAGTATTAGCGCGTTATATCCTCTTTTTTATTATATAAAGCTTAAGCTACCTATATACGTATACGCTACCTTATCTTATGCTACTAGCGTTATATTCTTTGTTTTTTAGCTTCTTTTTACGTTTATTTACTTATTATACTTTAGCTAATTATAAATCGTCTTTTTTATTAGCTACTAATTGCTTATTTCCTATAGCGTGCTATTATTTATCTTACTTTTATAGCTGCTTAATTAGTAGTCCTTTATTTAACGTATAATTACTTCTTCTTAGTATATATATCCCCCTTTTATCCTTTTTTCCTTTTATTTTCTTTTTTTTTCTTTTCTTATTATTAACCTTCTATCTTTTACCTTTGTCTTTTTTTTTTATTCTTTTTTTATTTTATCTTTATCTTTCTTTCCTTGCTTTATTATAGCTTTTTTTACTAATAAAAGCAAAGCCTTTGTTTACTATTCTTCTTGCTTATACCTTAACAATAATAAAAGCAAGGTTACTATAAACTTTATATCTTCTTACTTTATTAAATATACTAAGCTTTTATATATTCTTATCTTATATTAATATATCTTAGGTTAAGGTAGTTATATACCTAAGCTACCTTTAAGTAAAGTTTAAGTTTAAGTACTATTACTAACTCTTCTTCTTTTAGTAGTAAGATTAAGTCTACTGCTAAGCGCCTTTATTTTTCTTATCCTTTTCTTTTTTTACCTTTGCTTTTTTTTAACGTTAAAGAAGATACTTTTAAAGATATTCTTAAGGAAGATGCTAAGCTTAATAATAATAACAATAATAATAATACTGCTAAGTATAAAGCGTAAAAGAATAAGTTTAGCTAAAAGCTAGCTTATCTATAAACTCCCCCCCCTACCTTACGCCCTTTATTTAAAAAGGCTATAACCTTAAAAGCTACTACTACCTTTAAGGCCCCTTATAAGGAGCTAATCTTATTTATCTTTCTTTTATTCTTATATCCCTTTTTCTATAGGCTAACCTTAGGCTATAATATAGCTATAACTATATCTATACTATATATACTAACTGCTTTTATACGTAGACTCTTAGGTTTACCTTCCTTAAGCTCTATAAGTTTAACGCTAGTTAGTATCTCCTTTTTCTTTATCTTTTTTTCTTTCTTTTGTTTTAACCCTTTCCTTTTACTAAGCGCTACTATAAAGTACTAGCTATATACCTATAGTAAGAACCCTTATACCTCTATAAACAATAATATTACCTTAGCTTACGCTACCCTTTAAGCCTACTTCTAAGCTATCTTTTTTAATAAAGATAACGCTATTTACTACTAGTATACCTTTAACAAATACTTTACCTCCTACTATAAAGACGTATAGCTTACTAAGTTTAAAGGTAGCAAGACTATACGCTAACTATCCCTTAAGCGCGCGCTAACCTTACCTTATACTAACGTTACTTCCCCTTAGTCTTAGCCTTAGCCTTAGCCCTAGCCCTTCCCTTTAACAGTCCCTTACCCTCTTACTAACTGCTAGCTCTAAACCTAATATAAGGTCTAAAAGGAGTTATATTTAACTCTTAAGCTTAAAAAGAATAACTTACTATACTACCTACTACTTATAGTAGCTTTAAAGATAATATATAACTTAATCCTTAGTAGTAAGTTAAGTAACCTTACTAATAATTTAACTCTAAGACTATAAAGTCTTAGTAGCCCTTTAAAATCTAGTAATTTTAACCCTTTACGCCTATCTTTAGTATAAAGAGGAAGAAGTAATAAGGTAGTTAAAGGCTTTCTTTCCTTTTCTTTTTTATAGTTAGATTTGCTTTTAGCAGAAGAAGAAGAGGTAGCGTAAAAAGTAATATAAAAAGCCCTTAAACCTTTACTATAGTTAAAGGTAGTTTTAGCGTTAAGGTTAATTTGCTTCTTTTTTATTTATATACTTATATTTTAAGCTATATATTTTATATATAAAGATAAGTCCTAATATTAAGTATTACTACGCTAAAACTTTATTTTATATTTACCTCTAAGCTTTACTTTATACTCTTTAACTACTCCTTAATCTATAAAATCTAACTTCCTTGCTTAAGAGTTTTTGCTATCTAGGTATCTTTCTTACTTTATAAGGTAAAGCTGTCTTTAGCTTATATACTTATGCCTTATAATTTTCTTAACCTTAAACGTTTTTTCTGCTATAAAAAGGTAGTTTATTAGCTCTATTAGCTACCTATTATAGCTAATATATAGTTTAAAGATCGATGTATAAAAGACATTATAAATATAAACTAACGTTAAAAAGCAAAGGTAGTATACTAAGCTGCTAGTGCTAACGATGTTCTTAACCTAATAAAAGCTAGTATATTTCTTTATAAGCTTTTACGTAGGTTAGTAGAGGTTAAGGTTACGCGTTAAGATTAGTACTTAGTTACTAACTTTAAACGTTTTCTTTTCTTACTTCTTATTATAATACTCCTTCTAGTCCTTTTATACCTTTTAAAGCAAAGTTACTATAACTTCCTTTATAGCTAGTATCTCTTTTACCTGCTTTACTATATTATTATTTAGACCTTATATTACTATACTATCTATCCTTAGTATCTCTAGCTAGTACCTTATTAAAAGGAACGTAAAGGATTCGCTAGTATTACTATACTAGGCAGTGTTATAGGCAAACTCTACTAAAGGTAGCTTATTTACTTAGTTAAGCTATTCTTTGCTATAAAAGGCATAGAGGTAGTGTTTAACGAGCTAATTTTAGCGCTCTATCTACCTATCTATCTATAGGTAGAATGCTATACTAAGTTGCCTTAAGTACCTTAAGAGGTAGTAAAAACTTTTCTAAAACTTACTTATAAATACTAATCCTTTATTTATAACTATCCCTTAAGGAATGCTATATCTTGTATATACGTGCTTAAGTATTAGGTTTACTAGCCTATTGCTTATAATTTTTTTATAGGTTAAAACATAGAAGGTATACTTTATAAAGCAGTTAATAATAACTAAGATTAAGTTAAAGGTTTTGCTTTAGCTTTATATTAAAGGTAAGTTTATAATAAAGTTTATTAATATTTCTTAGAAAGGTACTTTAAGGACTAAAAGTAGCGTAAGTTTGCTATAGGGTTAGTAGTACTTTAGCTTTATAGTTTAGCAGCTATTATAGGTCTAGACGTATTCTTATATATCTTACGTTAAGCCCCTTTAGAAGTAGTTATAAGCTACCTTTTACAACGTATAGTATATACCTTAATAACTAGCTAAGGGGTCGTTATATAGTAATATTAGTATTTCTATTCTTATACTATTTAGTATATAAACCTAGCCTTAGAACTATACTAGCTTATTAGTACCTTTCTCTTACTTTTTCTTTCTCTTACTATTATTATCCTTTACTAGTCTTACCTTCTTTTCCTATAAAGTATATAAAAAGGTATCTTTTCCTTAAGCATTCTATAAGGCTTTAAAGAAGGTTATAGCTTCTTTAAGCAACGCTTTAGCTATACTTTAAGGGGGGTTTAGCGTACTTATTGCTTCCCCTTAGGTTATAGGCTTTAAGCAAACCTTTGTCCTCTTTATAAGTAGGACAGCGTTAAGCGTAACCTAAATTACCTTTACTTTACCTTTAGTACTACTTTAAGCTAAAAGGTCCTTTCCTTTTACCTTACCTCTATAAGCTACTATTAGCTTTTTATTTTCCTTTTTAAACCTTTTTAAGAACTCTAAAAAGCATATCCTTTGCTTTTTTTCTTTTTCTTTTTTATTATAAAGGTCCTTTTGCTATAATAAGCTATCTACTAGATTCTTTTACCTTAGCTAGTATTTAATTTAAAAGTTAAATAAGCTTAAGTAGTTTAAAGCCTTAGCTTAGTAGCTAAATAACTTTATCTTCTTAGTAAGGTAGCTATAGTTAAGGTAGTTTATAATAACTTAAATCTTATATACTACGTATATAAAGTAGTAGCGCTAAGCTATAAAAGCTTTAACGATTACTAATATTTTAGCGTTTAGCGTAGCGTATTAAAGTTTAGCCTCCTTTAGCTTTTTTAATAAGTAAGCTATAAGGTACTATTGTTTTTTATATTATTATAAAAAGATTACTTTTATTATAAAGTTAAAAGCATTTATCTTAACTCTTATAGGGTACCTAAGGTTAAAGTAATATAGTACTAGCTTTTTAGTAAATTTCTTTTTAAAAGCGCTAAAAGCATTAAGCTCTTTTGCTTTAAGTTTAATAAGACCTTACTATACGTCTTTAGTTAAGTTAGTAAAAAGTATAGTAATCTTACTATATCCTTTAATAAAGCAGTAGTAAAATTTAGTAAAGCTTAAGAACGCTTAAATGTTTTAAATATTAGCTAATACTAGCTACTCTTTTATAGCTTAAACTTATTCTAGCTTTATATAAACCCCTTAGGAGCTAATAATAAACCTTAGGTAAGATATAGTTTAAACTTAAAATTTATATTTTATAAGGTTTATAAAAAAGCTTTTTTTTTAAAGGCGTTTAAGGACTTGCTAAACGTACTACGTATATTCCTTAAGGTTACTGCTATAGATTAAAATATTATTTAAGTAAACGATATAAAACTAGTTTATATAGCTAGCTAAGACGTCGTTAATATATTCTTAGAATATAGCTAAGGCGTTAGTAAGCTTAAACAGCATTACTAAGTATTTAAAGTATCTATATTAGTACTAAAAAGCTATCTTTTACTTATCTTTAGCCTTAATATAGATTTAGTAGTATATGTCTTTAAGGTTAAGCTTTATAAAGACTTTAGCGCCTTATAGTTAGTTTAGAATTTTATAAATTAGTAGTAATAAAGTAATATTTTTTTAGGTTACTTTATTTAATGCTTTATAGTTTACGTAAAGCTAAAGCTTCCCTTTTTTCTTTAAGACAAAGAGTACTAAAGCTTTAATTAAACTAGTTAAGCGTCTAATCTACCCCTTTTTTAATAAGCTTTTAAGGTATTACTATAGTACTTTAAGCTCTTTTAAGGTAAAAGAGTAGATAGGTCCTTATAAAAAGAGCTTCCTTTTAGCTAGTTTAATAGTATACGTTTATCCTATAAGTAAGGTAAGCTTTACTGCTTTTTTGTCTAAAAATACCTAGTTAAAGTTTTAATATTTAAAGGAAAGCGTTAGTATAAGTTTATTGTTAGCTTATTTATTTTTTAAAAGGGGGTTAAAGGAGTTAAGTAGCTTAAGGGAAATAATAACTTAGTATAGCATTTAGCTAGCTATAAGCGCTTATTAAGCTTCCTTTAGTGTATTTATAAGAGTTATACTATTATACCTTAAAGGGAAGTTCTAAGTATTGTTTTTTTAATTAATTTATAGGTTAGCTTCTTAGAACTAAGGTTAGCTAAGGATTATATCTTTTAGCATCTTAACGATAATATACTAAAGTTAGCCTTTCTTTTTTACCTTTTAGTTATCTTTAATTTTAAGGAATAGTAAAGCTTAGCTATATACTTATACTAAGGGTCCTTTAGCTATTGTATAAACCTTAGGTATAAGGGATAGCGCTAGTAGGTTGTTTAGTATTTAAGAGCTAATAAGCATAGTATTACTGCTAAGGTTAAAAATTGTATTAAAGGTAGTTTAGGTTTCTTTTGTTTAGAAGCGTACCTTCCTTATTATAATAAAGTTTAAATTAGCGAGTTCTTAGATACGTTAAACAGCTAGCTCTACGTTACTGCTAGTAGTAGCTAAGAGTTAAGATAAGGTACTATTGCTATTTAAAGGGGTATAAGTATATTATTAAGTTATATAAGTTTTACTAAAGCACTAAGTATAGTCTAAGGCTTAGCAGTTAGCAATAATATATAAGCTACTATATTTAAAGCATTTACTGTTTAGGTACTATAGCTAAGGTTGCTAAAGCTCTTATAGGCGTTTAGTTCTTTTAATAACCTTGCTATAGGTTAGCTTTGTTTTAGCTTTTATAGGTACTACGCTAAGTTTTAGCGTTTTATAGCTAAGGATTAAGTTTACCTTTACTTTTTATACTTATATCTTATACTAATTTTAAGGGATACTGCTTTAAAGGATCTTGTTTACTAATTCTAAGTAAAGTTTTATAATAAAGCTACTAATTTAAAAGCTTATTAAGAAAAGGTTAGCTAGTTCTTATTTTATACTTTTAAAAAAGTTAAGGAACGTTTAAAAGCTTTACTTATTAGTCTATGTTATCCCTATAAGCTTAGTTATAGTATAGTAGCTTTAGGTATATTTATCTTTAAACCTAGATTTAAGCTAAGCTTAAAAGTTAGCTTAGGTAATATGTTAGTAATTGCTTTAGTATTTGTTTTAAAGGAAAATAGTAAAGCGCTTAAAAGGCTTAGGGTCTAGTCCTTTAACTATAAAGGCTACTTAAGCTATATCTATTTTAAAGTTTAAAAGGTAAGTTATAAATTGTAAAGAAAGGCTAGTAAAGAAGCTTTAAAGGTTAGCTTATAATTTTCTTTTATACTTTAAGGAGGTTTACTACTACGTTAAGCAAAACCTACTATTGTTTTAGGTACGCTTTAGCTTTTATAGTTTAGTTATAGCTATTATAGAAGCAAGGAGTTCGTATTTAGTTAAGTCTAAGGTTATAGGTTATTTATTTTAGACTACTACTTAGTATTTATACTTCCTTTAGATCTATTACTATTATATCTTATTTTAGATTAGTTAGTTAAGCTTTACTTCTAAAGCTTAAGCAACGTCTATATAAAGTATAAACAATTGCTATATAGCTATTAAGTTAATAAAGCTTAAGTTACTTATAATAAAGTTTAGTTGTTAAGCGCTAGTAAGTCTTTTAGTAAAAGCTTAGTGCTTATTTACGTTAAATTTATAGCGTAGTAGATTGTTTAAGGAAGGCGTGTTAGCTGCTACGTAGCTACTACGTTAAGTAAAGTTTAATACTATTAAGGTAGCTAAACGTTAAGCAAGGTTAGCTATAGCTTTACTATAAGTAGTTATTATCTTTAAACTACTATTAGTTATTCTTTGTTTTAAAAGGAGAAAGCAATTAAACTATAAAAGTTAGTAAGGAAAAGAGTAATAAAGTACTATATAAAGATAACCTATATTATAACATAAAAGTAGAATTATATTATTATTAATCGCTAGCCTTTTTTCCTTCTTTAGCTAGCTCTTTTCTTTCTTATAGCCCCTTTTACCTTATATTAGCTTTACCTTTAAGCCTTTTTTAGTACCTCCTTATCCTTAACTTAAGTATAGAACCTGCCTTAGGCTACCCTTGTTCTTAACCTTGCTGCTGCCCCCCTTTAGCCTAGCTGCCCCTTTAGCTCCTTATTAGCCTCCCTTCCTTATCGCCTTGCCTACCGGGCCCCTTATCGGCGGCGACCCTTATCGTTTAGGCCTGCTTTGTTATTGTTACCTAACACTTTACCTTAATAAGAAGGATAGAAAGAGATTAAACTATTAAAGACTAAGTAGTAAGAAGAGTAATAAGGTATAAAGCAAGCTTAAGGGTTATTTACTAGCGGGTTATAAGGGCTTTACTATAGTAGGTATAGTACGCCTTAAGGTAAAGGTATTATTAATAAAGCATTAATCTCTAAGCTCTTTTATGCTTTTAGTAAACCTGTCTTCCCTTATATACTGTTTACTGTAACCTTAAAGAAGGGTTAAAGTAGGTTCGATAGCTAGGTTTTCCTTACGTAACTTCCCTTAGTTGTTTAGTTACTTAACAGCAACTATAATAATCTAACTAATTATATTTTATTTATATATATATTATTTAATATAAGCGTTAATACTATAAATCTACTTATTAACGTTTATAGATTTACTTAAACCTATAACGTTGTTATAGATCTTTGTTTTTTTAATACTACTACCTTATTAATTTAGTTTAAAGCGCTTAGTAATCTAATAAAGTGCTTTAAGTAGGTATATAAGTAGTATACTTCTTATTAATAGTAAATAAGTCCTTATTGTTTATATAACGTAAATAAATTATTCTTTCTTTTATATTAATGCTTACTAACTTTTAGTTTTAGAAAATAAATATATATTTAGCTTATATTACGTTTAAGAAGATACTATAGAATGCTTTATTAAAGCTACTCTTGCCTTTTATAGTATATATTTAGGTCCTTTTTATAATATATTTGCTAACTTTTTAGTAAACTACTACTTAGCTTACTTATTAGTAATCTTTAATAGTTCTTTATCTTAACTCTTTTAATAAGAATTTTATTACTTTATTTAGCGCGTTTACTTTATTTTACGCTACTTTTTTAAAAGCGTTAGTTAATAAGCCTTAAGGTATAAGCTCCTTTAACGTTAATAATATAACCTAAGCTACTTTATTATAGTAAGCTTTTTATAATAATATAATACGTAGTTATCTTATTAGTTAAAAGATCTTAATTTTATAGTATTTATAATATTTTTGCTTTATCTTTTATTTACTTATTAAGATCTTCTTTTTGCTTTACTTTTTTACTTTTAAGTATTATTTTACTTAGTATATTTATTAAGGATTTAAAGTATATTTATATTACTTTTAAATACTTACTTATTATACTTAGTAAGCTATCTTTTTTATTTAACTAAATAAAGCGTTTACTTCTTTTGCTTCTTATAGTTTTTAATAAATTTAATTTTTTACTATTTATTATTCTTTTTTAGTAAAAGTATTAGTAATAATTTAGCTTTTTTATTTATAGTTTTATTTTATAGTTTTAGTAAGCTTATATAAAATATATTATATATATCTTTATATAGTATTAGTATTATAAAACAATATACTTACTTTTTAATTTTTTTTAATATCTTTAAAAGCTTAATACGTTTTAGTATAAGCTTTATAGATTCTTTAAAAAATTAAAAGTTTTTTATAAATAATATTATAAGATTTTTTATATTAAATTTTATTTCTTAATGCTATTAATTAAAGTATTTTACTTACTTTTTATATATAATCTTTTAATTCTTTTTTATTTTTTCTTAGGTTTCTTAAAGTTTTTTAATATAGATTTTTATATCTAAGACCCTTTCTTTAAGAACGTTGTCTTTAACGTTAATATAAAAATCTAGTAAATACCTTATAAAGGCTTTAAAAGGAAAGATCTTTATTGTTTTTAATTTAGTATTATTAATAGTAAATTATACTATTCTTAATAGCTTTAGCTAGTTTTTTTAATTTTTATTTATAAAGTATTTTAAGTACTATTCTATAGTTTAGTTTATTTTTTTTATTTATTTATTAGTTTAAGGATAAAAAGCTATTAAAAAACGTTTTTATACCTTTAAATAGTAATAAAAAGATAACTAAAATCTACTAGTAAACAAAGATCTTTTATCTATTACTATACTATTTAGTAAACTTATATATTAAAGTTCTACCTTATTATAAAAAAGCTTTACTAGTTTAATAGTAATAATATATAATAAAATTATAAAATATAAAGCAAATTTTATAAAATAGTTAATAATAACTAAAATTTTATTAATTTTTTTATTTTAAAAAATAACTTTTAATAGTTTTATAATAAAATCTATTATTAATTCTTTTATAAGTTATAATAGAATTAGTAGTAATTTAAGTTTACTAAAAAGTTAATGCTTTTTTACTATCTATCTTTAATAAACTTAGTAATACTTAATATATTCTTTAACATTTTACTATATATTTTTTTAAAAGAATCTTTTAAATAAAAGCTTATTTGTTTTTACTTTTATAAAATAACTTACTAATAGATTATTATAGTATAGCTATAATAGCTTATTTTAAAAGCAATTCTCCTTTAGAATTATTGTTTTACTTTTAAATAATAATAAATTATAATTAATGCTTTACTTATTTAAAGCTTTTTACTTTAATTGCTTAATCTTAGAATCTATATATTAACTATCTTTAATAAGCTAAAGTAAAAAGTTTTATACTAGTTTATATATGCTTTAATAAGTAAGCGATTCTTTTGTTTTATTTTAAGTAATTGCTTATATATATCTAAGTCTTTAATTAAACATTTTATTATATATATTTATATATTAACTATATAAAAACGTAAAAGAATTATAAACTTTTTATCTCTTTTTTAATATTACTTAAAGTTATTTTTATAGTTTTATAAAAAATTTTATTATATTAAGATAATTTAACTTATAGTTAAGTTATCTTAATAAACTATTTACTAAATTTATTTTTTTAGATTAATGCTTAATAGTAAAATTATATAGTATTAAAAACATATATTAATAAGCTTATTAACTACTAAGCTTAAATTACTTTATAAAGCTTTAAAGATTTTAGTAGTTACTAAGAACTTTTACTAATTTATAAGCTTTTTTAATATAATATCTTTAATGTTTAAACGCTTTTACTATAGCTAATATCTCTTAATTAAAAGTACTATAGTTTAATTTTAAACTATAAAATACTTTTAAAAAGAATATAACTAAATACTATTTCTTTTATAAATTTAGTTAAAATAAAATAGCTACTAATATAAACTTTAACGCGTTTATCTTAATTTATATTAGCTAATCTAGTTTATAGTATTAAAGTAAAGGTATATATTAAAAAGTATTAATAAAAGTATAAAATGCTTATTTTTTTTTATTATTTAAGTATACTTATTTTAGTTTTTTACTACTTACTAATCTTTAAAGCAATATATATAAAAGTTTTACTAATTTAGTATATTTTATAATAAACCTATAGTAAAAGTTATAAAATCCTAAGAATACTTAGATATTATAATATAACGTAAATTCTTTTTAATTTTAGATTTTTTTAATATTTTTTTATATTATTCTTAGTTTTTTATTTAAAATAATAAAGCTTAAAAAAGTAACTTTTTTCTTAAAAAATAAGTATTTATTTAAATAAACGTAAAGCTTACTTTTTTAAAGCTTTTAAAGTACTTATTATATATAGTTTATATATTTTTCTTAAGTTTTAAAGAATATTAAAATATTATTTAAGTAAATAATATAAATAGTATTAAGTAAATTACTAAGTACTAAATAAATATAATTTTAAAATATTATAAGCGTATTAGTTAATCTTATAAAAAGAACTATAAATTTATAGTAACTATATTATATATAAAACATAGTCTTTTATTTATTGCTTTTTTTTATATATATTTAGTAATATATATCTTTAATATTAATTTTAGTAAACTATTAGTATCTTTAGATTTAATCTATTAATTTAGTAATAAGAGGTAATAGATATTAATTCTTAATTATAACCTTATTTAATCTTTAATAATTAACTACTAAGTATAAGCTCTTATTTTTCTTTAGTATAAAAAGAATAAGTACTTTAGTAAAACTCTTAGATAGTTTAATACGTTAGTTTATAAGATTTTTATTTAAATATTTTTAAAGTAACTTTAGTTTAGCTAGTAATAAAGGATAAATAGGTCTATATAGTAGATTTTCTCCTTCTATAAGATTAATTATATAATCTATTTTTATAATATATAGTAAAAGATAAGAATTCTTTATTAAAAAAACATTATTAAATACCTTTAATTCTTTAAGTTTTTTTTGTTTATTAGTATTAACCTTTTCTTTATTTAAAAGTAGAATTAGGTTTAGATCTACTATAATTACTGCTATAGTTACTTAAGATTTTTTTTTTTTTTTAAATTATTAAACTAAAATTAAAGTAGTTTTTATAAAATCTTATTTAAACTACTAACTTTTATTATATAAATATAAGTAAATAAGTTTATTTTTTATTATTTTTATTAAAAGTAAAATAAAACTTAAATTCTTTTTTTTCTTAATACTTATATATTCTTATATAATAGTATAAGATATTTCTTTTAAATCTATTAAAGTTATTAGTATACTTTATACTTTAAAAGTATTAATTTTTTTTATAATACGTTATTAAAGTAAAGTACTATTTTATTTAATTTTTTTAATTCTTATTTTTATATAAATTAAATACTAATTATATTTAGTTTAGCTTTACTATTAAAATTAGTAGTTATTTTTATATTCTTTATCTTATATATAAAAATAAGTATAAAAAATTATAAAGTAACCTTAAGGGATTAAGCTAAACTAAAGGTTATTAGTTTAACTTCTTTCTTTTTCCTTTTAATTTATTAATCTTAGGTTTTTAAGGATATTAAGGTTAAAAGTAAAATTTACTTTTATAAGTATAGTAAATTAAAACCTTTTTATTTAGTTTAACTAAATTTTATTAAAAAGTTATCTTAGTATCTTTATTGCTTAACTATACTTACTAATAAGCGCTTTATACTTAACCTTTTCTTTTAAATCTATATCTTTTTTATAGCTTTTTTAATTAACCTTTATAAAGATTTAAGTCTTTTCTTTTTTTTACTATAATATCTTAAAATTAAGTAGTAAAAGTAATTATTTTTTTCTTTTTTACTAGTAGGTATAGACCTTAGGTTAACATTTAATTCTTAAGCTTAAGTTATAGTTTAGTAAAAAAAAAGAAAACCTTTTTTTTTTATCTTTTTAAAAAAAGTTCTTTTTTAAAAAGTTTAAATAAATATAAAAATCTTTTAAAGCTTAATTGTTTTACTACTTTATACTTTTAATTTAGCTTATAATTAATAGCTTTTAAATCTTTATATTTTAAAGTAGTATAGTAGTTTATACTTTAAACTAAATTTAATTATTTATTATTATAAAATATACTTTTTCTTTAAGTTGTTTATTAAAGAAATAATCTTATTTTGCTTAACAATTAGTATTTATATAATTTAAAGCTAATAAGATCTTTTAAGAATCTTTTTAATATCTTTTCTTAGCTCTTTTAAATACTTTTTATAGATCGTTAAGCTAATTATTTTACTTATAGAATAAAGTATTTAAAGTAAACTTAATAAATTTTTTTACTTTAATCTTATAATTATTTAATTTATCCTTAAAATCCTTTTAATTTCCTTAAGTTATTTATACTAGCTACTTATAAAAATTCTAAATTTACTTTTTTAATTAGCGTATTTAGTTACGTAAAGAATTCTTAAGGTTATAAAACTTTCTTTGTTTTTTACTAATATAAAATAAAAAGTCTTAGTAAGTTTATAAATAAAATTTACTACTAAAAAAAGATTTACTACTTTCTTTTATAGCAATTAGATTAGTTAATATTACTAAGGTTTCTTAATATAATTATATATTTACTATTATAACTTCTTAAGTAATAATAGTAAAAGTCTTAGGATTTATAATAATAATAGTAATATATTAAGTTATTAAGTAAGATAGTTATAAAGGTATTATATAATAATTATATAAAAAGGTAAAGGTTTTTATATATAAGAACTAAGACTTAGCTTAATTACGTTAGGTACAATCGGTCTAAGATATATGCTATACTATATACGTAACCTTAGATTAATCTAGTGTTAGTTGTTATAATATATAACTAGAATTATATCTTTATCTTTCTTTGCGTTTAAAAACGCGTTCTTAACGTTAAACTTCTTTAACTTATAGTTAAACCTTGCTATAATTGCTACTAGTACGCGAAATAATTATATAGTAAGAGTTACAGCGTATGTCTTTTTAATAGTTAAGGTATCTTAGTGTAACGACCAACACTAGATTAACCTAAGGTTATGTGTATAGTACAGCATATATCTTAGACCGATTATACCTAACGTAATTAAGCTAAGTCTTAGTTCTTATATATAAAAACCTTTACTTTCTTATATAATTATTATATAATACTTTTATAACTATTTTACTTAATAACCTAGTATATTACTATTATTATTATAAATCCTAAGACTTTTACTATTATTACTTAAGAAGTTATAATAGTAAATATATAATTATATTAAGAAACTTTAGTAATATTAACTAATTTAATTACTATAAAGGAAAGTAGTAAATCTTCTTTTAGTAGTAAATTTCGTTTATAAACCTATTAAAACTCTTTGTCTTATACTAGTAAAGGACAAAGAAAGTCTTATAACCTAAAGAATTCTTTATATAACTAAATATGCTAATTAAAAAAGTAAATTTAAAATCTTTATAAGCAGTTAGTATAAATAACTTAAAGAAATTAAAAGGATTTTAAGGATAAATTAAATAATAATAAGATTAAAGTAAAGAAATTTACTAAGTTTACTTTAAATACCTTATTTTATAAGTAAAATAATTAGCTTAATAATCTATAAAAAGTATTTAAAAAAGCTAAGAAAAGATATTAAAAAGATTTTTAAAAGATCTTATTAGCTTTAAATTATATAAATGCTAATTATTAAGCAAAATAAGATTATTTCTTTAATAAATAACCTAAGGAAGAAGTATGCTTTATATTAAAGAATAATTAGATTTAGTTTAAAGTATAAACTATTATACTACTTTAAAATATAAAGATTTAAAAGCTATTAATTATAAGCTAAATTAAAAGTATAAAATAGTAAAACAATTAATCTTTAAAGGATTTTTATATTTACTTAAACTTTTTAAAAAAAAACTTTTTTTAAAAAGATAAAAAAAAAAGCTTTTTTTTTCTTTACTAAACTATAACCTAAGCTTAAGAATTAAATATTAATTTAAGGTCTATACCTACTAATAAAAAAAAAAATAGTTACTTTTACTACTTAATTTTAAGATACTATAGCAAAAAAGAAAAAGAACTTAAATCTTTATAAAAGGTAATTAAAAAAGCTATAAAAAAGATATAGATCTAAAGGAAAAGGTTAAGCATAAGGCGCTTATTAGTAAGTATAGTTAAGTAATAAAAATACTAAAATAACTCTTTAATAAAATCTAGTTAAACTAAATAAGAAGGTTTTAACTTATTATACCTATAAAAGCAAATTTTATTTTTAACCTTAATATCTTTAAAAACCTAAGATTAATAACTTAAAGAAAAAAAAAAAAGTTAAACTAATAACCCTTAGTTTAGCTTAATCCCTTAAAGTTACTTTATAATTTTTTATACTTATTTTTATATATAAAACAAAAGATATAAAAACAACTACTAATTTTAATAGTAAAGCTAAATTAAACGTAATTAGTATTTAATTTATATAAAAATAAGAATTAAAAAAATTAAATAAAACAGTACCTTACCTTAATAACGTATTATAAAGAAAAATTAATACTTTTAAAGTATAAAGTATACTAATAACCTTAATAGATTTAAAAAGAATATCTTATACTATTACGTAAAAATATATAAGTATTAAAAAAAGAAAAGATTTAAGTTTTATTTTACTTTTAATAAAAATAATAAAAAATAAATTTATTTACTTATATTTATATAATAAAAGTTAGTAGTTTAAATAAGATTTTATAAAAACTACCTTAATTTTAGTTTAATAATTTAAAAAAAAAAAAAGAAAATCTTAAGCAACTATAGCAGTAATTATAGTAAATCTAAACTTAATTCTACTTCTAAACAAAGAAAAAGTTAATACTAATAAACAAAAAAAACTTAAAGAATTAAAGGTATTTAATAATATCTTTTTAATAAAGAATTCTTATTTCTTACTATATATTAAAGGAATAGATTATATAATTAATCTTATAGAAAGAAAAAATCTACTATATAGACCTATTTATTCTTTATTACTAGCTAAACTAAAGTTACTTTAAAAATATTTAGATAAAAATTTTATAAATTAACGCATTAAACTATCTAAAAGTCTTACTAAAGTACTTATTCTTTTTATACTAAAGAAAGATAAGAGCTTACGCTTAGTAATTAATTATTAAGGATTAAATAAGGTTATAATTAAGAATTAATATCTATTACTACTTATTACTAAATTAATAAATTAAATCTAAAGATACTAATAGTTTACTAAAATTAATATTAAGGATATATATTACTAAATATATATAAAAGAAAGTAATAAATAGAAAACTATGTTTTATATATAATATAGTTACTATAAATTTATAGTTCTTCTTATAAGATTAACTAATATGCTTACTATGTTTTAAAATTATATTTATTTAGTACTTAGTAATTTACTTAATACTATTTATATTGCTTACTTAAATAATATTTTAATATTCTTTAAGACTTAAGAAGAATATATAAACTATATATAATAAGTACTTTAAAAGCTTTAAAAAAGTAAGCTTTATACTTATTTAAAAAAATATTTATTTTTTTAAAAAAAAGTTCTTTTTTTAAGTTTTATTATTTTAAATAGAAAACTAAGAATAATATAAAAAAATATTAAAGAAATCTAAAATTAAAAAAAAACTTATATTATATTATAATATTTAAGTATTCTTAAGATTTTATAACTTTTATTATAAGTTTATTATAAAATATACTAAATTAGTAAAACCTTTATATATATTACTTTAAAGATTAGTAAGTAGTAAAAAACTAAGATAAGTATACTTAAATAATAAAAAGAAATAAGTATTTTATACTTTTATTAATACTTTTTAATATATACTTTTACTTTAATACTATAAACTAGATTAGCTAATATAAATTAAGATAAATACGTTAAAGTTTTTATTAGTAGTTATTTTATTTTAACTAAATTTATAAAAAAAATAGTATTTAGTTATATTCTTTTTAAAAGCATTTTATAGTTTAAAATTAAATTATAGTACTTTTAATTAAAAAAGTATTAGCTATAATAAAAGCATTTAAATATTAAAAATATTATTTTAAAAAAGCTTATAAATTAGTAAAAGTTTTTAGTAACTATTAAAATCTTTAAAGCTTTATAAAATAATTAAAACTTAATAGTTAATAAGCTTATTAGTATATATTTTTAATACTATATAATTTTACTATTAAGTATTAATTTAAAAAAATAAAATTTAATAAATAGTTTATTAAGATAACTTAACTATAAGCTAAATTATTTTAATAAAGTAAAATTTTTTATTAAACTATAAAAATAACTTTAAGTAGTATTAAAAAAGAAATAAAAAAGTTATAATTTTTTTATATTTTTATATAGTTAATATAAAAATATTTATAATAAAATATTTAATTAAAAACTTAAATATATATAAGTAATAACTTAAAATAAAGCAAAAGAATTACTTACTTATTAAAGTATATATAAATTAGTATAAAACTGTAAGGGTTAGTAAGGAAGAGAGTAACAGAGTACTACACAAAGACAACCTATATTATAACGTAAAAGTAGAATTATATTATTATTAATCGCTAGCCTTCTTTCCTTCTTTTAGCTAGCTTTCTTTTCTCTTATAGTCCCTTTTACCTTATATTAACCTTACCTTTAGGCCCTCTTTAGTACTTCCTTATCCTTAACCTAAGTATAGAACCTACCTTAGGCTGCCTTTGTCTTTAACCTTGCTACTACTCCTCTAGCCTAGCTACCCTTTAGCTCCTTATTAGCCTCTCTTTCTTATCGCCTTACCTAGCTAGCCTTTATTAGCAGTAACCTTTATTGTTTAAGCCTGCTTTATTATTATTACTTAATAGGTTGCCCTTTCTTTTTGTAACGACTAACACTAGATTAACCTAAGGTTACGTATATAGTACAGCATATATCTTAGACCGATTTTACCTAACGTAATTAAGCTAAGTCTTAGTTCTTATATACAAAGACCTTTACCTTTTTATATAATTATTATATAATACCTTTATAACTATCTTACTTAATAACTTAGTATATTACTATTATTATTATAAATCTTAAGACTTTTACTATTATTACTTAAGAAGTTATAATAGTAAACATATAATTATATTAAGAAACCTTAGTAATATTAACTAATTTAATTGCTATAAAGGAAGGTAGTAAATCTTTTTTTAGTAGTAAATTTTATTTATAAACCTACTAAGACTCCTTATCTTATATTAGTAAAGGACAAAGAAAGTTTTATAACCTTAAGAGTTCTTTATAAAATTAAATATACTAATTAAAAGAGTAAATTTAGAATCTTTATAAGCAGTTAGTATAAATAACTTAAAGAAATTAAAGGGATTTTAAAAATAAATTAAACAATAATAAGATTAAAGTAAAAAAATTTACTAAGTTTACTTTAAATACTTTATTCTATAAGTAAGATAATTAGCTTAATAATCTATAAAAAGCATTTAAAAGAGCTAAGAAAAAATATTAAAAAGATTCTTAAAAGATCTTATTAGCTTTAGATTATATAGATACTAATTGTTAAGCAAAATAAGATTGTTTCCTTAATAAATAACCTAAAGAAAAAGTACGCTTTATATTAAAGAATAATTAGATCTAGTTTAAAGCATAAACTACTATACTACTTTAAGATATAAAGATTTAAAAGCTATTAATTATAAAATAAATTAAAAGTATAAAATAGTAAGATAATTAATCTTTAAGGAATTTTTATATTTACTTAAACTTTTTAAAAAAGAATTTTCTTTAAAAAAATAAAAAAAAAAAGCTTTTTTCTTTTTTACTAAACTATAACTTAAGCTTAAGAATTAAATGTTAACCTAAGGTTTATATCTACTAATAAAAAGAAAAAAAATAGTTACTTTTACTACTTAATTCTAAGATACTATAGTAAGAAAAAGAAAGGACTTAAATCCTTATAAAAGTTAATTAAAAAAGCTATAAAGAAGATATAAGTTTAAAGGAAGAGGTTAAGTATAAGGCGCTTATTAGTAAGTATAGTTAAGCAATAAGGATACTAAGATAACTCTTTAACGAAATCTAGTTAAACTAGATAAGAAGGTTTTAACTTGCTATACTTATAAAAGTAAATTTTATTTTTAACCTTAATATCCTTAAAAACCTAAGATTAATAACTTAAAAAGAAAAAAGAAAAAGTTAAACTAATAACCTTTAGTTTAGCTTAATCCTTTAAAGTTACTTTATAATTTTTTATACTTATTTTTATATATAAGATAAAGGATATAAGAATAATTACTAATTTTAATAGTAAAGCTAAACTAAACGTAATTAGTATTTAATTTATATAAAAATAAAGATTAAAAAAATTAAATAAAATAGTACTTTACCTTAATAATATATTATAAAGAAAAATTAATACTTTTAAAGTATAAAGTATACTAATAACCTTAATAGATTTAAAAAGAATATCTTATACTATTACGTAAAAATATATAAGTATTAAAAAAAAAGAAAATTTAAGTTTTATTTTACTTTTAATAAAAATAATAAAAGATAAACTTATTTATTTATATTTATACAATAAGAGTTAGTAGTTTAAATAAGATTTTATAAAAACTACCTTAATTTTAGTTTAATAATTTAAAAAAGAAAAAAAAAAATTATAAGTAACTATAGCAGCAATTATAGTAGATCTAAACCTAATTCTACTTCTAAATAAAGAAAAGGTTAATACTAATAAACAAAAAAGACCTAAAGAATTAAAGGCATTTAACGATGTCTTTTTAATAAAAAATTCCTATCTCTTACTATATATTAAAAGAATAAACTATATAATTAACCTTATAGAAAAAGAAAATCTACTATATAGACCTATTTATTCTTTATTACTAGCTAAACTAAAGTTACTTTAAAAATACTTAAACAAAAACTTTATAAACTAACGTATTAAACTATCTAAGAGTCTTACTAAAGTACTTATTCTTTTTATACTAAAGAAAGATAAGAGCTTACGCTTAGTAGTTAATTATTAAAGATTAAATAAGGTTACGATTAAGAATTAATATCTATTACTACTTATTACTAAATTAATAGATTAAATCTAAGGATACTAATAGTTTACTAAAATTAATATTAAAGATATATATTACTAAATATATATAAAAGAAAGTAATAAATAGAAAACTATGTTTTATATATAATACAGTTACTATAAATTTATAGTTCTTTTTATAAGATTAACTAATACGCTTACTACGTTTTAAAATTACATTTATTTAGTACTTAGTAATTTACTTAATACTATTTATATTACTTACTTAAATAATATTTTAATATTTTCTAAAACTTAAGAAAAATATATAAATTATATATAATAAGTACTTTAAAAGCTTTAAGAAAGTAAGCTTTACGCTTATCTAAACAAATGCTTATTTTTTTAAAAAAAAGTTACTTTTTTAAGCTTTATTATTTTAAACAAAAGACTAAGAATAACGTAAAAAAATATTGAAGAAATCTAAAATTAAAAAGAACTTATATTATATTATAACATCTAAGTATTCTTAGGATTCTATAACTTTTACTATAGGTTTATTATAAAATATACTAAATTAGCAAAACCTTTATATATATTGCTTTAAGGATTAGTAAGTAGTAAGAAACTAAGATAAGTATATCTAAATAATAAAAAGAAATAAGCGTTTTACGCCTTTATTAATACCTTTTAATATATACTTTTACTTTAATACTATAAACTAGATTAGCTAATATAAATTAAGATAAATACGTTAAGGTTTATATTAGTAGCTGTTTTATCTTAACTAGATTTATAAAGAAAATAGCATTTAGTTATATTCTTTTTAAAAGCATTTTATAGTTTAAAATTAAACTATAGTACTCTTAATTAAAAGATATTAGCTATAGTAAAAGCGTTTAAATATTAAAGATATTATATTAAAGAAGCTTATAAATTAGTAAAGGTTCTTAGTAACTACTAAAATCTTTAAAGCTTTATAAAGTAATCTAAGCTTAGTAGTTAATAAGCTTATTAATATATATTTTTAATACTATATAATTTTACTATTAAGTATTAATCTAAAAAAACAAATTTAGTAAATAGTTTATTAAGATAACTTAACTATAAGTTAGATTGTCTTAATATAATAGAATTTTCTATAGAACTATAAAGATAACTTTAAGTAGTATTAAAAAGGAGATAAAAAGGTTATAATTCTTTTACGTTTTTATATAGTTAATATATAGATATATATAATAAGATGTTTAATTAAGGACCTAAATGTATATAAGCAATTACTTAAAATAAAGCAAAAGAATCGCTTACTTATTAAAGCGTATATAAACTAGTATAAGACTTATTACTTTAGCTTATTAAAAACAGTTAATATATAGATTCTAAGATTAAGTAATTAAAGCAAAAAGCTTTAAACAAGTAAAGCGTTAATTATAATCTATTATTATTTAAAAGTAAGATAATAATTTTAAATAAGAATTGCTTTTAAAACGAGCTATTATAGCTATACTATAATAATCTATTAGTAAGTTATTTTATAAAAGCAAAAATAAATAAGCTTTTGTTTAGAAGATTCTTTTAGAAAAATATATAGTAAAATATTAAAGAATACATTAAGTATTATTAAGTTTACTAAAGATAAATAGTAAAAAAGCATTAACCTTTTAGTAAACTTAAATTACTATTAATTTTATTATAACTTATAAAAGAATTAACAATAGATTTTATTATAAGACTACTAAAAGTTATTTTTTAAAACAAAAAGGTTAATAAAATTTTAGTTATTATTAACTATTTTATAAAATTTGCTTTATATTTTATAATTTTATTATATATTACTACTATTAAACTAGTAAAGCTTTTTTATAATAAGGTAGAACTTTAATATATAGGTTTATTAGATAGTATAGTAATAGATAAAAGATCTTTGTTTACTAGTAGATTTTAGTTATCTCTTTGTTACTATTTAAAGGTATAAAGACATCTTTTAATAGCTTTTTATCCTTAAACTAATAAATAAATAGAAAAAATAAACTAAACTATAGAATAATACCTAAGATGCTTTATAAATAAAAATTAAAAAAACTAGCTAAAGCTATTAAGAATAGCATAATTTGCTATTAATAATACTAAATTAAAGACAATAAAGATCTTTTTTTTTAAAGCCCTTATAAGGTATTTATTAGATTTTTATGTTAATGTTAAGGATAACGTTCCTTAAGAGGGGGTCCTAGATATAAAAATCTATATTAAAAGACTTTAAAAAACCTAAGAAAAAATAAAAAAGAATTAAAAGATTATATATAAAAAGTAAGTAAAATACTTTAATTAATAGTATTAAAAAATAGAATTTAATATAAAAAATCTTATAATATTATCTATAAAGAACTTTTAATTCCTTAAAGAATCTATAAAGCTTATACTAAAACGCATTAAGCCCTTAAGGATATTAAAAAAGATTAAAAAGTAAGCGTATTGTTTTATAATACTAATACTATATAAGGATATATATAATATGTTTTATATAAGCTTACTAGAACTATAGAATAAAACTATAAATAAAAAAAATAAATTATTGCTAATGCTTTTACTAAAAAAGAATAATAAACAGTAAAAAATTAAATCTATTAAAGATTATAAAAAGCAAAAAAAGTAAACGCTTTATTTAGTTAAATAAAAAAGATAGCTTACTAAGTATAATAAGTAAATATCTAAAAGTAATATAAATATACCTTAAATCTTTATATAACGACTAACACTAGATTAACCCGAGGTCACGTGTACTGTACAGCATATATCTTAGGCCGATTGTACCTAACGTAATCGGGCTAAGTCTTAAGTCTTAGTTCTTGCATATAAAGACCCTTACCTTTTTGTACGATTATTATACAATAACCTTACGACTGTCTTACTTAACAACCTAGTATATTACTGTTATTATTATAAATCCTAAGACTTTTACTATTATTACCTAAGAAGTTATAATAGTAAATATACGATTATATTAAGAAACCTTAGTAATATTAACTAATTTAATTGCTATAAAAGAAGGTAGCAAATCTTTTTTTAGTAGCAAATTTCGTTTATAAACCTACTAAGATTCCTTATCTTATACTAGCAAAAGACAAAAAGAGTTTTATAACCCTAAGAATTCTTTACGTAACTAGATATACTAATTAAAAGAGCAAATTTAAAATCTTTATAAGCAGTTAGTATAAATAACTTAAGGAAATTAAAGGGATTTTAAAGATAAATTAAATAATAATAAGATTAAAGTAAAGAAATTTACTAAGTTTACTTTAAATACCTTATTCTATAAGCAAGATAATTAGCTTAATAATCTATAAAAAGCATTTAAAAGAGCTTAGAAAAGATATTAAAAAGATTCTTAAAAGATCTTATTAGCTTTAAATTATATAAATACTAATTGTTAAGCAAGATAAGATCGTTTCTTTAATAAATAACTTAAAAAAAAAGTATACTTTATATTAAAAAATAATTAGATCTAGTTTAAAGTATAAACTACTATACTACTTTAAGATATAAAGATTTAAAAGCTATTAATTATAAGCTAAATTAAAAGTATAAAATAATAAAATAATTAATCTTTAAGGGATTTTTATATTTACTTAAACTCTTTAAAAAAGAACTTTCTTTAAAAGAATAAAAAGAAAAAAGCTTTTTTTTTTTTTACTAAACTATAACCTAAGCTTAAGAATTAAATGTTAACCTAAGGTCTATACCTACTAGTAGAAAGGGAAAAAATAGTTGCTTTTACTACTTAATTTTAAAATACTATAGTAAGAAAGAAAAAAGACTTAAATCTTTATAAAAGTTAATTAAAAAGGCTATAAAAAAGATATAGATTTAAAGGAAAAGGTTAAGCATAAAGCGCTTATTAGTAAGTATAGTTAAGCAATAAGAATACTAAGACAACTCTTTAACGAAATCTAGTTAAACTAGATAAGAAGGTTTTAACTTATTATACTTATAAGAGCAAATTTTATTTTTAACCTTAATATCTTTAAAAACCTAAGATTAATAACTTAAAAGGAAAAAAGAAAAAGTTAAACTAATAACCTTTAGTTTAGCTTAATTCCTTAGGGTTACTTTATAATTTTTTATGCTTATTTTTATATATAAGATAAAAGATATAAGAATAACTACTTATTTTAATAGTAAAGCTAAACTAAACATAATTAGTATTTAATTTGTATAAGAACAAAGATTAAAAAAATTAAACAAAATAGTACCTTACCTTAATAATATATTACAAAGAAAAATTAATACTTTTAAAGTATAAAGTATACTAATAACCTTAATAGATTTAAGAAAAATATCTTATACTATTATATAAAAATATATAAGTATTAAAAAAAGAGAAAATTTAAGTTTTATTTTACTTTTAATAAAAATAATAAAAGATAAACTTATTTATTTATATCTATATAACAAAAGTTAATAGTTTAAATAAGATTTTATAAAAACTACTTTAATTTTAGTTTAATAATTTAAAAAAGAAAAAAGAAAATTATAAGCAACTATAGTAGTAATCGTAGTAGATCTAAACTTAATTCTACTTCTAAACAAAGAAAAGGTTAATACTAATAAACAAAGAAAACTTAAAGAATTAAAGGCATTTAATAATATCTTTTTAATAAAGAATTCTTGTCTTTTACTATATATTAAAGGAATAGATTATATAATTAATCTTATAGAAGAAGAAAATCTACTATATAAACTTATTTATCTTTTATTACTAGCTAAACTAAAGTTACTTTAAAAATATTTAAATAAAAACCTTATAAATTAACGCATTAAACTATCTAAAAGTCCTACTAAAGTACCTATTCTTTTTATACTAAAGAAAGATAAGAGCTTACGCTTAGTAGTTAATTATTAAGGATTAAATAAGGTTACAATTAAGAATTAATATTTATTACTGCTTATTGCTAAATTAATAGATTAAATCTAAGGATGCTAATAGTTTATTAAAATTAATATTAAGGATATATATTACTAAATACGTATAAAAGAAAGCGATAAATAAAAAACTACGTTTTATATATAATATAGTTACTATAAATTTATAGTTTTTTTTATAAGATTAACTAATACATTTATAACGTTTTAAAATTATATTTATTTAGTACTTAGTAATTTACTTAATACTATTTATATTACTTACTTAAATAATATTTTAATATTCTTTAAGACTTAAGGAGAATATATAAACTATATATAATAAGTACTTTAAAAGCTTTAAGAAAGTAAGCTTTACGCCTATTTAAACAAATGCTTATTTTTTAAGAAAAAAGTTACTTTTTTAAGCTTTATTATTTTAAATAAAGGACTAAGAATAATATAAAAAAATATTAAAGAAATCTAAAATTAAAAAGAACTTATATTATATTATAACATCTAAGTATTCTTAAGATTCTATAACTTTTACTATAGGTTTATTATAAAATATACTAAATTAGTAAGACCTTTATATATATTACTTTAAGGATTAGTAGGTAGTAAAAAACTAAGATAAGTATGTTTAAATAATAAAAAAAAATAAGCGTTTTACGCCTTTATTAATACCTTTTAATATATACCTTTACTTTAACATTATAAACTAAATTAGCTAATATAAATTAAGATAAACGCGTTAAGGTTTATATTAGTAGTTGTTTTATTTTAACTAGATTTATAAGGGAAATAGTATTTAGTTATATTCTTTTTAAAAGCATTTTATAGTTTAAAATTAAACTATAGTACTCTTAATTAAGAAATATTAGCTATAGTAAAAACGTTTAAACATTAAAGACATTATATTAAAAAAGCTTATAAATTAGTAAAAGTTCTTAGTAACTACTAAAATTTTTAAAGCTTTATAAAGCAATCTAAGCTTAGTAGTTAATAAGCTTATTAGTATATATTTTTAATACTATATAATTTTACTATTAAGCATTAATCTAAAAAAACAAATTTAGCAAATAGTTTATTAAGATAACTTAACTATAAGTTAAATTGTTTTAATATAGTAGAATTTTCTATAGAACTATAAAAACAACTCTAAGTAGTATTAAAAAGAAGACAAAAAGGTTATAATTCTTTTACGTTTTTATATAGTTAATGTATAAATATATATAATAAAATGTTTAATTAAAGACTTAGATATATATAAGCAATTACCTAGAATAAAGCAAAAGAATCGCTTACTTATTAAAGCGTATACGAACTAGTATAAGACTCCTTGCTTTAGCTTATTAAAGATAGTTAATATATAGATTTTAAGATTAAGCAATTAAAGCAAAAAGCTTTAAATAAGTAAAGCGTTAATTATAATCTATTATTGTTTAAAAGTAAAATAATAATTCTAAATAAGAATTGCCTTTAAAACGAGCTATTATAGCTATACTATAATAATCTATTAGTAAGTTATTTTATAAAAGCAAAAATAAATAAGCTTTTATTTAAAAGATTCTTTTAAAAAAATATATAGTAAGATATTAAAGAATATATTAAGTATTACTAAGTTTACTAAGGATAAATAGTAAAAAGGTATTAACCTTTTAGTAAACTTAAATTACTATTAATTCTATTATAACTTATAAAAGAATTAATAATAGATTTTATTATAAGACTACTAAAAGTTATTTTTTAAAACAAAAAGGTTAATAGAATTTTAGTTATTATTAACTATTTTATAAAATTTACTTTATATTTTATAATTTTATTATATATTACTACTATTAAACTAATAAAGCTTTTTTATAATAAGGTAAAACTTTAATATATAGGTTTACTAGATAGTATAGTAATAGATAAAAGATCTTTATTTACTAGTAGATTTTAGTTATTTCTTTGTTACTATTTAAAGGTATAAAGACATCTTTTAATAGCTTTTTATCCTTAAACTAATAAATAAATAGAAAGAATAAACTAAACTATAGAATAGTACCTAAGATATTTTATAAATAAAAATTAAAAAAACTAGCTAAAGCTATTAAGAACAGTACAATTTGCTACTAATAATGCTAAATTAAAGATAATAAAGATCTTTCTTTTTAAAGCTTTTATAAGGTATTTGCTAGATTTTTATATTAACGTTAAGGATAACGTTCTTTAAGAAAGGGTCTTAGATATAAAAATCTATATTAAAAAACTTTAAGAAACCTAAGAAAAAATAAAAAAGAATTAAAAGATTATATATAAAAAGTAAGTAAAATACTTTAATTAATAGTATTAAGAAATAGAATTTAATATAAGAAATCTTATAGTATTGTTTATAAAAAACTTTTAATTCTTTAAAAAATCTATAAAGCTTATACTAAAACGTATTAAGCTTTTAAGGATATTAAAGAAGATTAGAAAGTAAGCGTATTGTTTTATAATACTAA
The DNA here is from genome assembly GCA_003055185.1 of Escovopsis sp. TC. Lineage (NCBI taxonomy): Eukaryota > Fungi > Ascomycota > Sordariomycetes > Hypocreales > Hypocreaceae > Escovopsis > Escovopsis sp. TC. The sequence goes on from NIGD01000003.1 coordinate 2,054,097, forward strand.
TACTATATAAAGATATATATAATATGTTTTATATAAGCTTACTAAAATTATAGAATAAAACTATAAATAAAAAAAACAAATTATTACTAATGCTTTTACTAAAAAAGAATAATAAATAGTAAGAAATTAAATCTATTAAAGATTATAAAAAGCAAAAAAAGTAAACGCTTTATTTAGTTAAATAAAAAAGATAGCTTACTAAGTATAATAAGTAAGTATCTAAAAGTAATATAAATATACCTTAAATCTTTAACAAATATGCTAAGTAAAACAATGCTTAAAAGCAAAAAAGCAAAGCAAAAAGAAGATCTTAATAAGTAATAAAAGATAAGCAAAAATGCTATAAATACTATAAAACTAAGATCCTTTAACTAATAAGATAACTATATATTATATTATTATAAAAGGCTTACTATAATAAAGTAGCCTAGGTTATATTATTAACGTTAAAGGGGCCTATACCTTAAGGCTTATTAACTAACGCCTTTAAAAAGGTAATATAAAATAAAGAAAACGCGCTAAATAAGGTAATAAAATTCTTATTAAAAAAGTTAAAACAAAGAACTATTAAAGATTACTAATAAGTAATCTAAGTAGTAGTTTACTAAAAAGTTAGCGAATATATTATAAAAAGGATCTAAATATATACTATAGAAGGTAAGAGTAGCTTTAATAAAGCATTCTATAGCATCCTCTTAGACGTAATATAAGCTAAATATATATTTATTTTCTAGGACTAGAAGTTAGTAAGCATTAATATAAAAGAAAGAACGATTTACTTACGTTACATAAATAATAAGGACCTATCTACTACTAATAAGAGGTATACTACTTATATACTTACTTAAAGCACTTTATTAAATTACTAAGCGCTTTAAACTAAATTAATAAGGTAGTAATATTAAAAAAACAAAGATTTATAGTAATATTATAGGTTTAAGTAAATCTATAAACGTTAATAAGTAAATTTATAGTATTAACGCTTATATTAAATAACATATATATAAATAAAATATAATTAGTTAAATTTTTATAGTTACTATATATTATAGCTATAATCTAAAGAAGTTAGTATAAAAACGTAAAAAAAACATAGATATATACCTAGTTATATAAACACTTTCTATGCTAATAAAATATATATTATATATATCTTTTATTAAAACATTTAATACTAAGAAAAGTAGTCTAAGTAGTAAAACTTTATAGATTCTTTTAATAAGTATAACCTATATATTTATAATACTAAAGAAGATTAAGAATACCTTCTTTGCTAAGCTTAATATTAAAAAATAGCATTAGAAGTAAAAGAGGACCTAGAGGAGGAGGTAGGGGACTAAGAGGTAGAGGTAGAGGTGTAAGAGAAGAAGAAGAAGAAGAAGATAAACCTTTATTGTCTCTGTTAAGTAGAAGAGGTGCTATAAAAGAAGGTATACTAACGTTTAGATTAGTAAAAGGAGGAATAATAATAGGTAAGGCAATAATAAGAGGATTAGTAGCTAAACTAGCACTGTTTCTATTAGTAAACCTTAAAACACTAGGAAGGGAAGTTAAGTTTATTACCTTATTATTGTTATTATTATTATTATTTTTATTATTAATGTTTATAAGGAAATTATTAAGATTATAGGATAATTCTTTTATAGGTTTTAGACGTTAAGTATTTGCTATTTATAGAAGAGAGAGCTAACGCTGCTTTTTTAAAGTAAAAAGGGAACGTATAAATAATATTATATACTTATTTTAGGTAAGACTTAGCTAATCTTTTATAAAAAGGATAGCAATGTTTAACGAAATAATACATAAAGCTATTTAATATAATTAAAAACATTCTATGTATAAAAAGGATACGAAAATATACTAAAGTACGTAGGAAAGGTAATAGCTATAGCAAAGGCAAAATATAGTATAAGACAGTACCTACTTATAAGAAAGGATAAGCATTTAGCTTTAATAAGGAAGAAAAAAGAGTAAGATTCCTTAACTGCTTAAGTATCTTAGCTATAAGCTAAGGAAGTACTAATATAATAATAATAAAGTATTTATAAAACGCTTAAATAAATATTATAAAAGAATTATAATAAAAAATAAAGATAAAAAGGATATAAATAAAAATGTTAATAATAAAAAGAAGAAAAACAAAAACAAAAAGCAATAAAAGGTAGCTTAATTTATGCTATAAAGCTAATTAGTAAATAGAGCGTAATTACCTAAGAAATATAACTAGTAACGTATAAAAATAAGTATATACTAATTGCTACTTATTTTCTTTATTTAATCTAAAAGGGAAGGAATAACTTATCCTAAGGAAAGAGCATTGCAATAGAAACTACGTTATAGATAATACGCTTAAGGAAAAGATAGCTATAACAACTAATACTAAATTAACCTAAGGTTATATATATAGTATAGTATATATCTTAGACCGATTGTACTTAACGTAATTAAGCTAAGTCTTAGTTTTTGTATATAAAGACCCTTACCTTTTTGTACAATTATTGTATAATACCTTTACAACTATCTTACTTAATAACCTAGTGCATTACCCTATTGTTATAGAAGTATACTACTGTTTAGATTAATAAGAAGAAAAATAATAATAAGTAAGGTAATAATAAAAGGAATAGTAGCTAAACTAGTACTGTTTCTATTAGTAAACCCTAAAACACTAAGAAAAGAGGTTAGGTCTATTACCTTATTGTTATTGTTATTGTTATTATTCTTATTATTAATATCTATAAAGAAGTTATTAAGATTATAAGATAATTCTCTTATAGGTTTTAGACGTTAAGCATTTACTATTTATAAAAGAAAGAGCTAACGCTGCTTTTTTAAAGCAAAAAGAAAATATATAAATAATATTATATGCTTATTTTAAGTAAGACTTAGCTAATCTTTTATAAAAGGGATAGTAATGTTTTATAAAATAATATATAAAGCTATCTAATATAATTAAAAACATTCTATGTATAAAAAAGATATAAAAATATACTAAAGTACGTAAAAAAGGTAATAGCTATAGCAAAGGCAAAACATAGTATAAAATAGTACTTACCTATAAGAAAGGATAAGCATTTAGCTTTAATAAGGAAAAAAAAAGAGTAGAATTCCTTAACTGCTTAGGTATCTTAGCTATAAGCTATAGAAGAACTAATATAATAATAAAAAAAAGCTTACTAAACGCTAAAATAAATATTATAATAGAATTATAATAAAAAATAATAGTAAAAAAGATATAAATAAAAATATTAATAATAAAAAAAAATAAAAATAAAAAGCAATAAAAAGCAGCTTAATTTATACTATAAAGCTAATTAGTAAATAAAGCGTAATTACCTAAGAAACGTAACTAGTAATATATAAAAATAAGTATATACTAATTACTACTTATTTTCTTTATTTAATCTAAAAAGGAAAGAATAACTTATTCTAAGGAAAGAGCATTATAATAAAAACTATGTTATAGATAACGCGCTTAAGGAAGGGATAGCTATAATAACTAATACTAGATTAACCTAAGGTTACGTATACTATATAGCATATATCTTAGGCTAATTGTACTTAACGTAATTAGGCTAAGTCTTAGTTCTTATATATAAAGACCCTTACCTTTTTGTATAATTATTATACAATACCTTTACGACTGTCTTACCTAACAACCTAGTGCATTACTGTTATTGTTATAGTTTACTTATTAAGATTTTCTTTTTGCTTTACTTTTTTGCTTTTAAGCATTGTTTTACTTAGTATATTTATTAAAGATTTAAGGTATATTTATATTACTTTTTAATACTTACTTATTATACTTAGTAAGCTATCTTTTTTACTTAACTAAATAAAACGTTTACTTTTTTTACTTTTTATAGTTTTTAATAGATTTAATTTTTTACTATTTATTATTTTTTTTTAGTAAAAGTATTAGTAATAATTTATCTTTTTTATTTATAGTTTTATTTTATAGTTTTAGTAAGCTTATATAAAACATATTATATATATCTTTATATAGTATTAGTATTATAAAATAATACGCTTACTTTCTAATCTTTTTTAATATCCTTAAAAGCTTAATACGTTTTAGTATAAGCTTTATAGATTCTTTAAGGAATTAAAAGTTCTTTATAAATAATACTATAAGATTTCTTATATTAAATTCTATTTCTTAGTACTATTAATTAAAGTATTTTACTTACTTTTTATATATAATCTTTTAATTTTTTTTATTTTTTCTTAAGTTTTTTAAAGTTTTTTAATATAGATTTTTATATCTAAGACCTCCTTTAAAAGAATATTATCTTTAACGTTAATATAAAAAATTAGTAAATACCTTATAAAAGCTTTAAAAAGAAAGATCTTTATTATCTTTAATTTAGTATTATTAGTAGCAAATTATACTATTCTTAATAGCTTTAGCTAGTTTTTTTAATTTTTATTTATAAAGTATCTTAGATACTGTTAAGACCATGCACTAAGAGATGTAGCTTACGCTACTAGAGGTAGCTAAGCGGGGCAGTGCGGGGCTGTGCAGGGCAAAGCAGGGCTAAGCGGGGCTACCCTAAAGCCTATTAGCTAGGTACTTAAGAGAGATTAGTATTACCTTAAGATGTCTTATTTCCTTAGCATTTACTATGTATTTAAGGATAGACTAAGGTAACGGTGTTCTATGTACTTAAAGGGCGCTATCCCCTACCTAGCTAGCGTCCTTTCTCTTATCCTTAGCTTAATACAACACATATAGTCCTTACCTACCTTATAAGTCTCTATCTTCCTATACCCTTATTTTAATAGGTTATAAGCCTGTAAGGAGACTTATAGGTACATCTTTATTTTCCTATTTAAGAAATAGCTACATTACGTAACCTAGCTGTAGCTTGCTAGATAGCTTACCCTAGAGGTAGCTATATTACATAATCTACCCTCTACCCTACACCCCTTGCTATCTTAGATCGAACTACGTAACCTAGTTACGTAACTTAAAAATAGCACCTAAAGGCACCTTAACTCTTAACCTTATGCCTTATTACGTAACCCTAGATTACGTAATTAAAAGCCTACCTTATAACGCGTAAGTACTAGCTAGATAGCTAGCGCACAGCCCCTACAAAGGGCAGGGTTTAACCTTAATTAAGTTCTTTAAGGGCTATAGCAGTTATATAATAGCATTACTAATCTAAGCTCTTAAATTAGCACATTAAGAGACGCTTTATAGGCTTAGGATACCTGCTAAGCTACCCTAGATAGCTAGATTATCTATTTATCTAGAGAAGTATAGAAGTTAGTTAACTAGCTATAACAAAGGCTACTAGTTAAGGCTACTAGCAGCACTAGCAGCATAACCTTAGCTACCCTAAACGTTAGCCTTATCTAAGAAGCTTCTAAGAAGGCCTTAGTCTTCCTTAATTCGTTTAAATTAGTAGGACCTAAGAATTACAACTAATAAAAGCAGACCCTTACTATTATGCTCTAGGCTATTAAATTTTAGGAATTCGTTAATAACCTAGCTTTAGCTAAAGCTATCTTAATAGCTAAGAAGGCTATACTCCTTATAATCTTAAGGGATAGCCTAGCTCTTAGCCTAGCTTAATTAATAGCCTAGATCGATAGCCCTACTTAAGCCTATCTTAAATTAGAGCGCTAATATGCCTATTCTACTCGTTTTAAGAGAGAGAGCCTCTATAGGGGCTTTTATAGCCTATCCTTTAGTAGCTACCCTAGAACGCTAGCTAACTTTAATACTAAATTTAGCAACTATCTAGCTTAGCTATCTACGGCTAAGGTTATTATCGCTGTTAAAGATTAAGTTAATTAGTATATAATAGCCTTATCTACCTCCTTTCTGCCTTAGGTAGAACAAATCTATAGTACTATTTAATCTATAGTAGCTATAAGCAGTAATCTAGATTAAATAAATCTTAGCTTAATTATAAAAGATATCTTTAATAAGACTTAGTATAAGGGATTATTAGCTTATTAAGCTACCCTTAAGGCTTAATTACGTAACCCTAAGGGGCGTAATAAGAAAAAGAAGAAGGCTACCCTAGAGGCCCTTAAGCCTTAAGGCACCTCTAAGGCCCTAGTGCCCTATTAACAGCCTATAAGCTAAGGCTTAGGGCGAGGGCAAGGGCTAGGGCAAGGGTCTAGGCTAGGGCATAGCCCTAATAAGCCTACTTAACACTAAGGCAAGAGGCCTTATAAGCCTCTACAACGCCTACCTAGCAAAGCACCTATAGGCCTATTATAAGCTACTAGATTAGCTTTTGCTATACACGTAACCTTTAATCTTAATTTTAGTACCTTAAAAGTTAATAACTTAGTAGCTTTTAATAAGTTAGCAATATATAGCTTAGCTAATTGCCCCTTTAAGGCTAGCCTGCTATATAACATAGGTACCTTAGTTTATATAGTTAATAATAAGGCTTTTTTTATTAACTATTAAAACGATAATAGTACCCTAGGCTACGTAATAATAGGCGGCGGGCCTATAAGGCCCCTTAGATCTAGTATAGCTACTTTTAATGTCTTAGTTAGCTATAGCCTAGCTATATACTATAAGATCTACCTTCTTAGGGCCCTTTATTGCTTTAATATAAAGCTTAATCTTATAAGTAGCTTAAGGCACTACTAATTAAGAGGCTTCCTTCTAAGGAATAAGCTAATAAGTTAGCAAGGGGCTATGCTAGCCTTCTTTAACTACTAGAAAAATAGGTTTTTCTTAACCGTTAAGGGCACTAAGACCCCTTTAGTGCCCTTAAATCCAACGACTTACTATGCCTACCCTATACGCCTAGGACGCTAGGCACCGATCTATTTAACTAATTAGGGCCCTCTATAACTTAAAATAAGGCTTAAGCTACTAACGCAACAAGAAGCTAGTAGATATAAAGACCTTACTTAGCTACATTAGCAACGCTCCGAACCCCCTAAGATCCCTACCCTACAGCAGACCCTAGATAATCTTATTTCTAAAGATCTAAGGGATCTTAGCACACTAAAGCTGGCCCTATAGGGCTATTAAGGCCCTAGGCTAGCCCTAGAGCCTTATTAAGAGCTTCTTTAAAAAGCCTACTTATAGCACCTTAGGCTAGGCTATCTTAGCCTAAGGCTTATAAAGAAGACAGGGGTTATCTTAGCTAGCATGCCTAATTTCTAGCTAATTAAGGAGCAAGATTTCGTCTACCTACCCTGCATTAAAGGTAAGACCGTTAAGAGGCTAACTACTAACCTTATAGCTAGCCCGCCGTAAGCCCTTAACGTTATCGAAGGAGACATCTTCTAGATTAAGCCCCTACCCTACAACTAGTAGCCCTATAGCCTGCTATTAGTTAACCGTAAGACCTACTATCGATAAGTTATCTAATTAGTTAATAAAAGTAAGGCAACGATAACTAAGGCTATTTAAGGCTACTTTAAGGCCTTAAAAAACTACTACAGCTGCTACCCTATACGCTTCTACTATAACAGCAGCAAGGAGATTACGACTACCCTATAAGAGTAGCTATAGAATAAGGGTATTTCCTTTTCCGTTAGTACGCCTTATACGTATAAGCAAAATAGCTTAGCTAAGAGATCTATTAGGGTTATCCTTAATAGACTTAAGGCTACGATAATAGGCTCTAGCCTACCCTATACCCTCTAGAATTACGTTATCTAAGATATATATAACCTCGTTAACGCTACAGCAGCTACTAATAGGGATCTTATAGCATAAGAAGAGCTCTACAACAACGTTATCTAGCTAGCTTAAACTAATAAGCTAGATTTATTATATTTCTAAGCCTTAAGGGCCTAATATAAGATCCTTATTTTAGAAGAACGTTAAGCTAAGGGCTATAAGCTAGCCCTACGCACCGAGGCAAGGCACCTAGTCTCTATCCTAGGCTATAACACCTACCTTGTCTAGCTACCTAATAAGCGCCTTATCCGTTAGACTAGCTAAATCTAGCTATTCGAAGCATAGCTTTTAGCTAAGGTACCTATTATAGGCCTAGATTTAGATAACCTAGGCTTAGGGGGGGTATCTCTAGGTCTAGCTCTAGCCTACAGCCCTTCCTCTAGCCTAGCCTTACTTACAGCTCTAACCCCTCAGCTAGAGCCTATACCTAAAGTCATCGACCTTACCGATAAGGCTTTAAGCCCTAAGTTACCCGATCCAGCTCTACGTAACCTACTTAATTAGATAGACCTTAATCTTATCCTAGCTACCTTAAAAGCTAAGAATAAACCTACTCTATAAGATAAGCCTTATACTTTTTAAGAAGCTTCTTAACGCCTTAACGCCCTAGCCTAGCTAGAAGCTATAGCAGCTAAATTTTAGTAGCTATTATTCTAAAACGTCTTTACCTTTTAGCCTTAGAATAACCTTCCCTTAGGCTGCTAACTAATAATAAGCTAGCTTATCTTTAAGCTTAAAAAGGACTAATATAAGCACGTAACTAAGTATAAGGCTAGGCTTATAGCTTAAGGCTTTTAGCAAATCAAAGGCCTTAACTATACTAATACCTTTGCTTTTATAGCTATGCTAGTTATATAGCGAGTCCTCTTAGCCTTAGCTATAGCTAAAGGCTAGGAAATTAAGCAGATTAACTTTATAAGAGCATTTTTAAACAGAGACCTTAAGGAAGATATCTTTATTTAGCTTCTAGAGGGCTTTAATTAGTTTATTTAGCAAGCTGATCCTAAGATAATAACTAAGCTAGCTTAAAGGGGCTATTTAGCTACCCTAGAGCCCTTAGATTAAGCTATTTAGCTTAATAAGACCTTCTATAGCCTTAAGCAGTTATCTTACAAGTAGCAGCAAGCCCTTAATTAGGCAGCAGCTACCCTAGACTTTAAGCTACTAGCCTTAGATTTAGCTGTCTTATACAATTACGTAATAGGCATCTTTGTAGTTACTTACATCAATAACTACCTCTTAATTAGTCTAAGCTTAAGGCTAATTAATAAGACGAAAGAGGCTCTTAATAAGATCTATAAGATAAAGGATAAGAGCTTTGCTACCTTATTCCTAAGGGTCTATATTATCTAAGATACTAAAAAAGGGATTATTTAGCTATCCTAAGAGCACTTTATAAAAGAAGCTCTTAAGAGGTTTAACTAAGCCTTAGCCTAGCTAGCTAATATACCCCTTATGCCTTAGCTAGTTACGTGCCTAAGGGACTTTCTACTACTTATAGCTAACGAAGCTAAGTTATATTAGGCTATTATTAGCATAGCTATCTATCTAGCTACATAGACTTAACTAAATGTAGCTTTTATAGTCTAATTTCTAGTATACTATTTCTAGCTACCTTATAAAGAGTACCTCTTAGGGGCCTATAGGCTATTAGCCTATCTTAAGAGCACTAAGTCCTAAGGCATTAAATACGCTATTTAAGGCCTATAGCGTCTTATAGCTTATTGCAATAGCAACTTCGTAAGGGATAAAGGCATTAGCAAAAGCACCTATAGATATGTTATCTAACTAGCTAAAGGCCTTATAAGCTAGAAAAGCAAGAGGGCTAGTACTATTGCCTTATTTACCCTAGAAGCTAAATATACAGCAATTACAGAAGCTACCTAGGAGCTTAAGTAGTTAGCTAGCTTATTACGTAAAATAAACTAGAATATTAATTTTCTAGTTACTTTACATAACGATAATAAGCAGGCTATATCTACTGCTAATAACCCTACCTTACATAGCTATATAAAGTATACGCTAATTAAGTTTAGCTATATTAAAGAGAAGGTTTAAAAGCAGCTAGTTACCCTAGAGTAGATTAATACAGAAGGTAACGTAGCTAATAGCTTTACTAAGCTACTAACTAAGCTACAGCTAGCCTTATTCTAGAAGGGCCTATACAAACTACTATTAGCCTAGCCCTTTAAATCTTACGTAGTTAATCACGTGTACCCTTATTAAGGAGGCTAGGCTAATCTCGCCTAGCTAAATAGCCCTTATTTAGGGCTACCCTGTAGCTCTAAGGAAGAGCTACCCTATAGCCCTTAGGGGCTAATAACCCTTAGTTAGCACGATAACACTTTAACAAAGATAACAACCCTTAACGACCCCTGCTAGTAGCTTAACTACTACTTACTAAAGTAGTTACTAGGCTTACTAAGGCTCTTACTAAGCCCTTAGCTTATTATAAGGACAGCTTTCCTTAGTAAAAGCCCTATACTAAGCCCTTAACCTAAGATTAAAGGCATCTAGGCTACCTTAAGCCCTAGGCCCCTCTAAGAAGGGATCCTCCTCCGTAGAAAAGCTACCTTAGAGGCAAAAGCTGCTAATATTTACCTCGTAGAAGCAGCTAAGGCTCTACTCTAGCTAGCTAGCTTAGATTATTATAGCTTTAGCACTAGCTCTAGCACTAGCTCCGGCACCTGCTCTAGCTACGGCACTAAGTCTAGCTCTAGCTCTAGCTATAGCCTAAGCCCTCTAGCAGCTTAACCTTAGCTTTATAGGGCACCTACCCTAAGCGTACACTAAAGGCTAGCATTAGAGTTACCTAACTTATTATATAGCTCGCTAAGCTTAGGCCCCTTCGATAAGTATAAAAGGCTACTTATAGAAACCTTCTATAAGGCTCTAAGGCTTACCTTAAAGGAGATACGCTAAAAGGCTTAAGACTAGCTTAAAGACTAATAGCCTTATACACTAGAAAAGGACCTATTTAAGCTTCTAAGAGGGCTAGCTACCTTATACACAAGTAAGGGTATAACGTAAAGCTTTAATAATTAGCTATAGTAACCTATACACTAATTAAGCTACCTAAGCTACACAAGCTATTTAAGCTTAGCCTTAGATTAACAAAGGCTGCTACCCTATAGGCCCTTATACAAGCTAATAAGTACAAGCTTTAAGATGCCTTACCTTATACGGCTAGGCATTAGGGGGAGTGTTAAAACTATGCACTAAGAGATATAGCTTACGCTACTAAAGGTAGCTAAGTAGGGCAGTGCAGGGCTATATAAGGCAAAGCAGGGCTAAGCAGGGCTACCCTAAAGCCTATTAGCTAGGTACTTAAGAAAGATTAGTATTACCTTAAGATGTCTTATTTCCTTAGCATTTACTATGTATTTAAGGATAGACTAAGGTAATAGTATTCTATGTACTTAAGGGGCGCTATCCCTTACCTAGCTAGCGTCCTTTCTCTTATCCTTAGCTTAATACAATACACACAGTCCTTACCTACCCTATAAGTCTCTATCTTCCTATACCCTTATTTTAACAGATACTATTCTATAGTTTAGTTTATTTTTTCTATTTATTTATTAGTTTAAGGATAAAAAGCTATTAAAAGACGTCTTTATACCCTTAAATAGTAATAAAAAGATAACTAAAATCTACTAGTAAATAAAGATCTTTTATTTATTACTATACTATCTAGTAAACTTATATATTAAAGTTTTATATTATTATAAAAAAGCTTTATTAGTTTAATAGTAGTAATATATAATAAAATTATAAAATATAAAGTAAATTTTATAAAATAGTTAATAATAACTAAAATTCTATTAACTTTTTTATTATAAAAAATAACTTTTAGTAGTCTTATAATAAAATCTATTATTAATTCTTTTATAAGTTATAATAAAATTAGTAGTAATTTAAGTTTACTAAAAGGTTAATACTTTTTTACTATTTATTTTTAATAAACTTAGTAATACTTAATATATTCTTTAATATCTTACTATATGTTTTTTTAAAAGAATCTTTTAAATAAAAGCTTATTTATTTTTGCTTTTATAAAATAACTTACTAATAAATTATTATAATATAGCTATAATAGCTTATTTTAAAAGCAATCTTTCTTTAAAATTATTATTTTACTTTTAAATAATAATAGATTATAATTAATACTTTACTTATTTAAAGCTTTTTGCTTTAATTACTTAATCTTAGAATCTATATTTTAACTATCTTTAATAAGCTAAAGCAATAAGTTTTATATTAGTTTATATATACTTTAATAAGTAAGTAATTTTTTTACTTTATTTTAAGTAATTGCTTATATATATCTAAGTCCTTAATTAAATATCTTATTATATATATTTATATATTAACTATATAAAAACATAAAAGAATTATAACCTTTTTATTTCTTTTTTAATACTACTTAAAGTTATTTTTATAATTCTATAGAAAATTCTATTATATTAAAACAATTTAACTTATAGTTAGGTTATCTTAATAAACTATTTACTAAATTTATTTTTTTAAATTAATACTTAATAGTAAAATTATATAATATTAAAAATATATATTAATAAGCTTATTAACTACTAAGCTTAGATTGCTTTATAAAGCTTTAAAGATTTTAGTAGTTACTAAGAACTTTTACTAATTTATAAGCTTTTTTAATATAATATTTTTAATATTTAAACGCTTTTACTATAGCTAATATCTCTTAATTAAAAGTACTATAGTTTAATTTTAAACTATAAAATACTATTAAAAAGAATATAACTAAATGCTATTTCTTTTATAAATTTAGTTAAAATAAAATAGCTACTAATATAAACTTTAACGCGTTTATTTTAATTTATATTAGCTAATCTAGTTTATAGTATTAAAGTAAAAATATATATTAAAAGGTATTAATAAAAGTATAAAACACTTATTTCTTTTTATTATTTAAGTATACTTATCTTAGTTTTTTACTACTTACTAATCCTTAAAGCAATATATATAAAAGTTTTACTAATTTAGTATATTTTATAATAAACTTATAGTAAAAGTTATAAAATCTTAAGAATACTTAGATGTTATAATATAATATAAGTTCTTTTTAATTTTAGATTTCTTTAATATTTTTTTATATTATTCTTAGTTTTTTATTTAAAATAATAAAGCTTAAAAAAGTAACTTTTTTCTTAAAAAATAAGTATTTATTTAAATAAGTATAAAGCTTACTTTCTTAAAGCTTTTATAGTACTTATTATATATAATTTATATATTCTTCTTAAGTCTTAAAAAATATTAAAATATTATTTAAATAAGTAATATAAATAGTATTAAGTAAATTATTAAGTATTAAATAAATATAATTTTAAAACGTAGTAAGCGTATTAGTTAATCTTATAAGAAGAACTATAAATTTATAGTAACTATATTATATATAAAATATAGTCTTTTATTTATTGCTTTTTTTTATATATATTTAGTAATATATATCCTTAATATTAATTTTAGTAAACTATTAGTATCTTTAAATTTAATTTATTAATTTAGTAATAAGTAGTAATAAATATTAATTCTTAATTATAACCTTATTTAATCTTTAATAATTAACTACTAAGTATAAGCTTTTATCTTTTTTTAGTATAAAAAGAATAGGTACTTTAGTAAAACTCTTAGATAGTTTAATACATTAGTTTATAAAGTTTTTGTCTAAGTATCTTTAAAGTAACTCTAGTTTAGCTAGTAATAAAGGATAAATAAGTTTATATAGTAGATTTTCTTTTTTTATAAGATTAATTATATAATCTATTTTTTTAATATATAATAAAAAATAAAAATTCTTTATTAAAATAATATTATTAAATACTTTTAATTTTTTAGGTTTTCTTTGCTTATTAGTATTAACTTTTTCTTTATTTAAAAGTAAAATTAGATTTAGATTTACTATAATTACTACTATAGTTACTTATAAATTTTTTTTTTTTTAAATTATTAAACTAAAATTAAAGTAGTTTTTATAAAATCTTATTTAAACTACTAACTTTTATTATATAAGTATAAGTAACTAAGTTTATCTTTTATTATTTTTATTAAAAATAAAATAAAACTTAAATTTTCTTTTTTCTTAATACTTATATATTTTTATATAATAGTATAAAATATTTTTCTTAAATTTATTAAAGTTATTAATATCTTTTATTTTCTAAAAGTATTAATTTTTCTTTATAATATATTATTAAAGTAAAGTACTATTTTATTTAATTTTTTTAATCTTTATTTTTATATAAATTAAATACTAATTACGTTTAGTTTAGCTTTACTATTAAAGTTAGTAGTTATTCTTATATCTTTTGTTTTATATATAAAAATAAGTATAAAAAATTATAAAGTAACCTTAAGGGATTAAGCTAAACTAAAGGTTATTAGTTTAACTTTTTTTTTCTTTTTAAGTTATTAGTTTTAAGTTTTTAAAAATATTAAAGTTAAAAATAAAATTTACTTTTATAAGTATAGTAAGTTAAAACCTTTTTATTTAGTTTAACTAGATTTTATTAAAAAGTTATCTTAGTATTCTTATTGCTTAATTATACTTATTAATAAGTACCTTATACTTAACTTTCTTTTTTAAACTTATATCCTTTTTATAGCTTTTTTAATTAACCTTTATAAAGATTTAAGTTCTTTTTCTTTTTTATTATAGTATTTTAAAATTAAATAGTAAAAGTAACTATTTTTTTTTTTACTAGTAGATATAAACCTTAGGTTAATATTTAATTCTTAAGCTTAGGTTATAGCTTAGCAAAGAAAAAAAAAGCTTTTTTTTTTTATTTTTTTAAAAAAAGTTTTTTTTAAAGAGTTTAAGTAAATATAAAAATCTTTTAAAGATTAATTATTTTATTATTTTATACTTTTAATTTAGCTTATAATTAATAGCTTTTAAATTTCTATATTTTAAAGTAAAGTAGTAGTTTATACTTTAAACTAAATCTAATTATTTTTTATTATAAAATATACTTCTTTTTTAAGTTATTTATTAAAGAAATAGTTTTATTTTACTTAATAATTAGTATTTATATAATCTAAAGCTAATAAGATCTTTTAAAAATCTTTTTAATATCTTTTCTTAGCTTTTTTAAATACTTTTTATAAATTATTAAGCTAATTATCTTTCTTATAAAATAAAGTTTTTAAAGTAAACTTAATAAACTTTTTTACTTTAATTTTATAATTGTTTAATTTATTTTTAAAAATTTTTTAATTTTTTTAAGTTATTTACGTTAGCTACTTATAAAGATTTTAAATTTATTCTTTTAATTAACGTATCTAGTTATATAAGGAATTCTTAAGGTTATAAGACTTTCTTTATCTTTTACTAATATAAGATAAAAAGTTTTAGTAAGTTTATAAATAAAATTTACTACTAAAAGAAGATTTACTACTTTTTTCTATAGTAATTAGATTAGTTAATATTATTAAAGGTTTTTAAAATAATTATATATTTACTATTATAACTTCTTAGGTAATAATAGTAAAAGTCTTAAGATTTATAATAATAATAGTAATATACTAAGTTATTAAGTAAAACAGTTATAAAAGTATTATATAATAATTATATAAAAAAGTAAAGGTTTTTTTATATAAGAACTAAGACTTAGCTTAATTACATTAAGTATAATTAGTCTAAGATATATACTATATAGTATACTATGCTTACTATATTCTAAAATTATATTTATTTAGTACTTAGTAATTTACTTAATACTATTTATATTGCTTACTTAAATAATATTTTAATATTCTTTAAGACTTAAGAAGAATATATAAATTATATACAATAAGTACTTTAGAAGCTTTAAGAAAGTAAGCTTTATACTTATTTAAATAAATACTTATTTTTTAAAAAAAAAGTTATTTTTTAAGCTTTATTATTTTAAATAAAAGACTAAGAATAATATAAAAAAATATTAAAGAAATCTAAAATTAAAAAGAACCTACGTTATATTATAATATCTAAGTATTTTTAAGATTTTATAACTTTTACTATAAGTTTATTATAAAATATACTAAATTAGTAAGACCTTTATATATATTGCTTTAAAGATTAGTAAGTAGTAAGAAACAAAAATAAGTATACTTAAATAATAAAAAGAAATAAGCATTTTATACTTTTATTAATACCTTTTAATATATACTTTTACTTTAATACTATAAACTAAATTAGCTAATATAAATTAAGATAAACGTATTAAAGTTTATATTAGTAGCTACTTTATCTTAACTAAATTTATAAAAGAAATAGTATTTAATTATATTCTTTTTAAAAGTATTTTATAGTTTAAAATTAAACTATAGTACTTTTAATTAAAAGATATTAGCTATAGTAAAAGCATTTAAACATTAAAGATATTATATTAAAAAAGCTTATAAATTAATAAAAGTTCTTAGTAATTACTAAAATCTTTAAAGCTTTATAAAGCAATTTAAGCTTAGTAGTTAATAAGCTTATTAATATATATTCTTAATACTATATAATTTTACTATTAAGTATTAATCTAAAAAAATAAATTTAGTAAATAGTTTATTAAAATAACTTAACTATAAGTTAAATTATTTTAATATAGTAAAATTTTCTATAAAACTATAAAAATAACTTTAAGTAGTATTAAAAAAAAGATAAAAAAGTTATAATTTTTTTATGTTTTTATATAGTTAATATATAAATATATATAATAAGATATTTAATTAAAGACTTAAATATATATAAGCAATTACTTAAAATAAAGCAAAAGAATTACTTACTTATTAAAGTATATATAAACTAGTATAAGACTTATTGCTTTAGTTTATTAAAACTGTTGAAATAAGGGTATAGGAAGATAGAGACTATAGGGTAGGTAAGGACTATGTGTGTTATATTAAGCTAAGGATAAGAGAAAGGACGCTAGCTAGGTAAAGGATAGTGCTCCTTAAGTATATAGAACACCGTTACCTTAGTCTATCCTTAAATACATAGTAAATACTAAGGAAATAGGATATCTTAAGGTAATACTAATCTTTCTTAAGTGCTTAGCTAATAGGCTTTTAGGGTAGCCCCGCTTAGCCCTGCTTTACCCTACATAGCCTTACACTGCCCTGCTTAGCTACCTTTAGTAGCGTAAGCTATATCTCTTAGTATATAGTCTTAATACTCCTTCTAATGCTTAGCTATATAAGGTAAGGCATCTTAAAGCTTATACTTATTAGCTTATATAAGGGCTTATAAGGTAGTAGCTTTTATTAATCTAAGGCTAAGCTTAAATAGCTTATATAGCTTAGGTAGCTTAATTAGTATATAAGTTACTATAGCTAATTATTAAAGCTTTACGTTATACTCTTACTTATATATAAGGTAGCTAACCCTTTTAGAGGCTTAAATAGGTCTTCTTTTAGTATATAAAGCTATTAGTCTTTAAGCTAGTCTTAAGCCTCTTAGCGTATCTCTTCTAAGGTAAGCCTTAGAGCTTTATAAAAGGTCTTTATAGGTAGCCTTTTATACCTCTTAAAAGGGCCTAAGCTTAGTAAGCTATGTAATAAGTTAAGTAACTTTAATGCTAGCCTTTAGTATACGCTTAAGGTAAGTGCCTTATAAAGCTAAGGTTAAGCTGCTAAAGGGCTTAAGCTATAGCTAGAGCTAGAGCTAGACTTAGTACTATAGCTAGAGTAGGTGCTAAAGCTAGTGCTAGAGCTAGTGCTAGAGCTAGTACTAAAGCTATAATAATCTAAGCTAGCTAGCTAGAGTAGAGCTTTAGCTGCTTCTACGAGGTAAATGTTAGCAGCTTCTGCCTCTAAGGTAGCTTCTCTATAAAAGAGGATCCTTTCTTAGAGGGGCTTAAGGCTTAAGGTAGCTTAGATGCCTTTAATCTTAGGTTAAGGGCTTAGTATAAAGCTTTTACTAAGAGAAGCTGTCTTTATAATAAGCTAAGGGCTTAGTAAAAGCCTTAGTAAGCCTAGTAACTACTTTAGTAAGTAGTAGTTAAGCTATTAGCAGGGGTTATTAAGGGTTAATATCCTTGTTAAGGTATTATTGTGCTAACTAAGGGTTATTAACCCTTAAAGGCTATAGGGTAGCTCTCCCTTAGAGCTATAGGGTAGCCTTAAATAAGGGCTATTTAGCTAGGCGAGATTAGCTTAGCTTCCTTAATAAGGGTATATATAATTAACTATATAAGATTTAAAGGGCTAGGCTAATAGTAGTTTATATAAGCCCTTCTAGAATAAGGCTAGCTATAGCTTAGTTAGTAGCTTAGTAAAGCTATTAGCTACGTTGCCTTCTATGTTAATCTACTCTAAGGTAACTAGCTGCTCTTAAACCTTTTCTTTAATATAGCTAAACTTAATTAGCGTATACTTTTGTAACGACCAACACCAGATTGACCCGAGGTCACGTGTATAGTACAGCATATATCTTAGACCGATTATATCTAACGTAATCGGGCTAAGTCTTAGTTCTTACATATAAAGACCCCTACCTTTTTATACAATTATTGTACAATAACTTTATAACTGTCTTACTTAATAACCTAGTGTATTACTATTATTGTTATAAATCCTAAGACTTCTACTGTTATTACCTAAGAAGTTATAATAGTAAATATATAATTACATTAAGAAACCTTAGCAATATTAACTAATCTAATTGCTATAGAGGAAGGTAGCGAATCTTCTTTTAGTAGCAAATTTCGTTTACGAACCCGCTAAGACTCCTTGTCCTATACTAGCAGAGGACAAAGAAAGTTTCGCGACCCTAAGAATTCCCTACGTAACTAAATACGCTAATTAAAAGAGCAAATTTAGAATCTTTATAAGTAGTTAGCATAGATAACTTAAGGAAATTAAAGGGATTTTAAGAACGAATTAAACAATAATAAGATTAAAGTAGAGAAATTTACTAAGTTTACTTTAAATACCTTATTCTATAAGCAAGATAATTAGCTTAACGATCTACGAAGAGCATTTAAAGGGGCTAAAAGAAGATATTAAAAAGATTTTTAAAAGATCTTATTAGCTTTAGATTATATAGATACTAATTGTTAAGTAAGATAAGATCATTTCCTTAATAAACAACCTAAGGAAAAAGCACGCTTTGCATTAAAGAATAATTAGATCTAGTTTAAAGCATAGACTACTATACTACTTTAAGACGTAAAGATTTAAGAGCTATTAATTATAGGCTAAATTAAGAGTATAAAACAGCAAGACAATTAATCTCTAAGGGATTTTTATATCTACTTAAACTCTTTAGAAAAGAACTTTCTTTAGAAGGACAAAAAGGAAAAAGCTTTCTTCTTCTTTGCTAAACTATAACCTAAGCTTAAGAATTAAATGTTAACCTAAGGTCTATACCTACTAGTAGAAAGGGAAGAAATAGTTACTTTTGCTACTTAATTTTAAGATACTATAGCAAAAAAGAGAAAGGACCTAAATTTTTACAAAGGGCAATCGAAAAGGCTATAAGGAGGATATAGGTCTAAAAGAGGAGGTTAACTATAAGGCGCTTATTAGCAAGTGCAGTTAGGCAATAAGGATACTAAGATAACTTTTTAACGAAATCTAGTTAGACTAGATAAGAAGGTTTTAACTTGTTATACCTATAAGAGCGAATTTTACTTTTAACCTTAATGTCCTTAAAAACTTAAGAGTAATAACTTAAAAGGAAAAGGGAAGAAGTTAAACTAATAGCCCTTAGTTTAGCTTAATCCCTTAAGGTTACTTTACAATTTTTTGTGCTTATTTCTATATATAGGACAAAGGATATAAGAATAACTGCTAATTTTAATAGTAAAGCTAAACTAGACGCGATTAGTATTTAATTTACGTAAGAATAAGGATTAAAAAAATTAAATAAAACAGTACTTTACCTTAATAACGTATTATAAAAGAAAATTAATACTTTTAGAGTATAGAGTATACTAATAACCTTAACGGATTTAAGAGGAATATCTTATACTATTATGCGTAAATGTATAGGTATTAAGAGAGGAGAAAATTTAAGTCCTATTTTGCTTTTAATAGAGATAATAAAAGATAAACTTATTTATTTATATCTATATAATAAAAGTTAGTAGTTTAAACAAAATTTTATAAAGACTACCTTAATTTTAGTTTAATAATTTAAAAAAGAAAAAAGAGAATCTTAAGTAACTATAGCAGTAATCGTAGTAGATCTAAACCTAATTCTACTTCTAGACAAAGAAGAGGTTAATACTAATAAACGGGGAAGACCTAAAGAATTAAAGGTATTTAACGATATTTTTTTAATAAAGAATTCTCGTCTTTTACTATACATTAAAGGAATAGATTATATAATTAATCTTATAAAAGGAGAAAATCTACTATATAGACCTATCTATCCTTTATTACTAGCTAAACTAGAGTTACTTTGAAATTACTTAGACGAAAACCTTATAAACTAACGCATTAGACTATCTAAGAGTCCTGCTAAAGCACCTATTCTTTTTGTGCTAAAGAAAGATAAGAGCTTACGCTTAGTAGTTAATTATTAAGGATTAAATAAGGTTACAATTAAGAATTAATATTTATTACTGTTTATTGCTAAATTAATAGATCGAATCTAAGGATGCTAATAGTTTACTAAAATTAATATTAAGGATATATATTATTAAATACGTATAAAAGAAGGCAATAAATAAAAGACTACGTTTTATACGCAATACAGTTACTATAAATTTATAGTTCTTCCTATAGGATTAACTAATACGCCTACTACGTTCTAAAATTACATTTATTTAGCACTTAGTAATTTACTTAATACTATTTGTATCGCTTACTTAAATAATATTTTAATATTCTCTAAGACTTAAGAAGAATATACGAACTATGTGCAATAAGTACTTTAGAAGCTCTAAGAAAGCAAGCTTTACGCCCGTTTAAACAAATGCTTATTTTTTAAGAAAGAAGTTACTTTTTTAGGCTTTGTTATTTTAAATAAAGGACTAAGAATAACGCGAAAAAATATTAAAGAAATCTAAAATTAGAAAGAACCTATATTATATTATAACATCTAAGTATTCTTAGGATTCTATAACTTTTACTATAGGTTTATTATAAGATATGCTAAATTAGCAAGACCTTTATACATATTGCTTTAAGGATTAGTAGGTAGTAAGAAACTAAGACAAGTATGTCTAAATAATAAAAAGAAATAAGCGTTTTGCGCCCTTATTAATGCCTTTTAATATGTACCTCTACTTTAACACTATAAACTAGATTAGCTAATACGAATTAAGACAAACGCATTAAGGTTCGCATTAGCAGCTGTTTTATCTTAACTAGATTTATAGGGAAAATAGCATCTAGTTGTATTCTTTTTAAGAGCATTTTATAGTCTAGAATTAAACTATAGTACTCCTAATTAGGAGATGTTAGCTATAGTAAAAGCATTTAAACATTAAAGATATTATATTAAAGGAGCTTATAAATTAGTAAAGGTTCTTAGTAACTACTAAAATCTTTAAAGCTTTATAAAGCAATCTAAGCTTAGTAGTCGATAAGCTCGTTAATGTATGTTTTTAACACTATACGATTTTACTATTAAGCATCGATCTAAAAAAACAAATCTAGCAGATAGTTTATTAAGATAACCTAACTACAAGTTAGATTGTCCTAATGCAGTAGAATTTTCTATAGAACTATAAGGATAACTCTAAGCAGTATTAGAAAGGAGACAGAAAGGTTACGATTCCTTTACGTTTTTATATAGTTAATGCATAGATACATATAACAAGATGTCTAATTAAGGACCTAGATGTATATAAGCAATTACCTAGAATAAAGCAAAAGAATCGCTTACTTATTAGAGCGTATACGAACTAGTATAAGATTCCTTGCTTTAGCTTATTAAAGACAGTTAATATATAGATTCTAAGATTAAGCAATTAAAGCAAAAAGCTTTAAACGAGTAAAGCGTTAATTATAATCTGTTGTTGTTTAAAGGCAAAATAATAATTCTAAATAAGAATTGCCTTTAAAATGAGCTGTTATAGCTGTATTATAATAATCTATTAGTAGGTTATTTTACAAAAGCAAAGACAAATAAGCTTTTGTTTAGAAGATTCTTTTAGAAAAACATACAGCGAGATGTTAAAGAATATATCAAGTATTACTAAGTTTGCTAAGGATAGACGGTAAAAAGGCATTAACCTTTTAGCAAACTTAAATTGCTGCTAATTCTATTATAACCTATAAAAGAATTAATAATAGATTTTATTATAGGACTGCTAAAAGTTATTTTTTAAAACAAAGAAGTTAATAGAATTTTAGTTATTGTTAACTATTTTATAAAATTTACTTTATATTTTACAATTTCGTTATATATTACTACTGTTAAACTAGCAGAGCTTTTTTATAATAAGGTAGAACTTTAATATGTAGGTTTACTAGATAGTATAGTAATAGACAGAGGATCTTTGTTTACTAGTAGATTTTAGTTATCTCTTTGTTACTATTTAAGGGTACAAAGACGTCTTTTAATAGCTTTTTATCCTTAAACTAATAAATAAACAGAGAAAATAAACTAAACTATAGAACAGTACCTAAGATACTTTATAGATAAAAATCAGAAAAACTAGCTAAAACTATTAAAAACAGCATAATTTGCTACTAACAATGCTAAATTAAAGACAACAAAGATCTTTCCTTTTAAAGCCCTTATAGGGTATTTGCTAGATTTTTATATTAACGTTAAGGACAACGTTCCTTAGGAAGGGGTCTTAGATATAAAAATACGTATTAAAAGACTTTAAGAAACCTAAGAAAAAATAAAGAAGAATTAGAAGATTATATACGAAAAGTAGGCAAAATACTTTAATTAACAGCATTAAGAAATAGAATTTAATATAAGAAATCTTATAGCATTGTTTATAAAGAACTTTTAATTCTTTAAAGAATTTATAAAGCTTATACTAAAACATATTAGGCCCTTAAGGATATTAGAGAAGATTAGAAAGTAGGCGTATCGTTTTGCAATGCTAATACTATATAAGGATATATATAATGTGTTTTATATAAGCTTACTAGAACTATAGAATAAGACTATAAACAAGAAAGATAAATTATTGCTAATGCTTCTACTAAAAAAGAATAATAAACAGTAAGAAATTAAATCTATTAAAGATTATAAGAAGCAAAAGAAGCAAATGCTTTATTTAATTAAGTAAAAAAGATAGCCTACTAAATACAATAAGTAAGTATCTAAAAGCAATATAAATATACCTTAAATCCTTAACGAATATACTAAGCAAAACAATGCCTAAAAGTAAAAAAGCAAAGCAAAAAGAAGATCCTAATAAGCAATAAAAGATAAGCAAAAATGCTATAAATACTATAAAATTAAGATCCTTTAACTAATAGGATAACTACGTATTACATTGTTGCAAAAGGCCTGCTATAATAAAGTAGCCTAGGTTATATTGTTAGCGTTAAAGGGGCCTGTACCCTAAGGCTTGTTAACTAACGCCTTTAAAAAGGTAGCGTAAAACAACGAAAACGCGCTAAATAAGGCAACGAAATTCTTATTAAAAGAGTTAAGATAAGGAACTATTAGAGATTGCTAATAAGCAATTTAAGCAGTAGTCTACTAAAAAGTTAGCGAATGTATTATAAAAAGGACCTAAATATATACTATAGAAGGTAGGAGTAGCTCTAATAAGGCATTCTATAGTATCCTCTTAGACGTAACATAAGCTAAATATATGTTTATTTTCTAGGACTAGAAGTTAGTAAGCATTTATATAGAAGAGGGAACGATTTACTTATGTTACATAAACGACAAAAACCTATTTGCTGCTAATAAGAGGTATACTGCTTATGTACCTACTTAAAGCACTTTATTAGATTGCTAAGCGCTTTAAACTAAATTAATAAGGTAGCAGCATTAAAAAAACAAAGATTTATAGTAACGTTATAGGTCTAAGTAAATCTATAAACGTTAATAGGCAGATTCGTAGTATTAACGCCTATATTAAACAACGTATATATAAATAAAATACAATTAGTTAAATTATCGCAGTTGCTATATATTATAGCTATAATCTAAGGAAGTTAGCATAGAAACGTAAAAGAAACGTAGACATATACCTAGTTGCATAGATACTTTCTGCGCTAGTAAAATATATATTATATACGTCCTTTATTAAAACATTTAATGCTAAGAGGAGTAGTCTAGGCAGCGAAACTCTATAGATTCCCTTAATAAGTATAACTTATACATTTACAATACTAAAGGGGATTAAGAATACCTTTTTTACTAAGCTTAATATTAAAAAATAGCATAGGAAGTAGAAGAGGACCTAAAGAAGGAGGTAGTAAGGGACTAGGAGGTAGAGGTAGAGGTAGAGGTGTAAAGGAAGAAGAAGAAAAAAAGGACGAACCCCTATCGTTTCCGTTAAGTAGAGGAGGTGCTATAAGAGGGGGCATACTATCGTTTAGATTAACAGGAGGAGGAGCATTGATAGGAGGAGGAGCATTGACAGGTGGGACGATGACAGGGGGATTAGCAGCTAGACCGGCACCGTCTCTATCAGCAAACCCTAAAACACTAGGAAAGGAAGTTAGGTTTATTACCTTGTTATCGTTGTTATTATTATTATCCTTATTATTAATGTTTATAAGGAAATTATTAAGATTATAGGACGATTCTTCTATAGGTTTTAGACGTTAAGCATTTGCTATTTATAGAAGAGAAAGCTAACGCTGCTTTTTTAAAGCAAGAAAGAAACGTATAAATAATATTACGTACTTGTTTTAGGTAAGACTTAGCTAATCTTCTATAAAAAGGATAGCAATGTTTAACGAAATAATATATAACGCTATCTAATACAATTAAAGACATTTTATGCATAGAAAGGATATAAAAACATACTAGAGTACATAGGAAAGGTAACGGCTACGGTAAGGGCAAAACATAGTATAAGACAGTACCTACCTGCGAAAAAGGATAAGCATTTAGCTTTAATAAGGAAGAAAAAAGAGTAGGATTCCTTAACCGCTTAGGTGTCTTAGCTATAGGCTAAGGAGGTATTAATATAATAATAATAAAGTGTTTATAAAACGCTTAAATAAATATCGTAAAAGAATTATAATAAAAAATAAGGATAAAAAGGATATAAACGAAAATGTTAATAATAAAAAGAAGAAAAACAAAAACAAAAAGCAATAAAAGGTAGCTTAATTTATATTATAGAGCTAATTAGTAAACAGAGCGTAATTACCTAGGAAACGCAACTAGCAATGCATAGAAATAGGTACGTACTAATTGCTACTTATTTTCTTTGTTTAATCTAAAAGGGAAGGAACAACTTGTTCTAAGGAAAGAGTATTGCAATAGAAACTGCGTTATAGACAACGTGCTTAGGGAAGGGATAGCTATAACAACTAATACTAGATTAACCTAAGGTTACGTATATAGTACAGCATATATCTTAGACCGATTGTATCTAACGTAATCGGGCTAAGTCTTAGTTCTTGCATATAAA
Organism: Escovopsis sp. TC; assembly: GCA_003055185.1. Classification (NCBI taxonomy): domain Eukaryota; kingdom Fungi; phylum Ascomycota; class Sordariomycetes; order Hypocreales; family Hypocreaceae; genus Escovopsis; species Escovopsis sp. TC. The sequence goes on from NIGD01000003.1 coordinate 2,079,285, forward strand.
GACCCTTACCTTTTCGTACGATTATTATACGATAACCTTACGACTGTCTTACCTAACAACCTAGTGCATTACCGTTATTGTTACAACTTTATACAGCTATATAAGGTAAGGTCGTTAGCAGTAGATATAGCCTGCTTATTATCGTTATATAAGGTAACTAAAAAATTAATATTCTAGTCTATCTTATATAATAAGCTAGCTAACTACTTAAGCTCTTAAGTAGCTTCTATAATCGCTGTATATTTAGCTTCTAAGGTAGATAAAGCAATAGTACTAGCCCTTTTACTTTTCTAGCTTATAAGGCCTCTAGCTAGTTAAATAACGTATCTATAGGTACTTTTGCTAGTACTTTTATCTTCTATAAAGTTACTATTATAATAAGCTATAAGGCGCTGTAGGCCTTAAATAGCGTATTTAATGCCTTAGGACTTAGTGCTCTTAAGATAAGCTAATAGCTTATAGGCCCCTAAGAGGTACTCCTTATAAAGTAGCTAGAAATAGCGTGCTAAAAATTAGACTATAAAAGCTATATCTAGCTAAGTCTATATAGCTAGATAGATAGCTATGCTAATAATAGCTTAATATAGCTTAGCTTTATTAGCTATAAGTAGTAGAGAGTCCCTTAGGTACGTAACTAGCTAAGGTATAAGGGGTGTATTAGCTAGCTAGGCTAAGGCTTAGTTAAACCTCTTAAGAGCTTCTTTTATAAAGTACTCTTAGGATAGCTAGATAATCCTTTTTCTAGTATCTTAGATAATATAAACCCTTAAGAATAAAGTAGCTAAGCCTTTATCTTTTATCTTATAGATCTTATTAAAAGCTTCTTTTATCTCGTTAATTAGCCTTAGGCTTAGACTAATTAAGAGGCAGTTATTAATATAGGTAACTATAAAGATGCTTATTACGTAATTATATAAGATAGCTAAATCTAAGGCTAGTAGCTTAAAGTTTAAGGTAGCTGCTGCCTAATTAAGTACTTGCTGCTACTCGCGAGATAACTGCTTAAGGCCGTAGAGGGTCTTATTAAGCTAAATAGCCTAATCTAAGGGCTTTAGGGTAGCTAAATAGCCTTTTTAAGCTAGCTTAGTTATTATCTTAGGATTAGCTTATTAAATAAACTAATTAAAGCCCTTTAAAAGCTAGATAAAGATATCTTTCTTAAGGTTTCCGTTTAAAAATACCCTTATAAAGTTAATCTACTTAATTTCCTAGCCTTTAGCCTGTAACGACCAACACCAGATTAACCCAAGGTTACGTGTACTATACAGCATATATCTTAGGCTAATTATACCTAACGTAATCGGGCTAAGTCTTAGTTCTTATATATAAAGACCTTTACCTTTTTATATAATTATTATATAATAACCTTATAACTGTTTTACTTAATAACCTAGTATATTACTATTATTATTATAAATCCTAAGACTTTTACTATTATTACCTAAGAAGTTATAATAGTAAATATATAATTATATTAAAAAACCTTAGTAATATTAACTAATCTAATTGCTATAGAGGAAGGTAGCGAATCTTCTTTTAGTAGCAAATTTCGTTTACGAACCTACTAAGACTCCTTGTCCTATACTAGCAAAGAACAAAGAAAGTCTTATAACCCTAAGAATTCTTTACGTAACTAAATACGTTAATTAAAAGAGCAAATTTAGAATCTTTATAAGCAGTTAGTATAGATAACTTAAGGAAATTAAAGGGATTTTAAGGACAAATTAAATAATAATAAGATTAAAGTAAAGAAATTTACTAAGTTTACTTTAAATACTTTATTCTATAAGCAAGATAATTAGCTTAACGATCTATAAAGAGCATTTAAAAAAGCTAAGAAAAGATATTAAAAAGATTCTTAAAAGATCTTATTAGCTTTAGATTATATAGATACTAATTATTAAGCAAGATAAGATTATTTCTTTAATAAACAACCTAAAGAAAAAGCATACTTTATATTAAAGAATAATTAGATCTAGTTTAAAGTATAAACTATTATACTACTTTAAGATATAAAGATTTAAGAGCTATTAATTATAAGCTAAATTAAAAGTATAAAACAGTAAGATAATTAATCTTTAAAGGATTTTTATATCTACTTAAACTTTTTAAAAAAGAACTTTCTTTAAAAAGATAAAAAAGAAAAAGCTTTTTTCTTTTTTACTAAACTATAACTTAAGCTTAAGAATTAAATATTAACCTAAGGTTTATACCTACTAGTAAAAAAAGAAAAAATAGTTACTTTTACTACTTAATTTTAAGATACTATAGTAAGAAAAACAAAAGACTTAAATCTTTATAAAAGTTAATTAAAAAGGCTATAAAGAAGATATAGGTTTAAAGGAGGAAGTTAAGCATAAGGCGCTTATTAGCAAGTATAGTTAAGTAATAAAGATACTAAGATAACTTTTTAACGAAATCTAGTTAGACTAAATAAGAAGGTTTTAACTTATTATACTTATAAAAGCGAATTTTATTTTTAACCTTAATATCCTTAAAAACCTAAGATTAATAACTTAAAAGGAAAAAAGAAGAAGTTAAACTAATAACCCTTAGTTTAGCTTAATTCCTTAAGGTTACTTTATAATTTTTTATGCTTATTTTTATATATAAGATAAAGGATATAAGAATAACTGCTAATTTTAATAGTAAAGCTAAACTAGATATAATTAGTATTTAATTTGTATAAGAATAAGGATTAAAAAAATTAAATAAAATAGTACTTTACCTTAATAATGTATTATAAAGAAAAATTAATACTTTTAAAGTATAAAGTATACTAATAACCTTAATAGATTTAAGAGGAATATCTTATACTATTATATAAGAATATATAAGTATTAAAAGAAAAGAAAATTTAAGTCTTATTTTGCTCTTAATAAAGATAATAAAAGATAAACTTATTTATTTATATCTATATAATAAAAGTTAGTAGTTTAAATAAGATTTTATAAAAACTACCTTAATTTTAGTTTAATAATTTAAAAAAGAAAAAAGAGAATTATAAGCAACTATAGTAGTAATTATAGTAGATCTAAATCTAATTCTACTTTTAAACAAAGAAAAGGTTAATACTAATAAATAAGGAAGACTTAAAAAATTAAAGGCATTTAATAATATTTTTTTAATAAAGAATTCTTATCTCTTACTATATATTAAAGGAATAGATTATATAATTAATCTTATAAAAGAAGAAAATCTACTATATAGACCTATTTATCCTTTATTACTAGCTAAACTAAAGTTACTTTAAAAATATTTAGATAAAAACTTTACGAATTAACGCATTAAACTATCTAAAAGTCCTATTAAAGTACCTATTCTTTTTATACTAAAGAAAGATAAAAGCTTACGCTTAGTAGTTAATTATTAAGGATTAAACAAGGTTATAATTAAGAATTAATATTTATTACTACTTATTACTAAATTAATAGATTAAATCTAAGGATACTAATAGTTTACTAAAATTAATATTAAGGATATATATTACTAAATACGTATAAAAGAAGGCAATAAATAAAAGACTATGTTTTATATATAATACAGTTACTATAAATTTATAGTTCTTCTTATAAGATTAACTAATACGCCTATAACGTTTTAAAATTATATTTATTTAGTACTTAGTAATTTACTTAATACTATTTATATTACTTACTTAAATAATATTTTAATATTCTTTAAGACTTAAGAAGAATATATAAACTATATACAATAAGTACTTTAAAAGCTTTAAGAAAGTAAACTTTACGCTTATTTAAACAAATGCTTATTTTTTAAAAAAAAAGTTACTTTTTTAAGCTTTATTATTTTAAATAAAGGACTAAGAATAATATAAAAAAATATTAAAGAAATCTAAAATTAGAAAGAACCTACGTTATATTATAACATCTAAGTATTCTTAGGATTTTATAACTTTTACTATAAGTTTATTATAAAATATACTAAATTAGTAAGACCTTTATATATATTGCTTTAAGGATTAGTAAGTAGTAAGAAACTAAGATAAGTATATTTAAATAATAAAAAGAAATAAGCATTTTATACCTTTATTAATGCCTTTTAATATATACTTTTACTTTAATACTATAAACTAGATTAGCTAATATAAATTAAGATAAACGCGTTAAGGTTTATATTAGTAGCTATTTTATTTTAACTAGATTTATAAGGGAAATAGTATTTAGTTATATTCTTTTTAAAAGCATTTTATAATTTAGAATTAAACTATAGTACTTTTAATTAAAAGATATTAGCTATAGTAAAAGCGTTTAAATATTAAAGATATTATATTAAAGGAGCTTATAAATTAGTAAAAGTTCTTAGTAACTACTAAAATCTTTAAAGCTTTATAAAGCAATCTAAGCTTAGTAGTTAATAAGCTTATTAATATATGTTTTTAATATTATATAATTTTACTATTAAGTATTAATCTAAAAAAACAAATCTAGCAGATAGTTTATTAAGATAACTTAACTATAAGTTAAATTGTCTTAATATAGTAGAATTTTCTATAGAACTATAAAGATAACTTTAAGTAGTATTAGAAAGGAGACAAAAAGGTTACAATTCCTTTACGTTTTTATATAGTTAATATATAGATATATATAATAAGATGTTTAATTAAGGACCTAGATATATATAAGCAATTACTTAGAATAAAGCAAAAAAATCGCTTACTTATTAGAGTATATATAAACTAGTATAAGACTCTTTGCTTTAGCTTATTAAAAACAGTTAATATATAGATTCTAAGATTAAGCAATTAAAGCAAAAAGCTTTAAACGAGTAAAGCGTTAATTATAATTTGTTATTGTTTAAAAGCAAAATAATAATTCTAAACGAAAATTGCTTTTAAAATAAGCTATTATAGCTATACTATAATAATCTATTAGTAAGTTATTTTATAAAAGCAAAAACAAATAAGCTTTTATTTAAAAGATTCTTTTAAAAAAATATATAGTAAAATATTAAAGAATATATTAAGTATTGTTAAGTTTACTAAGGATAAACAGTAAAAAGGTATTAACCTTTTAGTAAACTTAAATTACTACTAATTCTATTATAACCTATAAAAGAATTAATAATAGATTTTATTATAAAACTACTAAAAGTTATTTTTTAAAATAAAAAGGTTAATAAAATTTTAGTTATTATTAACTGTTTTATAAAATTTACTTTATATTTTATAATTTTATTATATATTACTACTATTAAACTAGTAAAGCTTTTTTATAATAAGGTAGAACTTTAATATATAGGTTTACTAGATAGTATAGTAATAAATAAAGGATCTTTGTTTACTAGTAGATTTTAGTTATCTTTTTGTTACTATTTAAGGGTATAAAGACGTCTTTTAATAGCTTTTTATCCTTAAACTAATAAATAAACAAAGAAAATAAACTAAACTATAGAATAGTACTTAAAATACTTTATAGATAAAAATTAAAAAAACTAGCTAAAGCTATTAAGAATAGTACAATTTGCTACTAATAATGCTAAATTAAAGATAATAAAGATCTTTCCTTTTAAAGCTTTTATAAGGTATTTATTAGATTTTTATGTTAACGTTAAAGACAACGTTCCTTAAGAAAAGGTCTTAGATATAAAAATCTATATTAAAAAACTTTAAGAAATCTAAGAAAAAATAAAAAAGAATTAAAAGATTATATATAAAAAGTAAGTAAAATACTTTAATTAATAGTATTAAAAAATAAAATTTAATATAAGAAATCTTATAGTATTATTTATAAAGAACTTTTAATTCCTTAAAAAATCTATAAAGCTTATACTAAAACGTATTAAGCCCTTAAAGATATTAAAAAAGATTAAAAAGTAAGCGTATTGTTTTATAATACTAATACTATATAAAGATATATATAATATATTTTATATAAGCTTATTAGAACTATAAAATTAAACTATAGATAAGAAAGATAAATTATTACTAATGCTTTTACTAAAAAAGAATAATAAATAGTAAGAAATTAAATCTATTAAAAATTATAAAAAGTAAAAAAAGTAAATGCTTTATTTAGTTAAGTAAAAAGGATAGCTTACTAAGTATAATAAGTAAGTATCTAAAAGTAATATAAATATACCTTAAATCCTTAATAAATATACTAAGTAAAACAATACTTAAAAGCAAAAAAGTAAAGCAAGAAGAAGATCTTAATAAGCAATAAAAGATAAGTAAAAATGCTATAAATACTATAAAATTAAGATTCTTTAACTAATAGGATAACTATATATTATATTATTGTAAAAGGATTACTATAATAAAGTAGCTTAGGTTATATTGTTAGCGTTAAAGGGGCCTATACCTTAAGGCTCGTTAACTAACGCCTCTAAAAAGGTAGCGTAAAACAAAGAAAACGCGCTAAATAAAGCAACGAAATTCTTATTAAAAGAGTTAAGACAAAGAACTATTAAAGATTACTAATAAGCAATCTAAGTAGTAGTTTACTAAAAAGTTAGTAAATATATTATAAAAAAGAACTAAATATATACTATAGAAAGTAAAAGTAGCTTTAATAAAGCATTCTATAGTATCTTCTTAGACGTAATATAAGCTAAATATATATTTATTTTCTAAGACTAAAAGTTAGTAAGTATTAATATAAAAGAAAGAACGATTTACTTATATTACATAAACAATAAAGACCTATCTACTGCTAATAAAAAGTATACTACTTATATACCTACTTAAAGCACTTTATTAGATTACTAAGCGCTTTAAACTAAATTAATAAGGTAGTAGCATTAAAAAAATAAAGATTTATAGCAATGTTATAAGTTTAAGTAAATTTATAAACGTTAATAAGTAGATTTATAGTATTAACGCTTATATTAAACAACGTATATATAAATAAAATACAATTAGTTAAATTATTATAGTTGCTATATATTATAGCTATAATCTAAGGAAGTTAGTATAAAAACATAAAAGAAACGTAAACATATACTTAGTTATATAGATACTTTTTATGCTAGTAAAATATATATTATATATATCTTTTATTAAAACATTTAATACTAAAAGAAGTAGTTTAAGCAGTAAAACTTTATAGATTCTTTTAATAAGTATAACTTATATATTTATAATACTAAAAGGGATTAAGAATACCTTCTTTACTAAGCTTAATATTAAAAAATAGCATAAGAAGTAAAAAAGGACCTAAAGGAAGAGGTAGTAAAGGACTAAGAGGTAGAGGTAGAGGTAAAAGTATAGAGGAAAAGGAAAAAGAAAAAGATAAACTTTTATTGTTTTTGTTAAGTAAAAGAAGTACTATAAGAAAAGGTATACTATTGTTTAGATTAATAAGAAGAAAAGTATTAATAGGTAAGATAATAATAAAAAGATTAGTAGCTAAACTAGTACTGTTTTTATTAGTAAACCTTAAAACACTAGAAAAGGAAGTTAAGTTTATTACCTTATTATTATTATTATTATTATTATTTTTATTATTAATATCTATAAGGAAATTATTAAGATTATAAGACGATTCTTTTATAGGTTTTAAACGTTAAGTATTTGCTATTTATAAAAGAAAAAGCTAACGCTGCTTTTTTAAAGCAAGAAAGGAACGTATAAATAATATTACGTGCTTATTTTAGGTAGGACTTAGCTAATCTTTAATAAAAAAGATAGTAATATTTAACAAAACAATATATAAAGCTATCTAATATAATTAGAGATATTCTATGCATAGAAAAGATACGAAAACATACTAAAGTACGTAGAAAAGGTAATAGCTATAGCAAAGGCAAAACATAGTATAAGACAGTACTTATCTATAAAAAAGGATAAGTATTTAGCTTTAATAAGGAAAAAAAAAGAGTAGGATTCTTTAACTGCTTAGGTGTCTTAGCTATAGGCTAAGGAGGTATTAATATAATAATAATAAAGTATTTATAAAACGCTTAAATAAATATTATAAAAGAATTATAATAAAAAATAAAGATAAAAAAGATATAAACGAAAATATTAATAATAAAAAAAAGAAAAATAAAAATAAAAAGCAATAAAAAGTAGCTTAATTTATACTATAGAGCTAATTAGTAAACAGAGCGCAATTACTTAAGAAACGTAACTAGTAATATATAGAAATAAGTATATACTAATTGCTACTTATTTTCTTTGTTTAATCTAAAAAGGAAAGAATAACTTATTCTAAGGAAAGAGCATTGCAATAGAAACTACGTTATAGACAACGCGCTTAAGGAAAAGATAGCTATAATAACTAATACTAGATTAACCTAAGGTTATATATACTATATAGTATATATCTTAGGCCGATTATACTTAACGTAATTAGGCTAAGTCTTAGTTCTTGTATATAAAGACCCTTACCTTTTTATACAATTATTGTATAATAACCTTACGACTGTCTTACTTAACAACCTAGTACATTACCGTTATTGTTACATAAAAGCATAGTTCTTATAGCATATAGTATTTTCTTTTAGCTTAACGTAGTAAAAGAAATTAGTTATAGTTATACTAAAGGAAAACTTTATAATATAGTTTATATAAAGATTTTAAAGAAAGGTATTCTTAACCTACTAGCTCTTATTATAACGCTAGTTAAAGCGCTATCCTTTTTAAGTACTTAAATTTAGCCTTATAGGAATAAAGGTAGTTATAACAACGTCTTTACCTAAAGGTATTAAGGTAACTAAACTAATATAAAGAAAGGGAGTTAAAGGAGTAGGTATAAATACTAAGGTAATAATACTAAACGTAGAGTTTAAAACAATAGTAAGAAGATTAACTAATGTAAGAGTTATAAGATATAGCTAAAGCGTTATAAAGCAAAGGCAAGAAGTACTACTATAAGTTAAAGTAGTTAAACTAATCTTAGACTTTAAAATCTTAATAATAACGTTACTAAGGCTAAGAAGATAATAAGGAGTTACTTCTTTAAGTATAGCACCTATAGCAAATAACTTACTAACTGTAAGGGTTAGTAAGGAAGAGAGTAACAGAGTACTACACAAAGACGACCCGTATTACAACGTAAAGGTAGAATTATATTATTGTTAATCGCTAGCCTTCTTTCCTTCTTTAGCTAGCTCTCCTTTCTCTTATAGCCCCTTCTACCTTATATTAGCCCTGCCTTTAGGCCCCTTTCGGTGCCTCCTTGTCCTTAACCTAAGTATAGAACCTGCTTTAAGCTACCCTTGTCCTTAACCTTACTGCTACCTCCCCTCTAGCCTAGCTGCCCCTTTAGCTCCTTATTAGCCTCCTTTCCTTATTGCTCTGCTTAATAGGCCCCTTATTAGCAGCAACCCTTATCGTTTAAGCTTGCTTTATTATTATTACTTAATAGGTTACTCCCCCTTTTATAGCGTTGTCTTAACGCTTATTCTACCTTTTATTAATCCCCCTCCTTTGCTACGCTACTTACGCTTTATGCTTTATATATAGCTCTTTTACGTATCTTAAGCTGCCCTACGATTTCCTTAGTTAAGCTGCATTCGTCTTACCTTTATTGCTACTCTTCCTTTTTCTTTTTTTTATATATTCTTATTGTTAACTATATAGTTATTTTCTTCTTAATCGTTATATTGCTTTTTCCTTTAGATTCGCTTTTTATTTAGGTTAGTATTAGCGCGTTACGTCCCCTTCTTTGTTATATAAAGCCTAAGCTACCTATATATACGCGCACTGCTTTGTCCTATGCTACTAGCGTTACGTTCTTTGTTTTTTAGCTTCTTTTTACGTTCGTTTACTTATTATACTTTAGCTAATTGTAAATCGTCCCCTTTGTTAGCTACTAGTTGCTTATTTCCTATAGCATACTATTATTTGTCCTACCTTTATAGCTGCTTAATTAGTAGTCCTTTGTTTAACGTATAATTACTCCTTCTTAGTATATATATCTTTTCTTTATCCCTTCTTCCTTTTATCTTTTTCTTTTCCTTTTTCTTATTATTAACCTTTTATCTTTTACTTTTATTTTTTCTTTTTATTTTTCTTTTGTTTTATCTTTATCTTTCTTTCCTTACTTTATTATAGCTTCTTTTATTAATAAAAGCAAAGCTCTTATCTACTGTTCTTTTTGCCTATACCTTAACAATAATAAAGGCAAGGTTGCTATAAACCTTATGCCTTTTTGTCCTATTAAACGTACTAAGCTCTTATATATTCTTATTTTATATTAGCGCGTCTTAGGTTAAGGTAGTTACGTACTTAAGCTGCCTTTAAGTAAGGTTTAGGTTTAAATGCTATTGCTAACTTTTTCTTTTTTAGTAGTAAGATTAAGTTTACTGCTAAGCGCCTTTATTTTTCTTATCCTTTTTCTTTTTTACTTTTGCTTCTTTTTAACGTTAAAAAGGATACTCTTAAAAATGTTCTTAAGGAAAACGCTAAGCTTAATAATAATAATAATAACAATAATACTGCTAAGTATAAGGCGTAGAAGGATAAGTTTAGCTAAAAGCTAGCCTATCTATAGACTCTCCCCCTTGCTTTACGCCTTTTGTTTAAGAAGGCTATAACCTTAAAGGCTACTACTACCCCTAAGGCCTTTTATAAGGAGCTAATCTTATTTATCCTTCCTTTATTCTTATATTCCCTTTTCTATAAGCTAACCCTAAGCTATAATACAGCTATAACTATATCTATACTACGTATACTAACTACCTTTATATATAAACTCTTAAGTTTACCCTTCTTAAGCTCTATAAGTCTAACGCTAGTTAGTGTTTCCCTTTTCTTTATCCTTTCTTCCTTCCTTTGTTTTAACCCCTTTCCCTTACTAAGCGCTACTATAAAGTACTAGCTATATACCTATAGCAAGAACCTTTACGCCCCTATAAACAATAACATTGCCTTAGCTTACGCTGCCTTTTAAGCTTGCTTTTAAGCTATTTCCTTTAACAAAGATAAGGCTGTTTACTACTAGTATACCTTTAACAAATACTTTACTTCTTACTATAAAAACATATAGCTTACTAAGTCTAAAGGCAGTAAGACTATACGTTAACTGTCCCTTAAGTATAAGCTAACCTTGCCTTACACTAACGCTGCCCCCTCTCGGTCCTAGCCCTAGCCCTAGCCCTAGCCCTAGCCCTAGCCTTAGCCCTTCCCCTTAATAGTCCCTTACCCCTTCGCTAACTGCTAGCTCTAGACCTAATATAAGGTCTAAAAAGAGTTATATTTAACTCTTAAGCTTAAGAAGAATAACTTACTACGCTACCTATTGCTTATAGTAGCTTTAAAGATAGTATATAACCTAATCTTTAGTAGTAAGTTAAGTAACCTTATTAACGACCTAACTTTAGGACTATAAAGTCCTAGTAGCCCTTTAGAATCTAGTAATTCTAACCCTCTATGCCTATCTTTAGTATAAAGAGGAAAAGGTAGCAAGGCAGTTAAAGGCCCCCCCCCCCCCTTTCCTTTATAGTTAGATTTGCCTTTAGCAAAAGGAAAAGAAGAAGTAGTATAAGAGGTAGTATAAGAAGCCCTTAAACCTTTACTATAGTTAAAGGTAGTTTTAGCGTTAAGGTTAATTTACTTCCTTTTTGTTTATATACCTACATTTTAAGCTATATATTTTATATATAGAGATAGGTCTTAATATTAAGTATTACTATACTAAGACTTTATCTTATATTTACCTTTAAGCCTTACTTTATACTCCTTAACTACCCCTTAATCTATAAAATCTAACTTCCTTGCTTAAGAGTTCTTGCTATTTAGGTACTCTTTTTACTTTATAAGGTAAAGCTATTTTTAGCTTATATACTTATACCTTATAATTTTCTTAACCTTAAACGTTTCTTCTGCTATAAAGGGGTAGTTTATTAGCTCTATTAGCTGCTTATTATAGCTAGTATATAGTTTAAGGATTAATACGTAAAAGACGTTATAAATATAAACTAACGTTAAAAAGCAAAGGTAGTATACTAAGCTGCTAGTACTAACAATGTCCTTAACCTAATAAGAGCTAGCGTATTTCTCTACGAGCTTTTACGTAGGTTAGCAGAGGTTAAGGTTACGCGTTAAGATTAGTACCTAGTCGCTAACTTTAAACGTTTTCTTTTTTTACTTCTTATTATAATACTCCTTTTAGTCCTTTTACGCCCTTTAAAGCAAAGTTACTATAACCTCCTTTATAGCTAGTATCTCCTTTACCTACTCTACTACGTCGTTGTTTAGACCTTATATTGCTATACTATTTATCCTTAGTATCTCTAGCTAGTACCTTATTAAGAAGAACGTAAAGGATTTACTAGTGCTGCTATGCTAAGCAGTGTTATAGGCAAACTCTACTAAAGGTAGCTTATCTACCTAGTTAAGCTATTCTTTGCTATAGAAGGCATAGAGGTAGTATTTAATAAGCTAATTTTAGCGCTTTATCTACCTATTTGTTTATAAGTAAAATGCTATACTAAGTTGCCTTAAGTACCCTAAGAGATAGCAAAAACTCTTCTAAAACTTGCTTATAAATACTAATCCTTTGTTTATAACTATCCCTTAAGGAATACTATATCTTTTATATATATACTTAAGCATTAGGTTTACTAGCTTATTGCTTATAATTCCTTTATAGGTTAAGACGTAAAAGGCGTACTTTATAAAGCAGTTAATAATAACTAAGATTAAGTTAAAGGTTTTGCTTTAGCTTTATATTAAGGGTAAGTTTATAATAAAGTTTATTAATATTTCTTAAAAAGGTGCTTTAAGGACTAAGAGCAGCGTAAGTTCGCTATAAGGTTAGTAGTACCTTAGCTTTATAGTTTAGCAGCTATTATAGGTCTAGACGTATTCTTATATATCCTACGTTAAGCCCCTTTAGAAGTAGTTATAGGCTACTCTCTGTAACGTATAGTATACGCCTTAATAACTAGCTAAGAGGTTGTTATATAGCAACATTAGTATCTCTGTTCTTATACTATTTAGTACATAAACCTAGCCTTAGAACTATACTAGCTTATTAATACCTTTCTCTTACCTTTTCTTTCTTTTACTATTATTATTTTTTACTAATCCTACCCCCCTTTCCTATAAAGTACGTAAAAAGGTATCCCTTCCTTAAGTATTCTATAGGGCTTTAGGGAAGGTTATAGCTTCTTTAGGCAACGCTTTAGCTATGCTCTAAGGAAGGTTTAGCGTGCTTATTGCCTTCCCTTAGGTTATAAGCTCTAAGCAGACCTCTGTCCTCCTTATAAGTAGGATAGCGTTAAGCGTAACCTAAATTACTTTTACCTTACCTTTAGTGCTGCTTTAGGCTAAGGGGTCCTTTCCTTTTACCTTACCTTTATAAGCTACCGTTAACCCTTTATCCTTCCCTTTAAATCTTTTTAAGAACTCTAAGAAGTATGTTCTTTGCTCCTTTTCCTTCTCCTCCTTATTATAAAGGTCCTTTTACTATAATAAGCTATTTACTAGATTCTTTTACCTTAGCTAGTATTTAATCTAAAAGTTAAATAAGCTTAAGTAGTTTAAAGCTTTAGCTTAGCAGCTAAATAACTTTATCTTCTTAGTAAGGTAGCTATAGTTAAGGTAGTCTATAATAACTTAGATCTTATATACTACGTATATAAAGTAGTAGCGCTAAGCTATAAAGGCTTTAACGATTGCTAGTATCTTAGCGTTTAGCATAGTATATTAAAGTTTAGCCCCTTTTAGTTTCTTTAATAAGTAAGCTATAAGGTACTATTATTCTTTATATTATTATAAAAGGATTACCTTTATTATAAAGTTAAAGACGTTTATCTTAACTTTTGTAAAACGCTTAAGGTTAAAGTAACATAGTACTAGCTCCTTAGTAAATTTCCTTTTAAAAGCGCTAAAAGCATTAAGCTCTTTTGCCTTAAGTTTAATAGGACCTTACTACGCGCCTTTAGTTAAGTTAGTAAAAGATATAGTAATTTTACTATATCCTTTAATAAAGTAGTAGTAAAATCTAGCGAAGCCTAAGAACGCCTAAATATCTTAAATGCTAGCTAGTACTAGCTACTCCTTTATAGCTTAAACTCGTTCTAGCTCTATATAGACCCCCTAAGGGCTAACGACAAACCTTAGGTAGGATATAGTTTAAACTTAGAATTTGTATTTTATAAGGTTTATAAAAAGGCTTTTTTTTTAGAAGCGTTTAAGGACTTACTAGACGTACTATATATATTCCTTAGGGTCGCTGCTATAGATTAGAATATTGTTTAAGTAAACGATATAAAACTAGTCTATATAGCTAGCTAAGACGTTATTAATGTATTCCTAGAACGTAGCTAAGGCGTTAATAAGCTTAAACAGTATTACTAAGTATTTAAAGTATTTATATTAGCACTAAAAAGCTATTTTCTACTTATCTTTAGCCTTAATATAGATCTAGTAGTATATGTCCTTAAGGTTAAGCTTCGTAAAAACTTTAGCGCCTTATAGTTAGTTTAGAATTTTATAAATTAGTAGTAATAAAGCAATGTTCTTTTAAGTTACTTTGTTTAATACCTTATAGTCTACGTAGAGCTAAAGCTTCCCCTTTTTCTTTAAGACAAAAAGCACTAAAGCCTTAATTAAACTAGTTAAGCGTTTAATCTACTCTTTTTTTAATAAGCTCTTAAGGTATTGCTATAGTACTTTAAGCTCCTTTAAGGCAAAAGAGTAAATAGGTTCTTATAGAAAGAGCTTCTTTTTAGCTAGTTTAATAGTATACATTTATCCTATAAGCAAAGTAAGCTTTACTGCTTCTTTATCTAAAAACACTTAGTTAAAGTTTTAATATTTAAAGGGAAGCATTAGTATAAGTTTGTTGTTAGCTTGTTTATTCTTTAGAAGGGGGTTAAAGGAGTTAAGCAGCTTAAGAGGGATAATAACTTAGCATAGTATTTAGCTAGCTATAAGCGCTTATTAAGCTTCCTTTAGCGTATCTATAAAAGTTATACTATTATACCTTAAAGGGAAGTTCTAAGTATTATTTTTTTAATTAATCTATAAGTTAGCTTCCTAGAACTAAGGTTAGCTAAGGATTATATCTTTTAGTATCTTAATAATAATATACTAAAGTTAGCCTTTTTTCTTTACCCCTTAGTTATCCTTAATTTTAAGGAGCAGTAAAGCTTAGCTATATACTTATACTAAGGGTCCTTTAGCTATTATATAAACCTTAAGTATAAAGGATAGCGCTAGTAGGTTGTTTAGTATTTAAGAGCTAATAAGCGTAGCGTTGCTACTAAGGTTAAAAATCGCATTAAAAGTAGTCTAGGTCCCTTTTGTTTAAAGGTATACTTTCTTTGTTATAACAGGGTCTAAACTAGCAAGTTCTTAGACACGTTAAACAGCTAGCTCTACGTTACTACTAGTAGCAGCTAAGGGTTAGGATAAGGTACTGTTACTGTTTAAGGGGGCGTAGGTATATTATTAAGTTATATAAGTCTTACTAAAGCACTAAGTATAGTCTAAGGCTTAGCAGTTAGCGATAATATATAAGCTACTGTATTTAAAGTATCTGCTGTTTAGGTACTATAGCTAAGGTTGCTAAGGCTTCTATAAGCGTTTAGTTCCTTTAATAACCTTGCTATAAGTTAGCTTTGTTTTAGCTTTTATAGGTACTACGCTAGGTTTTAGCGTCTTATAGCTAAGGATTAAGTTTACTTTTACTTCTTATACTTATATCTTATGCTAATTCTAAGGGATACTACCTTAAAGGATCTTATTTACTAATTCTAGGTAAAGTTTTACGATAAAGCTACTAATTTAAAAGCTTATTAAGAAGGGGTTAGCTAGTTCTTGTTCTATACTCTTAAAGAGGTTAAGGAACGTTTAAAAGCTTTGCTTATTAGTTTATATTATCCTTATAAGCTTAGTTATAGCGTAGTAGCTCTAAGTATATTTGTTTTTAAACTTAGATTTAAGCTAGGCTTAAAAGTTAGCTTAAGTAATACGTTAGTAATTGCCTTAGTATTTGTTTTAGAGGAAAATAGTAAAGCGCTTAAAAGGCTTAAGGTTTAGTCTTTTAACTATAAAAGCTACTTAAGCTATATCCGTTTTAAAGTCTAAGGGGTAGGTTACGAATTATAAGGAAAGGCTAGTAAAAAAGCCTTAAAGGTTAGCTTATAATTTTCCTTTATACTTTAAGGGGGTCTACTGCTACGTTAAGCAGAACCTGCTATTGTTTTAGGTCTACTTTAGCTCTTATAGTTTAGTTATAGCTATTATAGAAGCAAAGAGTTCGTATCTAGTTAGGTCTAAGGTTATAGGTTATTTGTTCTAGACTACTGCTTAGTATTTGTACTTCTTTTAAAGCTATTGCTATTATATCTTATCTTAGATTAGTTAGTTAAGCTCTGCCTCTAAAGCTTAGGCAACGTTTACGTAAGGTATAAACGATTACTATATAGCTATTAAGTTAACAAAGCCTAGGTTACCTATAATAAAGTTTAGTTATTAAGCGCTAGTAAGCATTTTAGTAAAGGCTTAGTACTTATTTACGCTAAATTTATAGCATAGCAGATCGTTTAAGGAAGGCGTATTAGCTACTACGCAGCTACTACGTTAAGTAAAGTTTAATACTATTAAAGTAGCTAAACGTTAAGTAAGGTTAGCCGTAGCTTTACTATAAGTAGTTATTATCTTTAAACTGCTGTTAATTGTTCTTTGTCTTAGAAGGAGAAAGCGATTAAACTATAAGGGTTAGTAAAGAAAAGAGTAATAAAGTACTATATAAAGATAACTTATATTATAACGTAAAAGTAGAATTATATTATTATTAATCGCTAGCTTTCTCTTCTTCTTTAGCTAGCTCTCTTCTCTCTTATAGCCCCTTCTACCTTATATTAGCCCTGCCTTTAGGCCCCTTTTAGTACCTCCTTGTCCTTAACCTAAGTACAGAACCTGCCTTAGGCTGCCCTCGTCCCTAACCTTGCTGCTGCCCCCCCTCTAGCCTAGCTGCCCCTTTAGCTCCTTATTAGCCTCCCTTCCTTATCGCCCCGCCTAACGGGCCCTTTATTAGCAGCGACCCTTATCGTTTAGGCCTGCTTCGTTATCGTTACCTAACACTAACCTTAAGGGTAGGACTCTTATAAACCTTACGCTTTTACTTATAAGATTTTTCTTAAGTAATACTATAAGCTCTACTACTATAAACATAAGGATTTACTTAACTAACCTTATATATTAAAACAATAGTATTCTTTTAAGAGTAAGTAGCTAAAGCTAAGAGAGGGATAAAAGTAAGAGAGCTATAGAGGTTAATAACCTTAATAATTTCTAGGCTAGTAGACGTAGCATAGAGTAAACCTTTAAGCATAAGGACTAGCTTAGTAACTTCTTTTTTATAAAGATTTTAAATAATACTAAAAAGAAAAGGAGTTAAGCAGCTAAAGAAGTAAGCGATTAAAAAATTATAGATTTAAGTAAAATAAAGCTTATAGTTTAATAAGATCTTAAGAGAAAATAAATTAGTAATAAAGTTATATAAAAAAGAAACATTAACTTACTTTAATAGGTAAGCGCTAAAGGATAGATCTATATTTATAAGAAACTATAATAAATAATATAAGTAAAAACTAAACGCTATAACGCTCTTTAGCTAAAATATTAAAAAATAAACAAGTCTTAGATAAGACTTAAACAACTTTATTATTAAGAACAAAGGGAAGCTCTTAAGGCTAAGAATTTATTTTATTTATTTACTTAAATCTATAGTTAGCTTAATTAGTTAAATTACAAAGGACTAAGCTCTTAGCTGCCTTATTCCTTCCTTCTTAGAGTAAATAATACTATTTCTTAAACAAAAAGAACTTAACGCGCTTTATATAACGCGTCTTATATAATATGCTTTACTAAAAGGGGCATAAACTACTTACTTATATAGATTAGATCTAAGGAATTAAGAAGTTTACTAAATGTATATATATAGTTAGTTAAAGATAAAAGAGCTAGATTAATAAGATAATAGTATTAAAGAAGGAAAAAGAAAGGTTATAAGAAGGATTAGGATCTAAAAAAGAAGGACTTAAAGGATAACTTAGGTACTTACTAAAGTAAAAGAAAAGTAAAAAAACATTCTATTTATTTTAATTAACTATAACAATAAGACCTTACTTAATTACCTTATTTACCTTAAGTACCTAAGCTAATTAGATTAACGCTATTAATCTATTAGATAGCTACGATTAAACGAAAAGCTTTAATAAAGATTATTAATAATAATTATACGTACTTAAAGGCATTTACTAACGCTGTAAATAGCTTTATTAAATAAGGGGTATATAAGGAGATACGTAAGAAAGGAGACGTACTATAGGCTATAATAACTAAATTAGGTAGATTAACAAAGGAAGTAAGGCAATTAATTTAATTAGCTTATAAGCTAAAGAGTTAGATTAAGCTAATTACGTAACTTAGTTAAAAGAGAAACATTATTCTTTGCTAAACTAGATCTAAGCAACTACTAGATATACTAGATCTAAAAAGCTTAAATTAAGGAGATTACTTGTGTATATATAGCCTTACTCCCTTTAATACCTTAGAGTAGTTAGTTAAGCTAACCTTCCTTAATTCCTATGCTCCTACCCTTGCGATCTATAACTGTATAACAAAAGCTTATTTGTTTTTGCTTTTATAAAATAACCTACTAATAGATTATTATAGTATAGCTATAATAGCTTATTTTAAAGGCAATTTTTGTTTAAAATTATTATTTTGCCTTTAAACAATAATAGATTATAATTAACGCTTTACTCGTTTAAAGCTTTTTGCTTTAATTGCTTAATCTTAGAATCTATATATTAACTGTCTTTAATAAGCTAAAGCAATAAGTTTTATACTAGTTTATATATACTTTAATAAGTAAGTAATTCTTTTGCTTTATTTTAGGTAATTGCTTATATATATCTAGGTCTTTAATTAAACATCTTATTATATATATTTATATATTAACTATATAAAAACGTAAAAGAATTATAACCTTTTTGTCTTTGTTCTAATACTACTTAGAGTTATCTTTGTAATTCTATAGAAAGTTTTACTATATTAGGACAATTTAACTTATAGTTAGGTTGTTTTAATAAACTATTTATTAGATTTGTTTTTTTAGATTAATACTTAATAGTAAAATCGTATAGTATTAAAAATATATACTAATAAGCTTGTTAACTACTAAGCTTAGATTGCTTTATAAAGCTTTAAAGATTTTAGTAGTTACTAAGAACTTTTATTAATTTATAAGCTTTTTTAATATAATATTTTTAATGTTTAAACGCTTTTACTATAGCTAATATCTCTTAATTAAGAGTACTATAGTTTAATTCTAAACTATAAAATACTTTTAAAAAGAATATAACTAAATGCTATTTCCCTTATAAATCTAGTTAAGATAAAATAGCTACTTATATAAACTTTAACGCGTTTATCTTAATTTATATTAGCTAATTTAGTTTATAGTATTAAAGTAAAGGTATATATTAAAAAGCATTAATAAAGGCGTAAAACGCTTATTTCTTTTCCTTATTTAGGTATACTTATCTTAGTTTCTTACTACTTACTAATCCTTAAAGCAATATATATAAAGGTTTTACTAATTTAGTATATCTTATAATAAACTTATAGTAAAAGTTATAAAATCTTAAGAATACTTAGATATTATAATATAATATAGGTTCTTTTTAATTTTAGATTTCTTTAATATTTTTTTGTGTTATTTTTAGTCCTTTATTTAAAATAATAAAGCTTAAAAAAGTAACTTCTTTTTTAAAAAATAAGCATTTGTTTAAATAAGCGTAAAGCTTACTTTTTTAAAGCTTTTAAAGTACTTATTATATATAATTTATATATTCTTCTTAAGTTTTAAAGAATATTAAAATATTATCTAAGTAAGTAATATAAATAGTATTAAGTAAATTACTAAGTACTAAATAAATATAATTTTAGAATATAATAGGCGTATTAGTTAATCTTATAAGAAGAACTATAAATTTATAGTAACTATATTACGTATAAAACGTAGTCTTTTATTTATTGCTTTCTTTTATATATATTTAGTAATATATATCTTTAATATTAATTTTAATAAACTATTAGTATCTTTAGATTTAATTTATTAATTTAATAATAAGTAGTAATAGATATTAATTCTTAATTATAACCTTATTTAATCCTTAATAATTAACTACTAAGCATAAGCTCTTATCTTTCTTTAGTATAAAAAGAATAAGTACTTTAGTAGGACTCTTAGATAGTTTAATACGTTAGTTTATAAGATTTTTATTTAAATATTTTTAAAGTAACTTTAGTTTAGCTAGTAATAAAGGATAAATAGGTTTATATAGTAGATTTTCTTCTTTTATAAGATTAATTATATAATTTATTCTTTTAATATATAGTAAGAGATAAGAATTCTTTATTAAAAAGATATTATTAAATGCCTTTAATTCTTTAAGTTTTCCTTATTTATTAGTATTAACTTTTTCTTTGTTTAGAAGTAAAATTAGGTTTAGATCTACTATAATTACTGCTATAGTTACTTAAGATTTTTTTTTTTCTTTTTTAAATTATTAAACTAAAATTAAAATCGTTTTTATAAAATCTTATTTAAACTATTAACTTTTATTATATAAATATAAGTAAATAAGTTTATTTTTTATTATTTTTATTAAAAGTAAAATAAAACTTAAATTTTCTTTTTTCTTAATACTTATATATTTTTATATAATAATATAAGATATTTTTCTTAAATCTATTAAAGTTATTAGTATACTTTATACTTTAAAAGTATTAATTTTTCTTTATAATATATTATTAAGGTAAAGTACTATTTTATATAATTTTTTTAATCTTTATTTTTATATAAATTAAATACTAATTACGTTTAGTTTAGCTTTACTATTAAGATTAGTAATTATTTTTATATCTTTTATCTTATATATAAAAATAAGTATAAAAAATTATAAAGTAACCTTAAAGGATTAAGCTAAACTAAAAGTTATTAGTTTAACTTTTTCTTTTTTTCTTTTAAATTATTAATCTTAAGTTTTTAAGGATATTAAGGTTAAAAATAAAATTTACTTTTATAAGTATAGCAAGTTAAAACCTTTTTATTTAGTTTAACTAAATTTTATTAAAAAGTTATCTTAGTATCTTTATTACTTAACTATACTTACTAATAAGCGCCTTATGCTTAACCTCCTTCTTTAAACCTATATCCTTTTTATAGCCTTTTTAATTAACCTTTATAAAGATTTAGGTCCTTTCTTTTTCTTACTATAGTATCTTAAAATTAAATAGTAAAAGCAACTATTTTTTTCTTTTTTACTAGTAAGTATAAACCTTAAGTTAATATTTAATTCTTAAGCTTAGGTTATAGTTTAGTAAAAAAAAAGAAAGCTTTTTTTTTTATTCTTTTAAAAGAAGTTCTTTTTTTATAAGTTTAAGTAGATATAAAAATCTTTTAAAGATTAATTATTTTACTGTTTTATACTTTTAATTTAGCTTATAATTAATAGCTCTTAAATTTCTATATTTTAAAGTAAAGTAGTAGTTTATGCTTTAAACTAAATCTAATTATTCTTTATTATAAAACGTACTTCTTCTTTAGGTTGTTTATTAAAGAAACGATCTTATCTTACTTAATAATTAGTATTTATATAATTTAAAGCTAATAAGATCTTTTAAGAATCTTTTTAATATCTTTTCTTAGCTCTTTTAAATGCTTTTTATAGATTATTAAGCTAATTATCTCTTTTATAAAATAAAGTATTTAAAGTAAACTCTATAAACTTTTTTACTTTAATCTTATAATTATTTAATTTGTTTTTAAAATCCCTTTAATTTCCTTAAGTTATTTATACTAACTGCTTATAAAGATTTTAAATTTACTCTTTTAATTAGCGTATTTAGTTATATAAGGAATTCTTAGGGTTATAAGACTCTTTTTATCTTTTACTAATATAAGATAAGGAGTCTTAGTAGGTTTATAAATAAAATTTACTACTAAAAAAAGATTTGCTACTTTCCTTTATAGCAATTAGATTAGTTAATATTACTAAGGTTTCTTAATATAATTATATATTTACTATTATAACTTCTTAAGTAATAATAGTAAAAGTTTTAGGATTTATAATAATAATAGTCATATACTAGGTTATTAAGTAAAACAGTTATAAAAGTATTATATAATAATTATATAAAAAGGTAAAGGTCTTTATATATAAGAACTAAGACTTAGCTTAATTACGTTAAGTATAATTAGTCTAAGATATATGCTATACTATATACGTAACCTTAGGTTAATCTAGTGTTAGTTGTTATAGTTTATTAAGATAACCTAACTATAAGTTAAATTATCCTAATATAATAGAATTCTTTATAGAACTATAAAAATAACTTTAAGTAGTATTAAAAAAGAAACAAAAAGGCTACGATTCCTTTACGTTTTTATATAGTTAATGTATAAATATATATAATAAGATATTTAATTAAAGACCTAGATATATATAGGTAATTACTTAGAATAAAGCAAAAGAATCGCTTACTTATTAAAGTATATATAAACTAGTATAAGACTCTTTGCTTTAGCTTATTAAAGATAGTTAATATATAGATTCTAAGATTAAGCAATTAAAGCAAAAAGCTTTAAATAAGTAAAGTATTAATTATAATCTATTATTATTTAAAAGCAAAATAATAATTCTAAATAAACATTATTTTTAAAATAAGCTATTATAGCTATACTATAATAATCTATTAGTAAGTTATTTTATAAAAGCAAAGATAAATAAGCTTTTATTTAAAAGATTCTTTTAGAAAAATATATAGTAAAATATTAAAGAATATATTAAGTATTGCTAAGTTTATTAAAGATAGATAGTAAAAAGGTATTAACCTTTTAGTAAACTTAAATTACTACTAATTCTATTATAACTTATAAAAGAATTAATAATAGATTTTATTATAAGATTACTAAAAGTTATTTTTTAAAATAAAAAAGTAAATAGAATTTTAGTTATTATTAACTATTTTATAAAATTTGCTTTATATTTTATAATTTTATTATATATTACTACTATTAAATTAGTAAAGCTTTTTTATAATAAGGTAGAACTTTAATATATAAGTTTACTAGATAGTATAGTAATAAATAAAAAATCTTTGTTTACTAGTAGATTTTAGTTATCTTTTTATTACGATTTAAAAGTATAAAAACGTCTTTTTATAGCTTTTTATCCTTAAACTAATAAATAAATAAAAAGAATAAACTAAACTATAGAATAGTACCTAAGATGCTTTATAGATAAAAATTAAAAAAACTAGCTAAAGCTATTAAAAATAGTATAATTTGCTACTAATAATACTAAATTAAAAACAATAAAAATCTTTTTTTAAAGCTCTTATAAAGTATTTACTAGATTTTTATATTAACGTAAAAGATAACGTTTTTTAAGAAGGGGTTTTAGATATAAAAATCTATATTAAAAAACTTTAAGAAACTTAAGAAAAAATAAAAAAAATTTAAAAAATTTAATATAAAAAGTAAATAAAATACCTTAATTAATAGTATTAAAAAATAAAATTTAATATAAAAAATCTTATAGTATTATTTATAAAGAACTTTTAATTCTTTAAAGAATCTATAAAGCTTATACTAAAACGTATTAAGCTTTTAAAGATATTAAAAAAGATTAAAAAGTAAGTGTATTATTTTATAATACTAATACTATATAAAGATATATATAATATGTTTTATATAAGCTTACTAAAACTATAAAATAAGACTATAAATAAAAAAAATAAATTATTACTAATACTTTTACTAAAAAAGAATAATAAATAGTAAGAAATTAAATTTATTAAAAACTATAAGAAGTAAAAGAAGTAAACGCTTTATTTAGTTAAATAAAAAGGATAGCTTACTAAGTATAATAAGTAAGTATTTAAAAGTAATATAAATATACCTTAAATCTTTAATAAATATACTAAGTAAAATAATACTTAAAAGTAAAAAAGTAAAGTAAAAAAAAGATCTTAATAAGTAAATAAAGAATAAAGTAAAAATATTATAAATACTATAAAATTAAGATCTTTTAATTAATAAGATAACTATGTATTATATTATTATAAAAGGCTTACTATAATAAAGTAGCTTAAGTTATATTATTAGCGTTAAAGGGGCTTATACCTTAAGGCTTATTAACTAACGCTTTTAAAAAGGTAGCGTAAAATAAAGTAAACGTACTAAATAAAGCAATAAAATTCTTATTAAAAAAGTTAAGATAAAGAACTATTAAAGATTACTAATAAGTAAGCTAAGCAGTAGTTTACTAAAAAGTTAGTAAATATATTATAAAAAGGACTTAAATATATACTATAAAAGGTAAAAGTAGCTTTAATAAGGTATTCTATAGTATCTTCTTAGATATAATATAAGCTAAATATATATCTATTTTCTAGGACTAAAAGTTAGTAAGCATTAATATAAAAAAAAGAATAATTTACTTATATTATATAAACAGTAAGGACTTATTTACTACTAATAAGAAGTATACTGCTTATATACTTATTTAAAGTACTTTATTAAATTACTAAGCGCTTTGAACTAAATTAATAAAGTAATAGTATTAAAAAAATAAAGATTTATAGTAATATTATAGGTTTAAGTAAATCTATAAACGTTAATAAGTAGATTTATAGTATTAACGCTTATATTAAATAATATATATATAAATAAAATATAATTAGTTAAATTATTATAGTTGCTATATATTATAGCTATAATCTAAGGAAGTTAGTATAAAAACGTAAAAGAAACGTAGATATATACTTAGTTATATAAATACTTTTTACGTTAATAAAACATATATTATATATATCTTTTATTAAAACATTTAATGCTAAAAAGAGTAGTTTAAGCAGTAAAACTTTATAGATTCCTTTAATAAGTATAACCTATATATTTATAATACTAAAAAGGATTAAGAATACTTTCTTTACTAAGCTTAATATTAAAAAATAGTATAAAAGGTAAAAGGGGACCTAGAGGAGGAGGTAAAGGACTAAGAGGTAAAGGTAGTAGTAGAAGTATAAGTAAAGAAGAAAAAGAAAAAGAAAAGGATAAACTTTTATTGTCTTTGTTAAAAGTAAGAAGCGCTATAAGAAAAGGTACGCTACTATTTAAGTTAGTAAGAAGAATAATAATAAGTAGGATAATAGTAAGAGGAATAGTACTTAAACTAGTACTATTTTTATTAGTAAACCCTAAAACACTAAAAAAGGAAGTTAGGTTTATTACCTTGTTATTATTATTATTATTATTATTCTTATTATTAATGTTTATAAAGAAGTTATTAAGATTATAAGACAATTCTTTTATAGGTTTTAGACGTTAAGCATTTACTATTTATAAAAGAAAAAGCTAACGCTGCTTTTTTAAAGTAAAAAAGGAATATATAAATAATATTATATGCTTATTTTAAGTAGAACTTAGCTAATCTTTTATAAAAGGGATAGTAATGTTTAATAAAACAATATATAAAGCTATCTAATATAATTAAAAACATTTTATATATAGAAAAGATATAAAAATATACTAAAGTATATAAAAAAGGTAATAGCTATAGTAAAAGTAAAACATAGTATAAGATAGTACTTGCTTATAAAAAAGGATAAGTATTTAGCTTTAATAAAAAAGAAAAAAGAGTAAGATTCTTTAACTGCTTAAGTATCTTAGCTATAAGCTATAAAAGAACTAATATAATAATAAAAAAGAGCTTACTAAACGCTAAAATAAATATTATAATAAAATTATAATAAAAAATAATAGTAAAAAAGATATAAATAAAAATATTAATAATAAAAAAAAAAATAAAAAGTAATAAAAGGTAGCTTAATTTATACTATAAAGCTTATTAGTAAACAAAGCGTAATTACCTAAGAAACGTAACTAGTAACGTATAGAAATAGGTATATACTAATTACTATTTATTTTCTTTGTTTAATCTAAAAGGGAAGGAATAACTTATTCTAAGGAAAAAGTATTATAATAGAAACTACGTTATAGATAATACGCTTAAAAAAGGGATAGCTATAACAACTAATACTAGATTAACCTAAGGTTACGTATACTATATAGTATATATCTTAGGCTAATTGTACTTAACGTAATTAAGCTAAGTCTTAGTTCTTACATATAAAGACCTTTACTTTTTCGTATAATTATTATATAATACCCTTATAACTGTCTTACCTAATAACCTAGTGCATTACTATTATTGTTACAGTAACGTTATAGGTTTAAGTAAATCTATAAACGTTAATAAGTAAATTTATAGTATTAACGCTTATATTAAATAATATATATATAAATAAAATATAATTAGTTAAGTTATTATAATTGCTATATATTATAGGTATAATCTAAGGAAGTTAGTATAAAAATATAAAAAAAATATAAATATATACTTAGTTATATAAATACTTTCTACGTTAATAAAATATATATTATATACGTTTTTTATTAAAATACTTAATACTAAAAGGAGTAGTCTAAGCAGTAAAACTATATAGATTCTTTAAGTAAGTATAACTTATATATTTATAATACTAAAAGGGATTAAGAATATCTTTTTTACTAAGCTTAATATTAAAAAATAGTAGAAAAAGTAAAAGAAAAGGACTTAAAGTAAGGGGTAAAAGACTTAAAGGCAAAGGTAAAGGTAGTAGTAAAGGTATAAAAAAAGAAAAAGAAGATAAAACTTTTATTATTTTTATTAAGTAAAAGAAGTACTATAAAAAGAAGTATACTACTGTTTATATTAGTAGAAAGAGTAATAATAAGTAGGATAATAGTAAAAGGAATAGTACTTAAACTAGCACTGTCTTTGTCTATAAATATTATAATACTAAGAAAAGAGATTAGGTTTATTACCTTATTATTATTATTATTATTATTATTATTATTATTATTATTATTATTATTAATGTTTATAAGAAAGTTATTAAGATTATAGAATAATTTGTTTATAAGTTTTAGATATTAAGCATTTGCTATTTATAAAAGAAAAAGCTAACGCTACTTTTTTAAGGTAAGAAAGGAATATATAAATAATGTTATATGCTTATTTTTAGTAGGACTAAGCTAATCTTTTATAAAAGGAATAGTAATGTTTAATAAAATAGTATATAAAGCTATTTAATATAATTAAAAACATATTATATATAAAAAGAATAAGAAAATATATTAGTATATATAGGAAAGGTAATAGCTATAGTAAAGGTAAAATATAGTATAAGATAGTACTTACTTATAAAAAAGGATAAACATTTAGCTTTAATAAAAAAGAAAAAAGAGTAAGATTTTTTAACTGCTTAGGTATCTTAGCTATAAGCTATAGAAGAACTAATATAATAATAAAGAAAAGCTTACTAAACGCTAAAATAAATATTATAATAGAATTATAATAAAAAATAATAGTAAAAAAGATATAAACAAAAATATTATTAATAAAAAAAAAATAAAAAAAAAAGCAATAAAAAGTAGCTTAATTTATACTATAAAGCTAATTAGTAAATAAAGCGTAATTACCTAAGAAACATAACTAGTAACGCATAGAAATAAGCATATACTAATTGCTACTTATTTTCTTTGTTTAATCTAAAACAAAAGGAATAACCTATTCTAAGGAAGAAGCATTATAACTAAAACTACGTTATAGATAACGCGCTTAAGGAAGGGATAGCTATAATAACTAATACTAAATTAAGTTAAGGTTACGTATACTATATAGCATATATCTTAGACTAATTATACTTAACGTAATTAAGCTAAGTCTTAGTTCTTATATATAAAAACCCTTACCTTTTTATATAATTATTATATAATACCTTTACAACTATCTTACTTAACAACCTAGTATATTACTGTTATTGTTATAGGCATTAAGAAGCTTTTTAAAAGGTATAAGGCTTGCTTATCTTATAAGGTAGGTTTATTCTTAGCTTTTAAGGTAACTAAGATAGGATTAAGGTTTATTTAATTAAGTAGGTTATATAGATAGTTATATATAGTTAGATTAAGTAACTTAAAGCTTAAAGCTTTATTAGTAAGGTTAATAACTTTAGGTATAGGTTCTAGCTAAAGGGTTAGAGCTATAAGTAAGGCTAAGCTAGAGGAAGGGCTATAGCTTAAGGCTAGAACTAAAGATACCCCCCCTAAGCCTAAGTTATCTAAATCTAAGCCTTTAATAGGTACTTTAGCTAAAAGCTAGGCTTTAAATAGCTAGATTTAGCTAGTTTAATAGATAAGGCGCCTATTAAGTAGCTAGACAAGGTAAGTGTTATAGCTTAAGATAGAGACTAGGTACCTTGCCTTAGTATATAAGGCTAGCTTATAGCCCTTAGCTTAACATTCTTTTAGAATAAGGATCTTATATTAGGCCCTTAGGGCTTAGAAATATAATAAATCTAGCTTATTAGTCTAAGCTAGCTAGATAACGTTATTATAAAGCTCTTCTTATACTATAAGATCCTTATTAGTAGCTGCTATAGCGTTAATAAAGTTATATATATCTTAGATAATATAATTCTAAAGGGTATAAAGTAAGCTAGAGCCTATTATTATAGCCTTAAGTCTATTAAAGATAACCTTAATAGATCTCTTAGCTAAGCTTTTTTACTTATACGTATAAGGTATACTAATAGAAAAGGAAATACCTTTATTTTATAGCTACTTCTATAAGGTAGTTATAATCTCTTTGCTATTGTTATAGTAAAAGCATATAAGGTAGCAGCTATAGTAATTTTTTAAGGCCTTAAAGTAGCCTTAAATAGCCTTAGTTATTATTACTTTACTCTTATTAACTAATTAAATAACTTATTAATAGTAGGTCTTATAGTTAACTAATAGTAGGCTATAAGGCTGCTAATTATAAGGTAAGGGCTTAATCTAGAAGATATCTCCTTTAATAACATTAAAGGCTTATAGTAAGCTAGCTTTAGGGTTAGTAGTTAGCCTTTTAATAGTCTTTCCTTTAATATAAGGTAAGTAGACGAAATCTTGCTCTTTAATTAGCTAGAAATTAAGTATACTAGCTAAGATAACCTTTGTTTTCTTTATAAGCCTTAAGCTAAGATAGCTTAGCCTAAGGTACTATAAGTAAGCTTTTTAAAGAAGCTTTTAATAAAGCTTTAGGGCTAGCTTAGGGCCTTAATAGCCCTATAAGGCTAGCTTTAGTATACTAAGATCCTTTAGATCCTTAGAAATAAAATTATCTAAGGTTTACTATAAAGTAAGGTCCTTAAGGGGTTTAGAACGTTAATGTTGCTAGCAAGGCTATAGCTAAGTAAGATCTTTATATCTACTAGCTTCTTATAGCGTTAGTAGCTTAAGCCTTATTTTAAGCTATAAAAGGCCTTAATTAGTTAAATAGATTAGTACTTAGTGTCTTAGGCGTATAAGGTAAGTATAGTAAGTTATTAAATTTAAAGGTACTAAAGGGGTCTTAGTACCCTTAATAGTTAAGAAAAACTTGTTTTTCTAGTAATTAAAGAAGGCTAGTATAGCCTTTTACTAACTTATTAGCTTATTCTTTAAAAGGAAGCTTCTTAATTAGTAGTACCTTAAGCTACTTATAAGATTAAGCTTTATATTAAGGCAATAAAAGGCCTTAAGAAGGTAGATCTCTTAGTATATAGCTAAGCTATAGCTAACTAAGACGTTAAATGTAGCTATACTAGATCTAAGGGGCCTTATAGGCCTACTGCTTATTATTACGTAGCCTAAGGTACTATTATTATTTTAATAGTTAATAAAAGAAGCTTTATTATTAACTATATAGACTAAGGTACTTATGTTATATAGTAAGCTAGCCTTAAAAGGGTAATTAGCTAAGCTATATATTACTAACTTATTAAGAGCTATTAAGTTATTAACTTTAAGAGTACTAAAATTAAGATTAAAGGTTACGTATATAGTAAAAGCTAATCTAAAGGCTTATAATAAGCTTATAAGTACTTTACTAAGTAAGCGTTATAAAAGCTTATAAAGCTTTTTACCTTAATGTTAAGTAGGCTTATTAAGGCTATGCCTTAGCCTAAACCTTTTCTAACGACTAACACTAGATTAACCTAAGGTTACGTATACTATATAGCATATATCTTAAACTAATTATACTTAACGTAATTAAGCTAAGTCTTAGTTCTTATATATAAAAACCTTTACCTTTTTATATAATTATTATATAATACCTTTATAACTGTTTTACTTAATAACCTAGTATATTACTATTATTATTATAAATCTTAAGACTTTTACTATTATTACTTAAGAAGTTATAATAGTAAATATATAATTATATTAAGAAACCTTAGCGATATTAACTAATTTAATTACTATAAAAGAAAGTAGTAAATCTTCTTTTAGTAGTAAATTTCGTTTATAAACCTACTAAGACTCTTTGTTTTATATTAGTAAAAAACAAAGAAAGTTTTATAACCTAAAGAATTCCTTATATAACTAAATACGCTAATTAAAAGAGTATTTAAAATCTTTATAAGCAGCTAGTATAAATAACTTAAGGAAATTAAAGGGATTTTAAGGATAAATTAAATAATTATAAAATTAAAGTAAAAAAGTTTACTAAGTTTACTTTAAATACTTTATTTTATAAAAAAAATAATTAGCTTAACGATCTATAAAAAGTATTTAAAAGAACTAAAAAAAAATATTAAAAAGATTCTTAAAAGATCTTATTAGCTTTAGATTATATAAATCCTAATTATTAAGTAAGATAAAACTATTTTTTTAATAAATAACCTAAGAAAAAACCTATTTTATAATAAAGAATAATTAGATTTAGTTTAAAGCATAAACTATTACTTTACTTTAAGATATAAAAATTTAAAAGCTATTAATTATAAGCTAAATTAAAAGTATAAAACAGTAAAACAATTAATCTTTAAAGGATTTTTATATTTACTTAAACTTTTTAAAGAAAAACTTTCTTTAAAAAGATAAAAAAAAAAGCTTTTTTTTTCTTTGCTAAGCTATAACTTAAGCTTAAGAATTAAATCTTAACCTAAGGTTTATATTTACTAGTAAAAAAGAAAGAGATAGTTACTTTTGCTACTTAATTTTAAGATACTATAGTAAAAAAAAAAAAAACTTAAATCTTTATAAAGGTTAATTAAAAAAGCTATAAAAAAGATATAAGTTTAAAAAAAAAGGTTAAGTATAAAGTACTTATTAATAAGTATAATTAAGCAATAAAAATACTAAGATAACTTTTTAATAAAATCTAGTTAAACTAAATAAAAAGGTTTTAACTTACTATACTTATAAAAGTAAATTTTATTTTTAACCTTAATATCCTTAAAAACTTAAGATTAATAACTTAAAAAGAAAAAAGAAAAAGTTAAACTAATAACCTTTAGTTTAGCTTAATCCCTTAAGGTTACTTTATAATTTTTTATACTTATTTCTATATATAAAACAAAAGATATAAAAATAACTACTAACTTTAATAGTAAAGCTAAATTAAACGTAATTAGTATTTAATTTATATAAAAATAAAAACTAAAAAATTTAAATAAAATAGTACTTTACCTTAATAATATATTATAAAAAAGAATTAATACTTTTAAAGTATAAAGTATACTAATAACTTTAATAGATTTAAAAAGAATATTTTATACTATTATATAAAAATATATTAGTATTAAAAAAAGAAAAAATTTAAGTTTTTATTTTACTTTTAATAAAGATAATAAAAAATAAACTTATTTACTTATATTTATATAATAAAAGTTAATAGTTTAAATAAGATATTATAAAAACTACCTTAATTTTAGTTTAATAATTTAAAAAAAAAATCTTAAGTAACTATAGTAGTAATTATAGTAGATCTAAACCTAATTTTACTTCTAAACAAAGAAAAAGTAAATACTAATAAATAAAAAAGACTTAAAGAATTAAAAGCATTTAATAATATCTTTTTAATAAAGAATTCTTATCTTTTACTATATATTAAAAGAATAAATTATATAATTAATCTTATAAAAGGAAAAAATTTACTATATAGACCTATTTATTCTTTATTACTAGCTAAACTAAAGTTACTTTAAAAATACTTAGACAAAAACCTTATAAATTAACGTATTAAACTATCTAAGAGTTCTACTAAAGTACTTATTCTCTTTATATTAAAAAAAGATAAAAGCTTACGCTTAGTAGTTAATTATTAAAAATTAAACAAGGTTATAATTAAAAATTAATATTTATTACTACTTATTACTAAATTAATAGATTAAATTTAAAGATACTAATAGTTTACTAAAATTAATATTAAAGATATATATTACTAAATACATATAAAAGAAAGTAATAAATAAAAAACTATATTTTATATATAATATAATTACTATAAATTTATAGTTTTTCTTATAAGATTAACTAATATGCTTACTATATTTTAAAATTATATTTATTTAGTACTTAGTAATTTACTTAATACTATTTATATTACTTACTTAAATAATATTTTAATATTTTCTAAGACTTAAGAAGAATATATAAACTATATATAATAAGTACTTTAGAAGCTTTAAGAAAGTAAGCTTTACGCTTATTTAAATAAATGCTTATTTTTTAAGAAAAAAGTTACTTTTTTAAGCTTTATTATTTTAAATAAAAAACTAAGAATAATATAAAAAAATATTAAAGAAATTTAAAATTAAAAAGAACTTATATTATATTATAACATTTAAGTATTCTTAAGATTCTATAACTTTTACTATAAGTTTATTATAAAATATACTAAATTAGTAAAACCTTTATATATATTGCTTTAAGGATTAGTAAGTAGTAAGAAACTAAAATAAGTATACTTAAATAATAAAAAGAAATAAGCGTTTTATGCCCTTATTAATGCCTTTTAATATATACCTTTACTTTAATACTATAAACTAAATTAGCTAATATAAATTAAAATAAATACGTTAAGGTTTATATTAGTAGCTGTTTTATTTTAATTAGATTTATAAAAAAAATAGTATTTAGTTATATTTTTTTTAAAAGTACTTTATAGTTTAAAATTAAACTATAGTACTTTTAATTAAAAGATATTAGCTATAGTAAAAGCATTTAAATATTAAAAACATTATATTAAAAGAACTTATAAATTAGTAAAGGTTTTTAGTAACTACTAAAATCTTTAAAGCTTTATAAAGTAATCTAAGCTTAGTAGTTAATAAGCTTATTAGTATATATTCTTAATACTATATAATTTTACTATTAAGTATTAATTTAAAAAAACAAATTTAGTAAATAGTTTATTAAGATAACTTAACTATAAGTTAAATTATCTTAATATAATAGAATTTTTTATAGAACTATAAAAATAACTTTAAGTAGTATTAAAAAAGAGATAAAAAGGTTATAATTCTTTTATGTTTTTATATAGTTAATATATAGATATATATAATAAAATATTTAATTAAAGACTTAAATATATATAAGCAATTACTTAAAATAAAGCAAAAGAATTACTTACTTATTAAAGCGTATATAAACTAGTATAAGACTTATTGCTTTAGCTTATTAAAAACAATTAAAATATAGATTCTAAGATTAAGTAATTAAAGTAAAAAGCTTTAAATAAGAAAAGCGTTAATTATAATTTATTATTATTTAAAAGTAAAATAATAATTTTAAATAAGAATTGCTTTTAAAATAAGCTATTATAGCTATACAATAATAATCTATTAGTAAGTTATTTTATAAAAGTAAAAATAAATAAGCTTTTATTTAAAAGATTCTTTTAAAAAAATATATAGTAAAATATTAAAAAATATATTAAGTATTATTAAGTTTATTAAAGATAAACTATAAAAAAGCATTAACCTTTTAGTAAACTTTAATTACTATTAATTCTATTATAACTTATAAAAGAATTAATAATAAATTTTATTATAAGATTACTAAAAGTTATTTTTTAAAATAAGAAAGTTAATAGAATTTTAGTTATTATTAACTATTTTATAAAATTTATATTATATTTTATAATTTTATTATATATTACTACTATTAAATTAGTAAAGCTTTTTTATAATAATATAAAACTTTAATATATAAGTTTACTAGATAGTATAGTAATAAATAAAAGATCTTTGTTTACTAGTAGGTTTTAGTTATCTCTTTATTACTATTTAAAGGTATAAAGACGTCTTTTAATAGCTTTTTATCCTTAAACTAATAGTTAAATAAAGAAAATAAACTAAACTATAAAATAGTATTTAAAATACTTTATAAATAAAAATTAAAAAAACTAGCTAAAGCTATTAAAAATAATATAATTTACTATTAATAATACTAAATTAAAGATAATAAAAATTTTTCTTTTTAAAGCTTTTATAAGGTATTTGCTAAATTTTTATATTAACGTTAAAGATAACGTTTATTAAGAAAAGGTTTAAGATATAAAAATCTATATTAAAAGACTTTAAAAAACCTAAGAAAAAATAAAAAAAAATTAAAAGGTTATATATAAAAAGTAAGTAAAATACTTTAATTAATAGTATTAAGAAATAAAATTTAATATTAAAAATATTATAGTATTATTTATAAAAAACTTTTAATTCCTTAAAGAATCTATAAAGCTTATACTAAAACATATTAAGCTTTTAAAGATATTAGAAAAGATTAGAAAGTAAGTATATTATTTTATAATACTAATATTATATAAAGATATATATTATATATTTTATATAAGCTTACTAAAACTTTAGAATAAAACTATAAATAAGAAAGATAAATTATTACTAATGCTTTTACTAAATAAAATAATAAATAGTAAAAAATTAAATCTATTAAAGACTATAAAAAAGAAAAAAAGTAAATACTTTATTTAGTTAAATAAAAAAAATAGCTTATTAAGTATAATAAGTAAGTATCTAAAAGTAATATAAATATACCTTAAATCCTTAATAAATATACTAAGTAAAACAATACTTAAAAGTAAAAAAGTAAAGTAAAAGAAAGAAATTCTTAATAAGTAATAAAAATAAAGCAAAAATGCTATAAATACTATAAAATTAAAATCCTTTAACTAATAAAATAACTATGTATTATATTATTATAAAAAGCTTACTATAATAAAGTAGCTTAAGTTATATTATTAGCGTTAAAAGAGCTTATACCTTAAAGCTTATTAACTAACGCTTTTAAAAAGATAACGTAAAATAATATAAATCTATTAAATAAAGTAATAAAATTTTTATTAAAAGAGTTAAAATAAAGAACTATTAAAGATTACTAATAAGTAACTTAAGCAGTAGTTTACTAAAAAGTTAGTTAATACGTTATAAAAAAGACTAAAATATATACTATAAAAAGTAAAAATAGCTTTAATAAAGCATTTTATAGTATCCTCTTAGACGTAATATAAGCTAAATATTTATTTAATTTTTAGGACTAAAAGTTAGTAAGCAGTAATATAAAAAAAAACAATTTACTTATATTATATAAATAGCAAAGACTTATTTACTACTAATAAAAAGTATACTACTTATATACTTACTTAAAGTACTTTATTAAATTACTAAGTACTTTAAACTAAATTAATAAAGTAGTAGTATTAAAAAAACAAAGATTTATAGTAACGTTATAGGTTTAAGTAAATTTATAAATATTAATAAGTAAATTTATAGTATTAACGCTTATATTAAATAATATATATATAAATAAAATATAATTAGTTAAGTTATTATAATTGCTATATATTAGTATAAAAACGTAAAAGAAATATAAACATATACTTAGTTATATAAATACTTTTTACGCTTATAAAATATATATTATATATATCTTTTATTAAAATACTTAATACTAAAAGGAATAGTTTAAGTAGTAAAACTATATAGATTTCTTTAGTAAGTATAACTTATATATTTTTAATACTAAAAGAGATTAAAAATACCTTTTTTACTAAGCTTAATATTAAAAAATAGTAAAAAAAGTAAAAGAAAGGAACTTAAAGGAAAAGGTAAAAAACCTAAAAGCAGAGGTAAACGTAGTAATAGAAGTATAAGGAAAGAAGAAAAGAAGAAACCCTTATTGTTTCTATTAAGTAAAAGAAGTACTATAAGAAAAGGTATACTACTATTTATATTAGTAAGAAAAGTAATAATAAGTAAAACAATAGTAAAAGGAATAGTACCTAAACTAGTACTGTTTTTATCTATAAATATTATAATACTAAGAAAAAAGATTAAGTCTATTACCTTATTATTATTATTATTATTATTATTATTATTATTATTATTATTATTATTATTATTATTATTATTATTATTATTATTATTATTATTATTATTATTATTATTATTATTATTATTATTATTATTATTATTATTATTATTATTATTATTATTTATAAGAAAGTTATTAAGATTATAAGATAATTTATTTATAAATTTTAAACGTTAAGCATTTACTATTTATAAAAGAAAGAGCTAACGCTACTTTTTTAAAGTAAGAAGGGAATATATAAATAACGTTACGCGCTTATTTTTAGTAAAACTAAGCTAATCTTTTATAAAAAGAATAATAATATTTAATAAAATAGTATATAAAGCTATTTAATATAATTAAAAACATTTTATATATAAAAGGAATAAGAAAACATATTAGTATACATAGGAAAGGTAATAGCTATAGTAAAGGCAAAACATAGTATAAAATAGTACTTACCTATAAAAAAGGATAAACATTTAGCTTTAATAAAGAAAAAAAAAGAGTAAGATTCCTTAACTGCTTAGGTATCTTAGCTATAGGCTATAAAGGAACTAATATAATAATAAAAAAGAGCTTATTAAACGCTAAAATAAATATTATAATAAAATTATAATAAAAAATAATAATAAAAAAGATATAAATAAAAATATTAATAAAAAAAAAGTAATAAAAGGTAGCTTTAATTTATACTATAGAGCTAATTAATAAACAAAGCGTAATTACCTAAGAAACGTAACTAGTAATATATAAAAATAAGCGTATACTAATTACTACTTATTTTCTTTGTTTAATCTAAAATAAAAAAAATAACTTATTTTAAGGAAAGAGTATTATAACTAAAACTATATTATAAATAACGCGCTTAAGGAAGAGATAGCTATAATAACTAATACTAGATTAACCTAAGGTTACGTATACTATATAGCATATATCTTAGACTAATTATACTTAACGTAATTAAGCTAAGTCTTAGTTCTTATATATAAAGACCCTTACCTTTTTATATAATTATTATATAGTACCCTTACAACTGTCTTACTTAACAACCTAGTGCATTACCGTTATTGTTACACCTTTGCCCTAGCCCTTGCCCTTACCTTAAGCCTTAGCCTTAGCCTTAGCTTATAGGCTGTTAATAAGGCACTAAGGCCTTAGAGGTACCTTAAGGCTTAAGGGCCTTTAAGGTAGCCTTCTTCTTCTTTTTATTACGCCTTTTAAGGTTATATAATTAAGCCTTAAAGGTAGCTTAATAAGCTAATAATCCCTTATACTAAGTCTTATTAAAGATATCTTCTATAATTAAGCTAAGGTTTATTTAGTTTAGATTACTGCTTATAGCTACTATAAATTAAATAGTACTATAGATTCGTTCTACCTAAGGCAAAAAAGAAGTAGATAAGGCTATTATATACTAATTAACTTAATTTTTAATAGTAATAATAACTTTAGCTATAAATAGCTAAGCTAAATAGTTATTAAATTTAATATTAAAGTTAGCTAGCGTTCTAAGGTAGCTACTAAAAGATAGGCTATAAAAGCTCTTTTAAAGGCTCTCTTTCTTAAGATAAGTAGAATAAGCGTATTAGCGCTTTAATTTAAGATAAGCTTAAGTAAGGCTATTAATTTAAGCTATTAATTAAGCTAGGCTAAGGGCTAGGCTATCCCTTAGGATTATAAGGAGTATAGCTTTTTTAGCTATTAAAATAGCTTTAGCTAAAGCTAGATTATTAATAAATTCTTAGAATTTAATAGCTTAGAGTATAATAGTAAAGGTCTACTTCTATTAGTTATAATTCTTAGGCCTTACTAATCTAAATAAATTAAGGAAGACTAAGGCCTTCCTAGAAGCTTCTTAGATAAGGCTAACGTTTAGGGTAGCTAAGGTGCTGCTAGTGCTACTAAGAGTCTTAACTAGTAGCCTTTGTTATAGCTAGTTAACTAACTTCTATACTTCTCTAGATAAATAGATAATCTAGCTATCTAAGGTAGCTTAGTAAGTATCTTAAGCTTATAAAGCGTCTTTTAGTATACTAATTTAAAAGCTTAGATTAGTAATACTATTATATAACTACTATAGTCCTTAAAGGACTTAATTAAGGTAAAACCCTGCCCCTTATAGGGGCTATGCGCTAGCTATCTAGCTAGTATTTACGCGTTATAGGGTAAGCTTTTAATTATATAATCTAAGGTTACGTAATAAGGCATAAGGTTAAGAGTTAAGGTACTGCTTAGTACTATTTTTAAGTTACGTAACTAGGTTACGTAGCTTAATCTAAGATAGTAAGGGGTATAAGGTAGATTATATAATATAGCTACCTTTAGGGTAAGCTATCTAGTAGGCTATAGCTAAGTTACGTAATATAGCTATTTCTTAAATAAGAAAATAAAAATATACTTATAAGTTTCCTTATAGGCTTATAACCTATTAAAATAAAGGTATAAGAAGATAGAGACTATAGGGTAGGTAAGGACTATATATATTATATTAAGCTAAGGATAAAAGAAAGGACGCTAGCTAGGTAAGAGATAGCGCCCCTTAAGTATATAGAACACTATTACCTTAGTTTATCCTTAAATATATAGTAAGTGTTAAAATAAGGGTATAGGAAGATAGAGACTATAGGGTAGGTAAGGACTATGTGTGTTGTATTAAGCTAAGGATAAGAGAAAGGACGCTAGCTAGGTAAGGGATAGTGCCTCTTAAGTATATAGAACACTATTACCTTAGTTTATCTTTAAATATATAGTAAATACTAAGGAAATAAGATATCTTAAGGTAATACTAATCTTTCTTAAGTGCTTAGCTAATAAGCTTTTAAGGTAGCCTTGCTTAGCCTTGCTTTGCTTTATATAGCTTTATACTGCTCTACTTAGCTACCTTTAGTAGCGTAAGCTATATCTCTTAGTATATAGTCTTAATA
Organism: Escovopsis sp. TC; assembly: GCA_003055185.1. NCBI lineage: Eukaryota > Fungi > Ascomycota > Sordariomycetes > Hypocreales > Hypocreaceae > Escovopsis > Escovopsis sp. TC. Next base: position 2,118,433 of record NIGD01000003.1, read on the forward strand.
CTCTCCTTAATACCTAGCTATATAAGGTAAGGTATCTTAAAGCTTATACTTATTAGCTTATATAAAGGCTTATAAGGTAATAGCTTTTATTAATTTAAAGCTAAGCTTAAATAGCTTATATAGCTTAGGTAGCTTAATTAGTGTATAGGTTACTATAGCTAATTATTAAAGCTTTACGTTATACCTTTACTTATATATAAGGTAGCTAGCTTTTCTAAAGGCTTAAATAAGTTTTTTTTTAGTATATAAGGCTATTAGTCTTTAAGCTAGTCTTAAGCCTTTTAGCGTATCTCTTTTAAGGTAAGCCTTAGAGCTTTATAGAAGGTTTTTATAGGTAGCCTTTTATACTTATTAAAGGGGCCTAAGCTTAGCAAGCTATATAACAAGTTAGGTAACTTTAATGCTAGCCTTTAGTATACGCTTAGGCTAAGTGCCTTATAAAGCTAAGGTTAAGCTGCTAAAGGGCTTAGGCTATAGCTAGAGCTAGAGCTAGATTCGGTGCTATAGCTAGAGCAGGTACTAGAGCTAGTACTAGAGCCGGTGCTAGAGCTATAATGATCTAAGCTAGTGCTAAGGCTATAATAATCTAAGCTAGCTAGCTAGAGTAAAGCCTTAGCTGCTTCTGCGAGGTAAATGTTAGCGGCTTCTGCCTTTAGGGTAGCTTTTCTACGGAAGAGGATCCTTTCTTAGAAGGGCTTAGGGCTTAGTATAGCCTAGATGCCTTTAACCTTAGGTTAAGGGCTTAGTATAAGGCTTTTACTAAGGGAAGCTGTCTTTATAATAAGCTAAGGGCTTAGTAAGAGCCTTAGTAAGCCTAGTAACTACTTTAGTAAGTAGTAGTTAAGCTACTAGCAAGGATTATTAAGGGTTAATATCCTTGTTAAGGTATTATTATACTAACTAAGGGTTCTTAACCCTTAAAGGCTATAAGGTAGCTCTACATTAGAGCTATAGGGTAGCCTTAAATAAGGGCTATTTAGCTAGGCAAGATTAGCCTAGCTTCTTTAATAAAGGTATATATAATTAACTACGTAAGATTTAAAGGGCTAGGCTAATAGTAGTTTATATAGGCCTTTCTAAAATAAGGCTAGCTATAGCTTAGTTAGTAGCTTAGTAAAGCTATTAGCTACGTTGCCTTTTATATTAATCTACTCTAAGGTAACTAGCTACTCTTAAACCTTTTCTCTAATATAGCTAAACTTAATTAGCGTATGCTTTATATAGCTATATAAGGTAAGGTTATTAGTAGTAGATATAGCTTGCTTATTGTTGTTATATAAGGTAACTAGAAAATTAATATTCTAGTTTATTTTACGTAATAAGCTAGCTAACTACTTAAGCTCTTAGGTAGCCTCTATAATTGCTATATATTTAGCTTCTAAGGTAGATAAAGCAATAGTACTAGCCCTCTTGCTTTTCTAGCTTATAAGGCTTTTAGCTAGTTAAATAACGTATCTATAGGTACTTTTGCTAGTACTTTTATCTTCTATAAAGTTACTATTATAATAAGCTATAAGGCGCTATAGGCCTTAAATAGCGTATTTAATGCCTTAGGACTTAGTGCTCTTAAGATAAGCTAATAGCTTATAGGCCCTTAAGAGGTGCTCTTTATAAGGTAGCTAGAAATAGCGTACTAAAAATTAAACTATAAAAGCTATATTTAGCTAAGTCTATATAGCTAGATAGATAGCTATGCTAATAATAGCTTAATATAGTTTAGCTTTATTAGCTATAAGTAGTAGAGAGTCCCTTAGGCACGTAACTAGCTAAGGCATAAGGGGTGTATTAGCTAGCTAGGCTAAGGCTTAGTTAAACCTCTTAAGAGCTTCTTCTATAAAGTGCTCTTAGGATAGCTAGATAATCCCTTTTCTAGTATCTTAGATAATATAGACCCTTAGGAATAAGGTAGCTAAGCCTTTATCTTTTATCTTATAGATCTTATTAAGAGCTTTTTTTGTTTTATTAATTAGCCTTAAGCTTAGACTAATTAAGAAGTAGTTATTAATATAAGTAACTATAAAGATGCTTATTATATAATTATATAAAACAGCTAAATCTAAGGCTAGTAGCTTAAAGTCTAAGGTAGCTGCTACCTAATTAAGGGCTTGCTACTATTCGCGAAATAACTGCTTAAGGCTATAGAAGGTCTTATTAAGCTAAATAGCTTAATCTAAGGGCTCTAAGGTAGCTAAATAGCCCCTTTAAGCTAGCTTAGTTATTATCTTAGGATTAGCTTATTAAATAAACTAATTAAAGCCTTTTAGAAGCTAGATAAAGATATCTTCCTTAAGGTCTTTGTTTAAAAATACCCCTATAAAGTTAATCTGCTTAATTTCTTAGCCTTTAGCTATAGCTAAGGCTAAGAGGACTTGCTATATAACTAGTATAGCTATAAAAGCAAAGGTATTAGTATAGTTAAAGCCTTTAATTTGCTAAAAGCCTTAAGCTATAAGCTTAGCTTTATGCTTAGTTATATACTTATATTAGTCTTTTTTAAGCTTAAAAACAAGCTAGCTTATTATTAGTTAATAGCTTAAGGGAAGGTTATTCTAAGGCTAGAAGGTAAAGACGTTTTAGAATAATAGCTACTAAAATTTAGCTGCTATAGCTTTTAGCTAAGTTAAGGCGTTAAGGCGTTAAGAAGCCTTTTAAAAGGTATAAGGCTTATTTTATAAGGTAGGTTTATTTTTAGCTTTTAAGGTAGCTAAGATAAGATTAAAGTCTATCTAATTAAGTAGGTTATATAGATAGTTACGTATAGTTAGATTAAGTAACTTAAGGCTTAAAGCCTTATCGGTAAGGTTAATAACTTTAAGTATAAGCTTTAGCTAAGGGGTTAGAGCTATAAGTAGGGCTAGGCTAGAGGAAGGGCTATAGCTTAGGGCTAGAGCTAGAGCTAGACCTAGAGATACTCCCCCTAAGCTTAGGTTATCTAAATCTAAGCCTTTAATAGGTACCTTAGCTAAAAGCTAGGCTTTAAATAGCTAGATTTAGCTAGTTTAACGGATAAGGCGCCTATTAGGTAGCTAGACAAGGTAAGTGTTATAGCCTAAGATAGAGACTAGGTGCCCTACCTTAGTGCATAGGGCTAGCTTATAGCCCTTAGCTTAACGTTCTTTTAGAATAAGGATCTTACATTAGGCCTTTATAGCTTAGAAATATAATAAATCTAGCTTATTAGTCTTAGCTAGCTAGATAACGTTATTATAGAGCTCTTCTTATGCTATAAGATCTTTATTAGTAGCTGCTATAGCGTTAATAAGGTTATATATATCCTAGATAACGTAATTCTAAAGGGTATAAGGTAAGCTAGAGCTTATTATCGTAGCCCTAAGTCTATTAAAGATAACCTTAATAGATCTCTTAGCTAAGCTATTTTGCTTATACGTATAAGGTATACTAATAGAAAAGGAAATACTTTTATTCTATAGCTACTCTTATAAAGTAGTTATAATCTCTTTGCTACTGTTATAGTAGAAGCATATAAGGTAGCAGCTATAGCGATTTTTTAAGGCCTTAAAGTAGCCTTAAATAGCCTTAGTTATCGTTGCCTTACTTTTATTAACTAATTAGATAACCTATTAATAGTAGGTTTTACGGTTAACTAATAGTAAGCTATAGGGCTGCTAATTATAAGGTAGGGGCTTAATCTAGAAGATGTTTCCTTTAATAACGTTAAAGGCTTATAGCGGGCTAGCTATAGGGTTAGTAGTTAGCCTTTTAACAGTCTTACCTTTAATGTAAAGTAAGTAAACGAAATCTTACTCTTTAATTAGCTAGAAATTAAATATACTAGCTAAGATAACCCCTATCTTCTTTATAAGCCTTAGGCTAAGATAGCTTAGCTTAAGGTACTATAAGTAAGCTTTTTAAAGAAGCTCTTAATAAGGCTCTAGGGCTAGCTTAAGGCCTTAATAGCCCTATAGGGCTAGCTTTAGTATGCTAAGATCCCTTAGATCCTTAGAGATAAGATTATCTAAGGTTTACTATAAGGTAGGGCCTCTAAGGAGTTCGGAGCGTTGCTAATAGGGCTATAGCTAAGTAAGGTTCTTATATCTACTAGCCTTTTGTTACATTAGTAGCTTAAGCCTTATTTTAAGCTATAGAGGGCCTTAATTAGTTAAATAGATCGGTGCCTAGCGTCCTAGGCGTATAGGGTAGGCATAGTAAGTCGTTAGATTTAAGGGTACTAAGGGGGTCTTAGTACCCTTAATAGTTAAGAAAAACCTATTTTTTTAGTAATTAAAGAGGGCTAGTATAGCCCTTTGCTAACTTATTAGCTTATTCCTTAGAAAGAAGCCTTTTAATTAGTAGTGCTTTAAGCTACTTATAAGATTAAGCCTTATATTAAGGCAATAAAGGGCCTTAAGAAGGTAGATCTAATAGTATGTAGCTAGGCTATAGCTAACTAAGACGTTAAAAGTAGCTATGCTAGATCTAAGGGGCCTTATAAGCCTACTGCTTATTATTACATAGCTTAAGGTACTATTATTGTTTTAATAGTTAATAAAAGAAGCCTTATTATTAACTATATAGACTAAGGCACTTATATTATATAGCAAGCTAGCCTAAAAGAAGTAATTAGCTAAGCTATGTATTACTAACTTATTAAAAGCTACTAAGTTATTAACTTTTAAGGTACTAAAATTAAGATTAAAGGTTATATATATAGCAAAGGCTAATCTAGTAGCTTGTAATAAGCCTATAGGTGCTTTGCTAAGTAGGCGTTATAGAGGCTTATAAGGCCTTTAACCTTAATGTTAAGTAGGCTTATTAGGGCTATGCCTTAGCCTAGACCTTTGCCCTAGCCCTTACCCTTGCCCTAAGCCTTAGCCTTAGCCTTAGCTTATAAGCTATTAATAAGGCACTAAGGCATTAGAGGTGCCTTAAGGCTTAGGGGCCTCTAAGGTAGCCTTTTTCTTTTTCTTATTATGCCCCTTAAGGTTATATAATTAAGCTTTAAAGGTAGCTTAATAAGCTAATAATCTTTTATACTAAGTCTTATTAAGGATATCTTCTATAATTAGGCTAAGATTTATTTAGTTTAGATTGCTGCTTATAGCTACTATAGATCGAATAGTACTATAGATTTATTCTGCTTAAGGTAAAAAAGAAGTAAATAAAGCTATTATATACTAATTAACTTAATCTTTAATAGCAATAATAACCTTAGCTATAGATAGCTAAGCTAGATAGTTACTAGATTTAGTATTAAAGTTAGCTAGCGTTCTAAGGTAACTACTAAAGGATAGGCTATAAAAGCCCCTATAGAGGCTCTCTTTCTTAAGATAAGTAGAATAAGCGTATTAGCGCTTTAATTTAAGATAAGCTTAAGTAGGGCTATTAATCTAAGCTATTAATTAAGCTAAGCTAAGAGCTAGGCTATCCCTTAGGATTATAAGGAGTATAGCCTTCTTAGCTATTAAGATAGCCTTAGCTAAAGCTAAGTTATTAACGAATTCTTAAAATTTAATAGCTTAAAGTATAATAGTAAGGGTCTGCTTCTATTAGTTATAATTCTTAAGTCCTACTAATTTAAACAAATTAAAGAAGACTAAGGCCTTCTTAGAAGCTTCTTAGATAAGGCTAACGTTTAGGGTAGCTAAGGTTATACTGCTAGTACTACTAGTAGCCTTAACTAGTAGCCCTTATTATAGCTAGTTAACTAACTTCTATACTTCTCTAGATAAATAGATAATCTAGCTATCTAAGGTAGCTTAGCAGGTATCCTAAGCCTATAAAGCGTTTCTTAATATACTAATTTAAAAGCTTAGATTAGTAATACTATTATATAACTACTAAAGCCTTTAAAGGACTTAATTAAGGTTAAACCTTACCTTTTATAGGGGCTATGCGCTAGCTATCTAGCTAGTGCTTACGCGTTATAAGGTAAGCTTTTAATTACGTAATCTAGGGTTACGTAATAAGGCATAAGGTTAAGAGTTAAGGTACCTTTAGGTGCTATTTTCGAGTTACGTAACTAGGTTACGTAGTTCGATCTAAGATAGCAAGGGGTATAAGGTAGATTACGTAATATAGCTACCTTTAGGGTAAGCTATCTAGTAAGCTATAGCTAAGTTATATAATATAGCTATTTCTTAAATAGGAAAATAAAGATATACCTATAAGTCTCTTTACAGGCTTATAACCTATTAAAATAAGGGTATAAGAAGATAGAGACTATAGGGTAGGTAAGGACTATATATATTATATTAAGCTAAGGATAAGAGAAAGGACGTTAGCTAGGTAGGGGATAGCGCCCTTTAAGTATATAGAACACCGTTACCTTAGTTTATCCTTAAATATATAGTAAATACTAGGGAAATAGGATATCTTAAGGTAATACTAATCTCTCTTAAGTACCTAGCTAATAAGCTTTTAGGGTAGCCCCGCTTAGCCCCGCTTTGCCCTGCACAGCCCCGCACTGCCCTGCTTAGCTACCTCTAGTAGCGTAAGCTACATCTCTTAGTGCATAGTCTTAACAGTAAGTACTAAGGAAATAAGATATCTTAAGGTAATACTAATCTTTCTTAAGTGCTTAGCTAATAGGCTTTAAGGTAGCCCTAATTAGCCCTGCTTTGCCCTACATAGACCTACACTGCTCTGCTTAGCTACCTTTAGTAGCGTAAGCTACGTCTTTTAGTACATAGTGTTAATATAATTAATAGCTTTTAAATTTCTATATCCTAAAGTAAAGTAGTAGTCTATGCTTTAAACTAGATTTAATTATTTTTTATTATAAAACGTACTTTTTCCTTAGGTTATTTATTAAAGAAATAGTCTTATCTTGCTTAATAATTAGTATTTATATAATCTAAAGCTAATAAGATCTTTTAAAAATCTTTTTAATATCTTTTCTTAGCTTTTTTAAATACTTTTTATAAATCGTTAAGCTAATTATCTCTTTTATAAAATAAAGTATTTAAAGTAAACTTAGTAAACTTTTTTACTTTAATCTTATAATTATCTAATTTATCCTTAAAATCCTTTTACTTTCCTTAAGTTATTTATACTAGCTACTTATAAAGATTTTAAATTTACTCTTTTAATTAATACATTTAGTTATATAAAGAATTCTTAAGGTTATAAAACTTTTTTTATCTTTTACTAATATAAAACAAAAAGTCTTAGTAGGTTTATAAACGAAATTTACTACTAAAAAAAGATTTACTACTTTCCTTTATAGTAATTAGATTAGTTAATATTACTAAGGTTTCTTAATATAATTACGTATTTACTATTATAACTTCTTAGGTAATAATAGTAGAAGTCTTAGGATTTATAACAATAAAGGTAATATACTAGGTTATTAAGTAAAACAGTTATAAAGGTATTATATAATAATTATATAAAAAGGTAAGGGTCTTTATATATAAGAACTAAGACTTAGCTTAATTACGTTAAGTATAATTAGTCTAAGATATATACTATATAGTATACGTAACCTTAGGTTAATCTAGTGTTAGTTATTATAGCTATCCCTTCCCTAAGCACGTTATCTACAACGTAGTTTCTATTATAATACTTTTTCCTTAAAATAAGTTATTCTTTTCTTTTTAAATTAAATTAAAAAAAATAAGTAGTAATTAGTACATGCTTATTTCTATACATTGCTAATTATGTTTTTTAAGTAATTATGCCTTATTTACTAATTAGCTTTATAGCATAAATTAAGCTACCTTTTATTGCTTTATGTTTTTGTTTTTTTTTATTATTAATATTTTTATTTATATCTTTTTTACTATTATTTTTTATTATAACTCTATTATAATATTTATTTTAGCGTTTAGTAAGCTTTTCTTTATTATTATATTAATTCTTTTATAGCTTATAGCTAAAACACTTAAGCAGTTAAAGAATCTTACTCTTTTTTTTTCTTTATTAAAGCTAAATATTTATCTTTTCTTATAAGCAAGTACTATCTTATACTATATTTTACCTTTACTATAGCTATTACCTTTCTTATATACGCTAATATATTTTCTTATTCCTTTTATATATAAAATATTTTTAATTATATTAAATAGCTTTATATACTATTTTATTAAACATTACTATTCCTTTTATCTAAGATTAGCTTAGTTTTACTAGAAATAAGTATATAATGTTATTTATATATTCTTTTCTTACCTTAAAAAAGTAGCGTTAACTCTTTCTTTTATAAATAGTAAATGCTTTACGTTTAAAACCTATAAACGAATTATCTTATAATTTTAATAACTTCCTTATAGATATTAAAAATAATAATAATAATAATAATAATAATAAAGTAATAAACTTAATCTTTTTTCTTAGTATTTTAATGTTTATAGATAAAGATAGTACTAGTTTAAGTACTATTCTTTTTACTATTATTTTATTTATTATTATTCTTTTTACTAATATAAATAGTAGTATACTTCTTTTTATAGTACCTTTTTTATTTAATAAAGATAATAAAAGTTTTTTTTTTATACCTTTACTACTACTTTTACCTTTACTTATCTTTTACTTTTTCCTTTAAGTTCTTTTCTTTTACTTCTTTTACTTTTTTTTAATATTAAGCTTAGTAAAGAAAGTATTTTTAATCTTTTATAGTATTATAAATATATAAGTTATACTTACTAAAGGAATCTATATAGCTTTACTACTTAAACTATTCTTTTTAGTATTAAGTATTTTAATAAGAGATATATATAATATATATTTTATTAGTATAAAAAGTATTTATATAACTAAGTATATATCTACGTTTTTTTTACGTTTTTATATTAACTTTTTTAAATTATAGCTATAATATATAGTAATTATAATAACTTAACTAATTATATTTTTTTTATATATATATTATTTAATATAAGCGTTAATACTATAAATCTACTTATTAACGTTTATAAATTTACTTAAACTTATAACATTGCTATAAATCTTTGTTTTTTTAATACTACTACCTTATTAATTTAGTTTAAAGCGCTTAGTAATCTAATAAAGTGCTTTAAGTAAGTATATAAGTAGTATACTTTTTATTAGTAGTAAAAAAGTTCTTACTATTTATATAATATAAGTAAATTATTTTTTTTTATATTAATACTTACTAACTTTTAGTCTTAGAAATTAAATATATATTTAGCTTATATTATAATTAAATAGATACTATAAAACGCTTTATTAAAGCTACTTTTACCTTTTATAGTATATATTTTAGTCCTTTTTATAACGTATTTACTAACTTTTTAGTAAACTACTACTTAAGTTACTTATTAGTAATCTTTAATTGTTTTTTATTTTAATTCTTTTAATAAAAATTTTATTACTTTATTTAGTATATTTATATTATTTTATATTACTTTTTTAAAAGCATTAGTTAATAAGCTTTAAGGTATAAGCCTTTTTAACGCTAATAATATAACTTAAGCTACTTTATTATAGTAAGCTTTTTATAATAATATAATATATAGTTATCTTATTAGTTAAAGGATCTTAATTTTATAGTATTTATAGTATTTTTACTTTATTTTTATTACTTATTAAGAAAATTTTTTTTTACTTTACTTTTTTACTTTTAAGTATTATTTTACTTAGTATATTTATTAAAGATTTAAAGTATATTTATATTACTTTAAAATACTTACTTATTATACTTAGTAAGCTATCTTTTTTATTTAATTAAATAAAGCATTTACTTTTTTTACTTTTTATAGTTTTTAATAGATTTAATTTCTTACTATTTATTATTTTTTTTAGTAAAAGTATTAGTAATAATTTATTCTTTTTATTTATAGTTTTATTTTATAGTTTTAATAAGCTTATATAAAATATATTATATATATCTTTATATAGTATTAGTATTATAAAATAATACGCTTACTTTTTAATCTTTTTTAATATCTTTAAAAGCTTAATATATTTTAGTATAAGCTTTATATATTCCTTAAAGAATTAAAAGTTCTTTATAAATAATACTATAATATTTCTTATATTAAATTTTATTTTTTAATACTATTAATTAAAGTATTTTACTTACTTTTTATATATAATCTTTTAATTCTTTTTTATTTTTTCTTAAGTTTCTTAAAGTCTTTTAATATAAATTTTTATATTTAAAACTTTTTTTTAATAAACATTGTTTTTAACGTTAATATAAAAATCTAGTAAATACCTTATAAAAGCTTTAAAAAAAAGATTTTTATTATTTTTAATTTAGTATTATTAATAGTAAATTATACTATTTTTAATAGCTTTAGCTAGTTTTTTTAATTTTTATTTATAAAGTATTTTAAATACTATTTTATAGTTTAGTTTATTTTTTTATTTAATTATTAGTTTAAGGATAAAAAGCTATTAAAAAATGTTTTTATACCTTTAAATAGTAATAAAAAAATAACTAAAACCTACTAATAAATAAAGATCTTTTATCTATTACTATACTATTTAGTAAACTTATATATTAAAGTTTTATATTATTATAAAAAAGCTTTACTAATTTAATAGTAGTAATATATAATAAATTTATAAAATATAATATAAATTTTATAAAATAGTTAATAATAACTAAAATTTTATTAACTTTTTTATTTTAAAAAATAACTTTTAGTAGTTTTATAATAAAGTTTATTATTAATTCTTTAATAAGTTATAATAAGATTAATAGTAATTTTAGCTTACTAAAAGGTTAATAGTTTTTTATAGTTTATTTTTAGTAAAATTAGTAATACTTAATATATTTTTTAATATCTTACTATATATTTTTTTAAAAAAATCTTTTAAATAAAAGCTTATTTATTTTTACTTTTATAAAATAACTTACTAATAGATTATTATAATATAGCTATAATAGCTTATTTTAAAAGTAATTTTTATTTAAAATTATTATTTTACTTTTAAATAGTAATAGATTATAATTAATTTTTTACTTATTTAAAGCCTTTTGCTTTAATTACTTAATCTTAAAATCTATATATTAACTATTTTTAATAAGCTAAAGTAATAAGTCTTATATTAGTTTATATATACTTTAATAAGTAAATAATTTTTTTATTTTATTTTAAGTAATTGCTTATATATATTTAAGTTTTTAATTAAATATTTTATTATATATATTTATATAATAATTATATAAAAATATAAAAAAATTATAACTTTTTTATCTTTTTTTTAATACTACTTAAAGTTATTTTTATAGTTTTATAAAACATTTTACTATATTAAGATAATTTAACTTATAGTTAAGTTATTTTAATAAACTATTTACTAAATTTATTTTTTTAAATTAATACTTAATAGTAAAATTATATAGTATTAAGAATATATATTAATAAGCTTATTAACTATTAAGCTTAGATTGCTTTATAAAACTTTAAAGATTTTAGTAGTTACTAAGAACTATTACTAATTTATAAGCTTTTTTAATATAATATCTTTAATATTTAAACGCTTTTACTATAGCTAATATCTTTTAATTTAAAGTACTATAGTTTAATTTTAAACTATAAAATACTTTTAAAAAGAATATAACTAAATACTATTTTTTTTATAAATCTAGTTAAAATAAAATAGCTACTAATATAAACCTTAATACGTTTATTTTAATTTATATTAGCTAATTTAGTTTATAGTATTAAAGTAAAAGTATATATTTAAAAGTATTAATAAAAGTATAAAACGCTTATTTCTTTTTATTATTTAAGTATACTTATCTTAGTTTTTTACTACTTACTAATCCTTAAAGTAATATATATAAAGTTTTACTAATTTAATATATCTTATAATAAACTTATAGTAAAAGTTATAAAATCTTAAAAATACTTAAATATTATAATATAATATAAGTTTTTTTTAATTTTAGATTTCTTTAATATTTTTTTATATTATTCTTAGTTTTTTATTTTAAAAGTAAAATTTACTTTTATAAGTATAGTAAGTTAAAACCCTTTTATTTAGTTTAATTAAATTTTATTAAAGAGTTATTTTAGTATCCTTATTACTTAATTATACTTACTAATAAGTACCTTATGCTTAACCTTTTCTTTTACAGAGGCCGCGGCTAAAGGTCCTACGTTGCCTAACCCTAACCCTCGCTTACCTCTCTGTCCCTCTTAGTCCTAGTACCTATAGTACTCTATACTACTATAAGCATAGCAAGTATTAAGAGTAAAGCTTGCTGTTATATAGCAGCTTATGTATCTACTATAGTAAGGACTTACGCTATAAGCAAAGATAGTAAGAAGAAGAAGAAGTCTTAGTATATACTTCTCTGCTTACTTAGTAAGGGTTAAGGTTTACGTAGCGTAGGACTTTTAGCCGCGGCCTCTATAAACTTATATCTTCTTTATAGCCTTTTTAATTAACCTTTATAAAGATTTAAGTCTTTTTTCTTTTTTGCTATAGTATCTTAAAATTAAGTAGCAAAAGTAACTATTTCTTTCTTTTTTATTAATAGATATAGACCTTAGGTTAACATTTAATTCTTAAGCTTAGGTTATAGCTTAGCAAAGAGAAAAAGCTTTTTTTTTTATTCTTTTAAAGAAAGTTTTTTTTTAAAGAGTTTAAGTAAATATAAAAATCCTTTAAAGATTAGTTATTTTATTATTTAATACTTTTAATTTAGCTTATAATTAATAGCTCTTAAATTTCTATATCTTAGAGTAAGGTAGTAAGTTATGCTTTAAACTAGATTTAATTATTTGTTATTATAAAACGTACTTTTTCCTTAGGTTATTTATTAAAGAAATAGTCTTATTTTACTTAATAATTAGTATTTATATAATCTAAAGCTAAAAATTTTTTTTAAGAATCTTTTTAATATCTTTTCTTAGCTTAAATGCTTTTTATAGATTATTAAGCTAATTATTTCTTTTATAAAATAAAGTATTTAAAATAAACTTAGTAAACTTTTTTACTTTAATCTTATAGTTATTTAATTTATTTTTAAAATTCTTTTAATTTCTTTAAGTTATTTATACTAGCTGCTTATAAAGATTCTAAACTTACTCTTTTAATTAACGTATTTAATTTTATAAGGAATTCTTAAAGTTATAAAACTCTTTTTATCTTTTACTAATATAAAATAAAAAGTCTTAGTAGGTTTATAAACGAAATTTACTACTTAAAGAAGATTTACTACTTTCTTGTATAGCAATTAGATTAGTTAATATCGTAAAGGTTTCTTAATATAATTATATATTTACTATTATAACTTCTTAGGTAATAATAGTAAAAGTCTTAGGATTTATAACAATAATAGTACTATACTAAGTTATTAGGTAAGATAGTTATAAAGGTATTATATAATAATTATATAAAAAAGTAAAGGTTTTTATATATAAGAACTAAGACTTAGCTTAATTACGTTAAGTAAAATCGGTTAAAGATATATGCTATATAGTATACGTAACCTTAGGTTAATCTAGTGTTAGTTGTTATATATTATAACCCGCAGCACGCCTCCTTTCCTACGCGTCTCCTTATAAACCTTTTTGTTTCTGTCTTAATATAGCTTTAAGTTATTTTTATAGCTTTATAGAAAATTTAATTATTTTAAGATAATCTAACTTATAGTTATCTTAATAACTTATTTACTAAATTTATTTTTTTAAATTAATAGTTAATAGTAAAATTATATAATATTAAAAATATATACTTATAAGCTTATTAACTATTAAGTTAGATTACTTTATAAAGCTTTAAAAGTTTTAGTAGTTACTAAAATTTTTATTAATTTATAAGCTTTTTTAATATAATATCTTTTATATTTAAATGCTTTTACTATAGCTAATATCTTTTAATTAAAAGTACTATAGTTTAATTTTAAACTATAAAATACTTTTAAAAAAAATATAACTAAATGTTTTTTTTTTATAAATTTAGTTAAGATAAAACAGTTACTAATATAAACTTTAATATATTTATTTTAATTTATATTAGCTAGTTTTATTTATAGTATTAAAGTAAAAGTATTTATTAAAAGGTATTAATAAAGGTATAAAACACTTATTTTTTTTATTCTTTAAATATACTTATCTTAGTTTTTTATTACTTACTAATCTTAAGAGTAATATAAATAAAAAGTTTACTAATTTAATATATTTTATAATAAACTTATAATAAAAGTTATAGAATCTTAAGAATACTTAAATATTATAATATAATATAAGTTCTTTTTAATTTTAGATTTCTTTAATATTTTTTTATATTATTCTTAGTCTTTTATTTAAAATAATAAAGCTTAAAAAAGTAACTTTTTTTAAAAGAAATAAGTATTTATTTAAATAAGTATATAGCTTATTTTCTTAAAGCTTTTAATATACTTATTATATATAATCTATATATTTTTCTTAAGTCTAAGAAAATATTAAAATATTATTTAAGTACTCTTAGATAGTTTAATACGTTAATTTATAAGGTTTTTATCTAAATATTTTAAGTAACTTTAACTTTCCTAGTAATAAAAGATAGATAGGTTTATATAGTAGATTTTCTTTTTCTATTAGATTAATTATATAATTTTTTCTTTTAATATATAGTAAAAGATAAGAATTTTTTATTAAAAAATTATTATAAAATACTTTTAATTCTTTAAGTTTTCTTTGTTTATTAGTACTAACTTTTTCTTTGTTTAAAACTAAAATTAGATTTAGATCTATTATAATTATTACTATAATTACTTAAAATTGTTTAAATTCTTTTTAAAATTATAAAGCTAAAATTAAAGTAGTTTTTATAAAATCTTATTTAAACTATTAACTTTTATTATATAAATATAAATAAATAAGTTTATCTTTTATTATCTTTATTAAAAGTAAAATAAAACTTAAATTTTTTTTTAATACTAATATATTTTTATATAATAGTATAAGATATTCTTTTTAAATTTATTAAAGTTATTAATAAACTTTATACGTTTAAAGTATTAATTTTTCTTAATAATATATAACTAAAATAAAGTACTATTTTATTTAATTTTTATAGATTTTATTTTTATATAAATTAAATACTAATTATATTAATTTAGCTTTACTATTAAAGTTAGTAAATATTTTTATATCTTTTATTTTATATATAGAAAGGAGTATAAAAAATTATAAAGTAATCTTAAGGACTTAAGCTAAACAAAAGGTTATTAGTTTTACTTTTCTTTTTTTTAATTATTAGTTTTAGATTTTTAAAAACATTAAAGTTAAAAATAAAATTTACTTTTATAAGTATAACAAGTTAAACCTTTTTTATTAACTTTATTTAAATTTTATTAAAAAAATATTTTAGTTTTTTTATTACTTAACTAAACTTACTAATAAGCGCTTTATAATTAACCTTTTCTTTAAAACTTATATTTTTTTTTATAGTTTTTTTAATTAACTTTTATAAAGATTTAAATCTTTTTTTTATTATAGTATCTTAAAATTAAGTAGTAAAAAGAACTATTATTTCTTTTTTACTAATAGATAGAAACCTTAGGTTAATATTTAATTTTTTAGCTTAAGTTATAACTTAGTAAAAAAAAAAGCTTTTTTTTATTTTATTAAAAAAAATTCTTTTTAAAGTAGTTAAAGTAAATATAAAAATCTTAAAAAGAATTAATTATTTTACTACTTTATACTTTTAATTTAGCTTATAATTAATAGCTTTTAAATTTTTATATTTAAAAGTAAAGTAAAAGTTTATACTTTAAACTATATTTAATTATTCTTTAATATAAAATATACTTTTTTGTAAGTTATTTATTATAAAAATAGTTTTATTTTACTTAATAGTTATTATTTATATAATCTTAAGCTAAAATCTTTTAAGAATCTTTTTAGTATTTTTTTTAGCTTTTTTAAATACTTTTTATAGATTATTAAGCTAATTATTTTACTTATAAAATAAAGTATTTAAAGTAAACTTAATAAATTTCTTTACTTTAATCTTATTATTATTTAATTTATCTTTAAAGTTTTTTTTAGGTTTTCTTTAAAGCTATTTATTAAGATTTTAAATTTACCTTTTTAGTTTATATATTCTACTTTATAAAGAATTCTTAAGGTTATAGAACTTTTTTTATTTTTTACTAATATAAAATAAAAAGTTTTAGTAGTTTTATAAATAAAATTTATTACTAAAAGAAGATTTATTACTTTCTTTTATAGTAATTAAATTACTTAATATTACTTAGGTTTTTTAATATAACTATATATTTACTATTATAACTTATTAAGTAATAATAGTAAAAGTCTTAAGATTTAAAATAATAATAGTAATAATATACTAAGTTATTAGGTAAGATAGTTATAAAGGTATTATATAATAAATATATAAAAAGGTAAAAGCTATTATATATAAGAGCTAAGACTTAGCTTAATTGCGTTAAGTATAATTAATGCTAAGATATATACTATATAATATATTTAACCTTAGGTTAATCTAGTGTTAGTTGTTATAAGTTTTAAGTATAAATTGCTACTTTTCTTAAAGATATAGAAATTTAAGAACTATTTATTATAAGCTAAATTTAAAGCGTTAAGTAGTAAAACAGTTAATCGTTTAAAGATTTTTAAATTTCCTAAAACTTTCTTTAAAAGAATTTTATTTATAAAGATAAAATAAGAAAAACTTTTTTTTATTATATAATACTTAAAGCATTAGAACTAAATATAAACCTAAGGATTATACTTATTAGTAAAAGGAAAGAAATACTTAATTTTACTACTTAATTAAAAGGTACTATAGTAAGAAAAATAAAAGATTCTAATCTTTATAAAGGTTTATAAAAGAAACTATTAGATAGATATAAGTTTAAAGGAAAAATCTAATAATAAAAAACTTATTAGTAAGTATTATTAAGATATAAAGAAACTTAATTTACTCTTTAATAAAATACTATTAAAGTATATAAGGGAGGTTTTACTTAGTATACTTATAAGAGTAAGACTTTTTTAACCTTAGTATCCTTAAAAGCTTAAGACTAATAATAAAAGAATATATAAAATTAATAACCCTTACTTTAGCTTACTTTCTTACCTAATAACCTTGTAATTTACTATTACTATTATATAAGTATAAATAGTAGATCTAAAAGTAAATAATAAAATCTTTTTACTATATTCTTAAAAAATATTTAGTAAATAAAACTTAATAGATATAAATTAAATAATTAGAAAAAGTAAAGCTTTCTTAAATACTAAACTACGTCTAGTTACCTATCTAACTACTCTAGACCGTTTAATAACTTATCTTAATATAGCTTGCCTTTGTTTTATACCTAAGATAATTTAAGCAAACTTATATAACTTATGCCTTAATTTCTAACCTTTCTTTTTCTATAAGTCTATTATTAGTTCTTTTCTTTTTTACTGCTATAATTATAAATATTTCTAAACTATAGAGTATAATCTTAGTAAAAAGCAAAAAAGAAAAAAAGTAACTAATTTATACTCTAAATCTTCTCTTTAATAAGCGTATACAAGGTATATGTCTTGTTATTAGTCTATAGCAGCTAGAGCGCATGCCTTATCTAGATGCTAAGGTGCTTACTTAGTAACAGACTCTCTTTCATAGGGAGAGACACGTGCGGTAGGAATCAACGTTAGTATCTAAATAGATTTTTCCCCGCACCTAGCACAGAGTACTATGTACGGACCGGCACAAGTGTATCTGTGTACTCCGTACACGTACTGATTACTCCGTAGTAGTGTCGCGACACGCAAAAATGTTACCCCGCCATTTTCCCGACTTCGCGTTATTTTCCTTCACTGCAAATGCGATCGCAATCTTTCGCGCGAGACTACACAAGGACTGTAGTATTCACAGAACGCGAGAAAACAATATCGATTGATCAGAACACATCATGCTCGACGTGAACGATTTCATCGTTGAGCGCGGAGGTGATCCGGAGAAGATTCGGGAGTCCCAACGACGTCGTTTCGCCCCCGTCGAGGTTGTCGATGAAGTGATCAACGTGTTTGAGACGCATCGCAAGAGTACGTAGGCTCGTCTTGCATGCTGGCTCTCTTTCTGATGTCATCACAATATAGCCCAGTACAGTGCGACACAATTAAATAGTCAGATCAACGAGAAACAAAAGCAGATTGCTTCGAAGAAAAAGGCAGGACCTGGATAGAATTGCTCTGCATTCTTCTACTCAAGACCACTAACGTCCAGTCCAGGCAAAAGAAGATGCGTCAGATTTGCTGAAAGAAAAAGTCGAGCTGGAACAGCAGAAGAGGGAACTCATTGAGTCAGCCACCGAGAAGGATGTGCTACTTAAGGCGAAGGTCAGGTCGGTCGGAAACATTGTTCACGAGTCGGTTCCCGTGAGCAACAACGAGGCAAGTTCAAAATCATTTAGTTGCATTTCTTAGATCTTGCGCTCATCTCCGTCAAAGGCAGACAACAGTGTCTTGCGAACCTGGGCACCCGAGGGAGTTGTCCTCGAGAAGCGCCCCGTTCTCTCCCACCATGAGGTTCTTTTGCGACTCGATGGATACGACCCTGATCGCGGTGTGAAGGTGGTGGGCCATCGTGGCTATTTTCTTCGCCAATGGGGTGTTTTCCTCAACCAGGCACTCGTCAACTATGGACTAGAGTTTCTCACCCAGAGGGGCTACACAGCTCTTCAGGCGCCACAGTTCATGCTGAAAGATTACATGGCGAAGACTGCTCAACTTGACGATTTTGACGAGCAATTATACAAAGTCGTCGACGGAGACTCAAAGAACGACAAGTACCTCATCGCGACCTCCGAGCAACCAATATCTGCATTCCATGCGGACGAGTGGCTCTTGGCAAAGGATCTTCCCATCAAGTACGTCTCAGTGCTACGTTGACCGGATCTTCGCCGTACCCTGGCTGACCGCCAATTATAGATATGCCGGGTACAGCACCTGCTATCGAAGGGAGGCTGGTTCCCACGGGCGAGATGCCTGGGGAATCTATCGAGTTCATCAATTCGAGAAGGTATCTTTCTGCAACGGCCTGTTCCGCCTCTCATGTTCTAACTTCGCACAGATCGAGCAGTTTGTTTTGACAGACCCGGAGAAGTCATGGGAGGCTTTTGACAGCATGATTGCCGCTTCAGAGGAGTTCTATCAGTCCCTTGGCTTGCCCTACCAGGTAGTTGCCATTGTATCAGGAGCTCTCAACGATGCAGCGTCTAAGAAGCTTGACCTCGAGGCATGGTTTCCCTTCCAGGGCGAGTACAAAGAGCTCGTTTCCTGTTCCAACTGTACCGACTACCAGTCTCGCGCCCTCGAGATTCGTTGCGGTACCAAGGCACAGACGGACGCCAAGAAGAAATACGTCCACTGCCTCAACTCAACACTCTGTGCTACGACAAGGACATTGTGTTGTATTCTAGAGAATTTTCAGACAGAGACTGTAAGTCGCAATATTGCTCTTGCTGAGGTTCAAGAACTGACGGGTGCTTTGAAAGGGTCTGCAAATACCAGAGGTGCTCCGGAAATATCTCCCTGGTGCCCCGGAATTTATACCGTTTGCGAAAGAGTTGACAAAGGATCAGACACAGCAGAAATCGCTGCCGCAGAGAATGAAGGGTTCCTCTTAGCGGCTGCAGCGGCTTTGTCCCGTTCGGCTTGGCTATGGCCTGTTAGACAGACAAGTTGAATGAGAAGTCAACCCCATAGAATCAGGGCAGTTGTGACTCGGACATTTGCATGGCCGATTGCGCCAGCAGGACCGAGTAATTGGGAATGCAGTATTGGGCTTTTGTGAGACAGTCAATCGAACGATATCGCTCCACGTTCCCATATGTTGGATGATCCTTGAGGACGACTATAGATGTGGAGAAGAGGATGGTATTCTAAGAGCTTTCTTCAACGATTATTTTTCCCATGCGAGGCTGTGAATGCGCTGACGAGACACCAATTGAGATGCTCATGTCTTGATACATCCGAGGCGTAAATGCAAGAGGTGCTTTGCACACAACTGTCCTGCGTCGAGGAGGTTCTCTCTCTCGATTAGTGAACTGATACTCGTAGTACGTAGAGCCTGCACAGAAGTGCCTCAGCTAGGCCTCATCTAGCAGTATTCACGATCTTTTCACGCCTCACATGCGCATTTCCCAACGTCTTCGCTAAATTGACACTCATCGAGCAGGATCTCATGCCCCTTAAGAACGTGATATGATGAAATGACAATATCTTATGCATTGATACTTTCTCGTTCGGCACAATTCAGCACCTGCTAGTCCAAATCAATTGCAACCTCGGAAATATCCATAGCACGAGGAGGTTGTTCAAGGAATGACGCACTCTGCAGAGTGCCCTGCGAAAAGACCCTGAAGTCTCCACATTGTTATCTTAGCTCTATCTCTTCTGTACGTGTACAGGCTCAGATGATCTTCAAATAGATTTTTCCCTGCTGCAAGAGCTTTAGAATGTGGTAATACCAAGTAGGCTGCTGGAGGAACAGTTGATCCGACATCGAAGTCTTCTGTTATAGCGTGATACCTTAGCTGTAAATGAAGACAGCGAGAAAAAAAAAGCTCCCGATTAAATCAACAGGCCATTTTGAGCACCAGGAAATAACCAGATTGCTTCTTTTTGTCTCATCTTTCGCGAAGCGCTCAATTCAACAATACTACCGATCGAAGAGGAAGCACTGTTTCACACAGCGTCGCCAGCCTTGAACGACAGAAGATGAAGAGCCCTTTCTGGCCAGACGCGAATTTGCGCGTGGTCCTTGTCAGCGGTGGTGTCATCTCTGGAATAGGGAAGGGCATCATTGCTTCCTCGGCTGGTCTTCTACTCAAGGTTGCGGGTCTTCGGGTAACTGCAATCAAAATTGATCCCTATCTCAACGTCGATGCGGGCACATTGGGACCTCTCGAACATGGAGAGTGCTTCGTTCTTGCAGATGGCGGAGAATCTGATCTTGATCTCGGGAATTACGAGCGGTACCTTGGCATCCAACTGACCCGGGATAATAATATCACCACGGGCAAGATCTACCAGTCCGTCATCGAGCGAGAACGACGAGGGGATTACCTGGGCCGGACTGTCCAAGTGGTTCCGCATATCACTGATGCCATTCAGGAATGGATCTTGCGCGTGGCCAAAATACCTGTGGACAACTCCGGCGAGGCCCCCGATGTCTGCATCATCGAGCTGGGCGGCACAATTGGCGACATTGAGTCGAGCCCTTTCGTGGAGGCGTTGGTCCAGCTTCGGCACAAGCTGACGCGGGATCCGGACTCGTCCTTCTTCAACATCCATGTTTCATTTGTGCCCTTGATTCATGGTGAAGAGAAGACGAAGCCCACGCAGCATGCCATCAAGCAGATGCGAAGTGCCGGCATGATACCCGATCTGGTGAGCAAGAACAGCACAGTCCGTGGGAGACGCCAACTAATGCAAGCCATAGATTGCCTGCCGTTGTGACAAATCTCTTGACGGTGCCACCATCCAAAAGATTGCCTCGAGCTGCCAAGTCGACCGGAATCAGGTCATCGGTGTGCACGACATGGAGACAATCTATCAAGTTCCCCTTCTTCTTCGCGAAGAGGGCCTTCTCGAGCTTCTAGAAAAGGGGCTCGATCTGACGAGACTGACGCTTCAGGAAAAGACGGTTGCGCAAGGCAGGGCCCTCTGGGAGCTCTGGAAGAAGACGGTCATTGTCCCTAAGGGAATCCCGCCTGTGGAGATTGCCCTGGTGGGAAAGTACACGCAGTTTATGGATTCCTACCTCTCAACGGTAATCTCAGATGTCTCCTCGTTCTGGCGGTCCAGACTGACTTCTGTAGATCAAAGCACTGGAGCATGCTGCTATGCGATGCAATCGAAAGCTGTCACTGGTCTCTGTTGATTCAGAGCATCTTGATGAATCTACAAAGCAAAGAGACCCGGAAAAGTACGAACACGCATGGAGGGCCGTCAAGGGCTCACAAGGGAGTAAGTTCCACATGATTGTGGCATGCCGATCGAAAATCTCGTTGTCCATTCTGATCGCTCGAACTAATGACGTGACCTTCTTTTTTCAGTTGTTGTTCCCGGAGGATTCGGATCCCGAGGCACGGAAGGCATGATCGCTTGCGCCCGTTGGGCGCGTGAAAACAAGCACAATTACCTTGGAATCTGTCTAGGAATGCAAATCGCCACCATTGAGGTCGCAAGAAATCTCTGCGGTCGTCCGAACGCGACTTCTGAGGAGTTCGATGTCGATGCCTCACGGGGTCCGGATGATTGGGCCATCGTCTTCATGCCCGAGTCTTCCAAGGAGTATGTCATCCTTGACCATTGAGCCCCGCCCTTTTGATACTGACATCGCTCTGAAGGCATCTGGGTGGAACAATGAGGCTGGGGGCGCGAGCGACCATTTTTGAACCCGGGAGCGAATGGAGCAAACTCCGGGCACTCTACGGAGGCGCTTCCTCTGTCGAGGAGAGACATCGGCACCGATATGAGGTCAACCCCGGGATGATTGGGGAGCTTCAAGACGCTGGACTGTGTTTCATCGGCAAAGATGAATCAGGTCAGCGGATGGAGGCCTTTGAACTGAGAGACCACCCGTTCTACGTTGGGTAAGTTTTGGAAGTCTCGGTGTTTCTGCCCACGGGCGACTGACTTGCTCTCGCAGCGTGCAAGCACACCCCGAGTTTACGAGTAAAGTCACTCAATGCTCCTTGCCATTCTTGGGGCTCGTTGCGGCCAGTGCCGGGATGCTGGATACGATCATCCAGGAGATCAACGATGAGACAGAACTTCCGAACGGAACCAACGACGTTGGGCACTTCTAAAGGGGCAATTGGGATGAGGATGGTCCTCTGATGCCTTTCTATCGCAGACGGCTAAACGAATGGAGAGAGAGTCTTGCATCATGACAATTGCATGCGCTAGACCTTTTCTTGCTGTCATATACTTTCAAGAGAGTGTCATGCTGCTCGAACACAATGGAGAAGGTCATCTTCTGGAATCCGGTCTCCATTTGCTTTCTTTCGATGAGGGTTTGGCACTCTCTTATCTTGATACCTTCAGCATAGAAGATCTTCATAGCACGCCCAAGGAACCAGACGCTACTCCATACATGTGCCAATCTTGTACGGAGTACTGTAGAACAGATGATGATGATTGATGATATATTTAACGCCGGAATAGGGGTGCGTAGCACCCCCGCCTCCCTAGGGGCATAGGGCGCCTAGCCTAGAAGACTACCTATATACAGTACTACTAGAGATACAGGACCCGTCTCGCTAGGTTTTACTGCCTTTATAGCGATAGCCGGGGTAACACACGTTGTGCTAAGCACTGTGCGTATACATAGATAATTTTAAGGACACGGAGGAAAACCTTCTACATTTTATGTAGGAGGGGAAAAACCTTTACCCGGGCTAGAGGCACGATAGCCGGTGTCGTGTGTATACAGCACGTATGCTCTATCGATAAGATAACCAGCCTTATCTAGTACCGATAGGGGCACGTGCTTTGTACAGATAAGGCGATCCGAAAAACGCTAGAATCCAAAGGTCGTTGAGGGGCCGGCAGGATTTGAACCTGCGATCTCTTGAGTGCACAAGAGCTTCCATGTGGGCTTGACCATTGCACCACACGGCCCCTATTGTAGAACAGAGAAGTACGGAGAGGCACGGACCAGAGGACACCTACCGTACGATACTCTCCGATAGTACTCCGTACCGAGGCCAATTAGGTTCTCCATGCGGAACACGAAGCAGTCCCTTCTAAGGTTATGTTGCCAGCGCCTCCCATTGGACAGTCTTGACTTACTAAGCAATCTTAGGCCTTTCACACCGTACGACCACAAGGTAAAATGAAAACCCGGGGCACCTACTAGTACTCCGTACTCCGTAATTATCGGTACAGGTTTTCCAGAGAGAAGCCCGTATAACACGAAGTATCTTTCATATTCTTCGAGTCTGGTCGTTTTGCCTGATCATCCGGCAAAACCCCACATTTGACACGGGAGGTCGTACGGAGTACATAGACTTTACAACTTGCCTCCGATATCACGAGGAACATTGACCTTGCAACCACCTTCCATTGCTCGCATCTTCACCAGCCAACCGTCCGAAAATGTCCACACCGCGCGCCGCCCTGTGAGTAATGGGGTTTCCAATGACTGAAGCACCTTCGAGGCTCGTCTCGTCCCTCCGACACGCGCTGATAGCGCTCTCGTCTAGATCTCTGTACCGCCGCTCCCTCAAGCTCGCGCTGGACTGGGCAGTCCACCGTCATCTGTGGCGGGGACAGGCGCTGTACATCCGGTCGCTCTTCGAGGCCAATCGCCAGGTGTCTGATCCGCGGCAAATACGGGTTCGTCGAGCGCAGTCGCCCTGGCCATCGCGCCTTGCCCATCGCACGCTAATGCAGAATGCAATAGGCGCTCCTATCGGAGACAGAGAAGCTGCTGGACAGCTGGAAACATCCCGATCCTTACGTTCCTCCCTGCGCACCTGGAGGTGAGTTCCATCTCGTTTCCGCCGACTAAACGACTCGCAATCGAATTTGGTGATCTAATCGTGATCGACACTAGGTTCAAAGTATGAGCGCAACCTCGCCTCTCCGGTCTTAGAACGTGAGTCTCTTGTCTTGGCTAAGTCATTTCTCGGATGTGCTGACCTGTCATAGCCCCTCCATATACTGGAAATCGTTACTAGTAAATAATATCGAAGTCGTCAAAAACGGTTCAAAACCAATCCCTGGAAATGGACCGACCGTCTCGTTGAAACAATACCCATATTGAAGTCCATAGTACCTACGCAGCATGTGCGTTTCCACATCAGAATGCTCATTCCGAGTTATTCAACCATTTACCAGAGGCGCCGATTGTTTAGATCCGATGGACGGATGACATTTGGATTCAATGCGAGGAAACGGCAAGCTTCTTGACACCGATTGACGCGCTTGTGTAATCAAATTCCATGTGGTATTCTTGTTCATGACCATTGCCGTGTGAATTAATGTACAGCCCCAATGCGCAAAGACGAAAACAACCGTGTAACCTGGCCCTTGAACCTCATGTCATAGCAACCCAAACAATGAATGTGACAAAGAAGGAAGTGATAAACGCAATCACAGTTCCTGGCTGGGGTTTTTGTGTCCCTTGTGGCCACTGGAACCGCCGTGACCACCATGGGTGCTCTTTTTTGGCAGGAGATCTGGAGAAGGGAAACAATCGTGAGAATCGTGGCCATGAAGATATGAGAGGGGCGGGATTGTTCCCGATATTGAGACGTACTATGGTGGATGTGTGGCAAGACACCACCCTGGGCGATGGTGACATCTCCGAGAAGCTTGTTCAATTCCTCATCGTTTCGGATGGCGAGCTGGAGATGGCGAGGAATGATACGGGTCTTCTTGTTGTCGCGGGCGGCGTTGCCAGCCAGCTCGAGAATCTCGGCAGCGAGGTACTCGAGGACAGCGGCGAGGTAGACGGGAGCGCCAGCACCAACACGCTGGGCGTAGTTGCCCTTTCGAAGGAAACGGGCGACACGACCAACGGGGAATGCAAGACCAGCCTTGGAAGAACGGCTAAAGGAAAAGGGGCTGTCAGGACTCGACGCGCATGGAAAATGGGGCGGACGGGGGATGCGACGTGGCGCGGAAACCGGGGACTCACGACTGGGCGTTCTTGGAGCCAGAGGCCTTGCCGCCAGATTTGCCGCCAGTCATCTTGGAAAGAGAATGAAGGGTTCTGAGTTATTGCTTGTGAAGAATGGGGTGCAAAAAAGGCTGCGAATAGTCGTGAGAGGGCGCGTTCGGACGGCGTGAGGAGACGAGAGGGCGGTTGTGGCGAGGACGGTGATGGGAGCAAAGGGAGAGGCAGAGCCCGTAGCGGGGGGCATGCGTTAAGTACTTTTCGGCGCGCGCGAGCAAAAATCGCCAATCACCCGCTCGCGACTGAGCTCTTTGCGCTAGTCCTGATTGGGGGAAAGCGGCGTGTCTCGAGGAATAACATTGAAAATGCGGACGCAAGGATCCCTCCCGCCTTGAGTGCACGCAAAGCAACCGGTGATTGGCTGGAATCCTGGACAAAGGTCGAGGAGGGCTTGTCTCGAGCGTGTGTATATTCCAGCTCCCTGCGGCCCCCATCTCCTGCTCCTGCCGTCTTGCCCCGCAGCCCCGTGCCACTCGCGACTGCGGCGGGAAAGGTACTTGTCGTATTCCGTGCTTTCTCCGTTCCTTCAATTTGTGTCCGATTCGCCCATCCATCTAGATCCAGATTCGGATCCATCCATCCATCATCCATCCATTCATCCTCCATCCACAAAGCCCGCCCTACCTGCACGGAGTCCAAGTCCCCTACGGCGTACGGAGTACCTTCCGCGCCTTCCATGTGCTCCTGATCTGTGCGGGCTACGGACGGGATCTCCTACGAGTAAGGGTCAATTGATGCGAGGATCATACTGCACTCGACTTTGCCGCCTTGCATCTCGAACTGAGACCTTCGAGATCGGGCATGTCCCTGTCAATCCCGGTGATCCGCTGGCTTGGACGCTGATGTCAGTCTCGAAGCAAGACTATCGTAGGAACCTGGGCTGTCGTGCGTTGGCGCACTGTGATCCATGACGTATCGACTGCCGCTCAAGATTTGTGTCTTGTGCTGCCCTCAAATTTTCGCGCTGCCTACTATAGTACTCCGTAGTACTACTAAGTAGTAGTATATACATCAGCCTCCGTCTTCTTATCAGAGGAGGAGTTGGAGTCCCGCGTGAATTCACATTGTCGGCGCCTCCACAGGACTTTGAAGACCTCTCCCCATGTGTTGAGGAGCGCGTCTTGAGCAAGACGACCTCTCCGCCCTAGCATCCATCCATTCTTCCAGGGACCCCGCGACGCCAGCCGAAAAGAGACTTGCCCATGGGGTCTGGATGGGGGCATTACGGGATAGTATCGAATGCGCCATGCTCGGTAAGTAGTAATCCGTACTCCGTACCAAAGGACGAATACCGAAGTACGGGTCGCAGGCCTCGATCCCAATTTCGGTCCAGACTCCGACAAATTGAAGCTTGACGCCTGTCCCCTTTCATGGCATGGCATCCATCATCTCCCCCCCCCCCGAATGCACCTACGAGTCTGTGCATGGGGGCGGATACCGTTCTCGCTCGGTCACAGTAATGAGTACTACTCCGTACTCCGTACACGTATCCGCGAGGACGAGGACCAAGAGGGGCGGATGGTACAGCATCGGTGGTCACGGCGAGAAGCGTAGCTCTCCGTCGCGAGACAAACGCTCACAAGGCGTGTTGAGCTACCAGATTGCATATATTGGAGGTACACCTCCGTGTCCACTGCTTTGACCTTGAAAGCCTCGTGGGATCGTCATTTTCGTCGTCCCTCTCTATCACAGCATCTTCCAGGCTGACCGACCAAACACACAAGCTCGATGCGTGTACCCGATAGGGACCAGATGGTGCAATAAGGACCCTAAAGAAACGGCTCGTGGGAGGCAAGACGGCCAGCAGCACATACATGTTGCTGCGGAATTCCTCGCACCAGGACTCGCATGGATGGAGACGTGTGGGCCAAGTCGGGCAACAGCTCGGGGACGAGAAGACATTTGCGGTGCGATGCGTCAGTGCGATGACGCGAGCGTGCCAGCAATGAAAGACGGAACAACAAGGGGAGGTAATCGCGCGCGCTCGCGTTCTGTATTTCTTTCTCTTTCTCTTTCTCTCTCTCCCTCTCTCTCACTTTCTCTCACACACTCTCGCTCGCTTGCTCGCTCAACATCACGAAGAAACAGGCATGACAGAGGTGAGCGGCTCGAGGGAGAAAGGGGGCGGGGAGGAGTGGTCGACAAAGGGAACTCAAAAGAATCAGCGACATAAGGCCACGAGAAAAGGCGGAGGGTGAAAGAATGAGGGTGAAACAGAGAACAAGGGAGAGATGCACCGCGCGTAAGGTTTTCGTTGGCACGGAGTCCGTGAATGCGGTGGATGAGCCAAAGAGAAAAGGGCGCCCCGAAAAAAATGGATGCAACGCGTGCTGATGGCGTGGGAAAATGCCGGCTACTTATGATTCGAGACACAGTTGCGAGGCGGTCATCGCTCCGATCAACAGCGCTCGCGCTTTTTTGGGAGGGGGGGGATCCCGGGTGAGTTGAGAGTGGAGGTAGAGACTGGAGGGAGGGGAGGGTGAGGGGAGGGC
>NIGD01000003.1:2146530-2157920 GCA_003055185.1 Escovopsis sp. TC
GGGGGGGGGCAAAGGAATGAGGCGGCGGGATGGTAGAGGAGGAACGAGTGTACCCGTACGGAGTGTGTGTGCACGCGCCTGCATCCGCGCCCCTCCTCAGCGGCAGGACACAGGCAGGCGACTACTACTCCGTAGTAGCAATCAGTAATCCACTAGCACGGTTTCGCGTCCAGCTACAAAAACCCGGCCCGTCCCCAGACCCTTTTCCCTTCGCCATCAACTTTCATCCACCACCTGCTGCTCTTATTCTATTCTTCGCCGGAGACCGCATCATTCACAAACAAACCTTCTACACCAGCCTACCCTTTGCAAACCGCAAAAATGCCTCCCAAGTCCGCCGACAAGAAGCCCGCCGCCAAGGCCCCCGTTTCCGCCAGCAAGGCCCCCGAGGAGAAGAAGGGCGCCGCCAAGAAGAGCACCTCTTCCGGCGAGAAGAAGAAGCGCTCCAAGACTAGAAAGGAGACGTACAGCTCCTACATCTACAAGGGTGCGCTTTCGAGCCGATTTTTCATTAGGCGGAAACGTGTTCTGACTCGGTCGCAGTCCTCAAGCAGGTCCACCCCGACACGGGAATCTCCAATCGCGCCATGTCCATCCTCAACTCCTTCGTCAACGGTATGTGACGGCAAATCCTGGACATGACCTTTCTCCCCTTTCACTTGCTTTTGGTGTTTTGTTTTTGTCTCGTTTGGCCTACACCAACTTTTGGACACCAATATTGCCACATCACTTCCCCATACGCGACCCCATCCTGTCTTTTCCTCAACTATTCTCGTTTTCACCCAATATTACCCCCACGGTGTTTTCACCCTCTTCCCCTTGTCTTAGCTCTGTTTATTTTGCGACTTTTCCTCCCTCTTTCTCTCCTTGGATCTTTATCTGACTGTGTGGACTTAAGACATCTTCGAGAGAATCGCCGCCGAGGCCTCCAAGCTCGCCGCCTACAACAAGAAGTCCACCATCTCTTCACGAGAAATCCAGACTTCTGTCCGACTCATACTGCCTGGTGAACTGGCCAAGCACGCCGTATCCGAGGGGACCAAGGCCGTCACCAAGTTCTCCTCCACCATGGCGAAATAATTTACCTGCATGCGCTCAGCCCAATGGGCAACTCGAAAATTTTTCATGCGTTTGTTTGCGCGGCATCGGGGCGTCATGATTTGCAGCATTTCCAGGTTGCTGACGCCTTGCCAATTGGGATCAATTAATGCGTTACGGATGGTTCTTGCTTTATGGGGGCAATTGTCTTCACGGTCAATGGGGTTTGCGGCTGTACTATAAATACCGATAGGGTCTCGGTGCAATGGATTCCTGCACATTATATCAACTTTGGCATTTTCATTTCATGATCCGCGTTCCCGCCCGCGTCATCGGGTCACACATCTATGGTTGATCCATTGCATTTGACTCCTTCTCTAGTTTTATCCCAGACCGGCCTTGCTACGTTTCACGGTCTGGGTCACAGGCTGCAGGATTCCCTTGTTGTCCAGAGCGCCGAGCGCGGTCCCGCTGCTCCAGCCCATTTTCTCGAGCATGGTCCTCCCGCGATTATCGACACCAAGCTCTGGCGCTTGCCCTCCCACAATTTCGCCGTCCCGAAGTCTGGCTGCCCAGTCACCGGACCGACTCGGGGCGCCACGTCTTGATCTGTCGTTCGCGCCCAGTCGGGGGAAGAATTTCCGGTTGATCCTGTTGAAGGCGACCTCGAATCTCTGTTCCTCGAATCGAAGGGTTCCCTTCTTGCGATGCAATGTTGGCCGTCGTTGGTCGCCTTGTCCGATCGATTTGGATTTCAGATTGAATTTGTTCGCCAGTTCGTGCACGATTTTGCGCGCGTGCTGGTCCATGGGTGGCAGTGCCAGACTGCGATGAGTTAGCTGAGTCCGGTCTTCGAGCTTCGAGCAATCTCCAAATGTGCCTCACCATTCATCATTGCGCAGAAGAAATGCTTTGAGTTCTTCCGCCACTTGGGGTAAGCTGATCCCGGTTGGATACTTGGCCATTAGGTCCCCTGTCCCGGTTCTTTTGCCAAGCAGGCCCATGGCACGCAGGTCCTCCCGCTGCTTCTTTCGCTCCGATTTCTTGAGCCTGTCGTTCTTCCAGGCCGCTTGCAAAACTTGTTCCAGATCCGGGTCGAGATCCGGGAACTGCGACGACACTTGGGACCATTTTCCTTTGCTCTTCTTCCGGAGACTGGGTCGCTCCCAATCCATGATGTCGAAGTCGTCAAATGTTTCCTCATGCGCGAGGGGTTCCTGCGGATCTGTGTCGGAGGGCGATGAGCTGGAAAACAAGCCCTCGAAGTCTGCGTCAGAGGCCAGGCTCTTTTTCTTCGAGGTCGGCCATGTCGATTGCGATTGCTTCTTGGTGGATTGGTCCTCGTCAGAGTCGGATTCGCTGGATTCCTGCTCCGAGGCATTCTGCAGATCGTCGAATTCACCGTTCTCGTGCAGGTTGGCAATGTAATCTGCCAAGATCGCTTCCTCATCACTGTCTGGCTGCTTCCGGTTCGATTTCCGGCGGCGATGGCTTGTCCCAACGCCCAAGACGTCATCGGTGGCCGGGACAGGTCTTGCCTTGGAGATCGAAGGCAGTGTCGGGCCCAATTGCTGCTCAACAACCTTGAGCTCTGTATGTATGGTGGTCAAGGACATCGTCTCTTTGGGCGGGCTCCTCTTGAATTTGTTGCGCCCCTGGAAAATGATTTCCTCGCTGTCTGAGGCACTCTCGGGCGATGACGGCCGTTCCGGGATGACTACGGCAATGTCATCCCGGTCGATGGGCCGTCTCCGTTTGACGTCGAAAAAAAACGGCTGTGGCTCGTCCCGCCCCGCCCCGATTCCTTGCTCGAATGGTGACGACACATCGTCGGGCGGCTTCTCTTGGACAATTTCGCTATCGGGTGGTGTTGAATCGTGGTCGGGGATAGTGGCGACCGATGCGTCATCTACGGCTTGATTCTTGTGCTCATCATTTGTGTTCATCGAGCCAGCACTGAGGAATTTGACCGGCATTCGGCGAAGAGTGGCATTTTCCCAGGCATGGTCATCCTGCAGCGTGCGCCTCGCTTCATCGGCCAGGGTAAAGCCAGCTGTGCAGTCCAGGAGCATCAGCTCTCTGTCTTTTGGTCATTGGGGGTGACTGGGGCGCTGAATGCATCGTCTGCCGGCTCTTCGCGCCCAAGGATAGATCCAAGGAAGCGAGATGAGGGGGCAATGGAAGGAGATACTGACCGTTCTGTTCATGGCCCAGCCCGAATGATTGTCCTCTATAAGACTGTGCTTGGCCCCGTCTTCCGCGTCCGCCGCCGCCGCCGCCCCGCGGTGCAAATGAGCCTCTCTTGTTGCGCGGCATGTTGGGAAATCTCAGCGTCCGACTGGGATGGGAAACATGGTGGATCGAGGAGCAGGCGAGCGATGCGATGCAATACCTCTAAGGCAGCTCTGATGCTTGGCGGGGCCGGTCGTGATCTTGTGAATAGAAGCAAGCTCCGAGCTTTTCTCTGCGCTGACCAATGGCCAGTGCACTCAATGCAAGGAGGAGATTCCAAGAGCGTAATTTCCAGTGATGTTCAGTACTACTATTTGGATCTATCCAGTGGATGGATGTTTCCTGATCGAACAAACCCGATGGATCCGTCCACCTCTAGCCTGCGTCAGCCAAGATTTCACTGTTCGCCCGTGCCGGAACGGCTCTGGAGAGGTACCTCCGATTATGCGCTCATGACCTTGTAGGAACATGTACGTCGACGTGCCGGTGCTCGATGCGTCGCGAAGACGGCACCTACCCTGTAACGGAAATCAGCAGCATCCACACCACGTGCACTAATTCTCTGAGTCAAATCCATTCAATATTGCGTCTACGGAGTACTTCGTACCTACCTCTCCGTACTGCGGAGTACATGTGAGTCCAGTCTAGTGCTCGATCTAGACGCTTGTACGGAGTAGATGACATTACGACGAACCTGATTTTTGAAGGGCGAAGGGTGGAGTTGGAGAGCAATGAAGGTATCAAACATGGATCTATTTTACTCACAATCCCAGGGCTGCCCACGCACTCCGAACGCGCACAAAATACATATACTGTGGCGGGAAATGCTGCTCACCAGATTCTGCCTACAGGACTCTCGTACATGGAACCAAACGTGATCCGCAGGCGGCTCTGATGATCGTCTAGTACGGAACACGAATTGTGGAAGACGGTCTTCGGCAGTTGTGAAATGGAGGGCAAAAGGCGACTACTAGGTAAGCTGCATATGGTCTGCCCGGCAACATTAAATAGAGCACTACGGAGTACAAGTACGAATTCGGTCCTCGTGCTCGCAGTCGTGGCCTCCGACCAAGGGTCTGGCGAGAGGACTATATTCCCCTCGGTCGGTGAGCTCCAGCCCAGCCGAAGCTGCGGACTTTCCGAAAGACCGCCAGCGACCTGTTTCCGCGATCTGGCAAGGGAGCCGTACAAGCACGCGATGCAGACCGCGCGACTCCAGCAGGCGGCCCCACCAACGTGATCCCCGAGGGGAACCGCTGCGATTTGACGTCACTGTCGTGGCATCGCCGCCGGGCGCTTGGAGTGACGACTTCCACCAAGGAGTACAGGTAGGTGCTACTACTACGGAGTACTAGTAGTATGGACTCGTACACACTCAACCCAATCTCCTCGACTACTACCTCCTTGCTCCGTACGGAGTACATGTTACCTAGTAGTTCAGGTAAGTGAAGTTGGATCTAATGGATACTACCTACGAGGCGGGGGGGTGTTTTTCAAAACAGGTGCATCACCGTTTTTTAGGCTACAACACCGTGTTAGTAGCCGCAACACTATCGCGATACTGTTGTAGGGCCGGAAAAACGGTGTTGCCGGCGCACACTATAGCGGGCTACAGCGCCCGGCTACAGCAGCTACAGCAGCTACAGCAGCTACAGCAGCTACAGCAGCTACAGCAGCTACAGCAGCTACAGCAGCTACAGCAGCTACAGCAGCTACAGCAGCTACAGCAGCTACAGCAGCTACAGCAGCTACAGCAGCTACAGCAGCTACAGCAGCTACAGCAGCTACAGCAGCTACAGCAGCTACAGCAGCTACAGCAGCTACAGCAGCTACAGCAGCTACAGCGGTCGGCTTTAGTGCACGGTCCGTGCACACGCATACGGATCAAGAGGATATAACCGGACGTACGAGTGCCTCGTCAACAGACCGGTACCACTCTGGCCAAGTGGTTAAGGTCACGCTCGTACGTATGTGCACGTACGTACGAGGGTCCGGGGTTCGAATCCGGGCATGCCCGTTTCTTTGATTTTTTTAGCCGAAATGCTGACTAAGCAGCCTCTACATTACTGTGTTAGCCGGTTACAACAGTGTCGGCCGGTTACAACAGTGTCGTCAGTTACGACTTATAACATCCGCCTAAATCTTGACACTGTTTTCCCGTTACAACACTTACAACACTATAATAGAGCCTATGTTGAAAAACACCCCCCCGCCTCGTAGGTACCTCCGAGGAGTAACCATTCATACCTTACGGAGTACGGAGTACTAAGATGGTGTTTAGAAGATGTCCTTTTAAAACGCAACCTTCTCCTATCCTCACCAACTCAGTAGAATCACCACCAACACATTCCGAACGAGGAGACGAAACCACCGGAGCGAGTCGCCAGCCTTGTTTGATTTGAGTACACGTCGATTGAATGTTCGATGGGTCAACGCAGGCTGACCTGCCGCCTCAGATGACTGAAGGATCCAAAGTCACGAGGTACATTCATACCACCTTGGACAAGCAGCCCTGCACGCTTCATGTTCCGAGCTCCTCCTGCTCCTCCTCCAACCATCATCTTTCCTCTTCACCCCCCTCCCTTGCTTGAAGATATCCGAGGCAGACAACCCATCGTGTTCAATCTGAATCATCGATGAGAGAAGGCATGATTCATCCGCTGCATCCCTTCACCCGTGTTGCCTGACGCCGCGACACCGGCCGGATACCGTCGCCAGAGCTTACCCCAAAGCCACCACCTGACAGACGTGTCACCGCGACCGCTTCCTCGTCCCTCGAGTGCAGGTCCAACCAGAGACATACACGAAAGAAGCCACGCCAGCCGCCATGGAATCGGCCATCGCAAACGTCGACCTCGGGAAATATCGACGGATCATGCAGATGTTTTGGGACCCAGAACCCTCCAACGACCCAGACCTCGATCAGCCTGTCTGGTGCCTCGGCTGTCCTTACCAGCTCTGCGATGCCGACAAATCTAACGCGGACGGCGCCGATGCCGATGCCGATCCTGTCCACCAAGCCACGACCGCGACTGCCAGCACGACTGCCCGAGACACATCTATAGAGCCCATACACGTGTCGACCGCATCTCCGGCAGGTGCTGATGCTCGTTTAACAGACGCAGATCTTGGCCCTGCCAGCTCGGCGTCATCCCCGGCAGGCGGCGATGCCCCCTCACCGCCAAGCGGCTGGCCTCCGCGGTTCATGGACGACTTCACGTCTCGATTCTGGATGACTTACAGATCCGATTTCGACCCGATAGCGAGATCGAGCGATCCCAAATCTTTGGGAACCTTGTCGCTGTCGATGCGGATCAAGACCCAGCTGACAGACTCGTCCGGGTTCTCCTCGGACAGCGGATGGGGCTGCATGATTCGATCTGGCCAAAGTCTTTTGGCGAACACCATCGGGATCCTGCGCCTCGGTCGAGGTGTGTTGTTGTCCAACACGAGTTAAGACCCACCCAGGGTGCTTCACAGCTGACATCTCCTAGATTGGCGGCGAGGCCGGCTCAGATCCGAAGAGCGCCAGATCATCGGTATGTTTGCGGATGATCCTCGAGCCCCATATTCCATCCATAATTTCGTTCGCCATGGCTCCTCGGTCTGCGGCAAGTATCCCGGAGAATGGTTTGGCCCGTCGGCTACCGCCAGATGCATCCAGTAGGTTGAGCTTTGATCCCCCTCCCTTGACGATGCTGTCACCGGCTGACAAGCCATCGCAGAGATCTCACCAACGCGCAAGAAACGCCGCTGCGGGTGTACTCCGCCGGTGATGGCCAAGATGTTTACGAAGATACGTTCATGAAGATCGCCAAGCCCGACGGGACGGGTTTCCACCCTACGTTGATTCTGGTTGGAACCCGCCTTGGCATAGACAAGATCACACAGGTCTATTGGGAGGCGCTGATAGCGTCGCTGCAGATGTCGCAATCTGTCGGCATTGCTGGGTTAGTCATGAACTTGATGTCCCACACCGAGATGAGATATTGACATCACGGGTGCAACAGCGGCCGACCATCCTCATCGCATTATTTTGTCGGGGCCCAAGGGAAATTTCTATTCTATCTCGACCCGCATCATACGAGAAGAGGCGTCCTCTATCGAGCAGACCCGACAGAGTACACAAACGCAGAAGTCGACTCATATCATACGTCGAGGCTACGCCGCCTGCACGTACAAGAGATGGACCCTAGCATGTTGATTGGCTTCCTGATCCGCAGCGAAGACGATTGGGTTGACTGGCGGCGATGCATCAGGCATGTCCAGGGCAAGGCCATAATACATGTAGCAGACCGCGATCCCATGCTCCACGGTGCCGGTGATGAGATGGGGGCCGCCCTCGACCAAGTGGAACCTTTGAGCGACGAGGAAAGCGACACGAAGTCGGCGTTGTAACCCCAGCAGTCGCGAAGACGACGCGTGTCGTCGATCAGGGACTTGACGTTGATGGAAGAACCGCACAGTCAAGTGAGCTCCGCGTCCGAAGTTTGTCGACCCGCATATAGACTGGGATCGTCTGGATTTCAGCCTTTTCTTTTCTTCTTGGTGCCCTCAGCAGTCCTGGGTACAGGTGCGGCATGATTCTCGGCGTTGATGTGATTGAAGAGCTTGGTCCTGGAGCTGAAGCCTGCCCGGCAGACCGAGCAACGATGCTGTCAAGAGCCCGCGTTAGCGAATGATTCTACAAATGGGCGGGCGAGCGGGCTGGCGAATTGCGGTGAAGGAGTAATATGAGATCAGGATACGGAGTAGGGACTCACGCCGTTGTCTGAGGCTTGCGTTGCGGCAGCCCTCTTTTGTCTTTTTGCCTTGGCCTTGCCTATCTTTTTGGTCGGAGTCGCATCGTCATCCGCAAGAGAAACATTGTCCAATGGCGTTGTGAGCTGAACCGCAACATCGTCATCCTCTAGTGTTGATGAATTGTCCCCCTCTTCAACGACCGACGTAGAAGTGATGCCGGCATTTTTGGGCGTTGCGGCTTCAGCATTCGAGGTGTCCGTGGGACTGTCGTCGACTTTCTCGCGAGGATCGTCGTCTCCATGATCCAAGTCGTCGTCGCTTCGCAGATCAGGCACCGCAATTT
The DNA here is from genome assembly GCA_003055185.1 of Escovopsis sp. TC. Taxonomy (NCBI): domain Eukaryota; kingdom Fungi; phylum Ascomycota; class Sordariomycetes; order Hypocreales; family Hypocreaceae; genus Escovopsis; species Escovopsis sp. TC. Next base: position 2,154,887 of record NIGD01000003.1, read on the forward strand.
CAGCTTGCGGGGCGTTAGAGACTGCGTCTTGGCCTTCATGACCACCTCCATCCGCCCGCGCCCCATTGAGGGCGGCGGCCTTGCCGTCGATATCCAGATCCCTGCCCTCCTTTCGCATCTGGCGCCGCAGTTGCTGAACGGCCTTGATGTGCTTCTTGCTGCGCTCGTGGGCCTCCAACTGCTGAACGCTTTTGAACGATTTGTCGCAGACCACGCATTCCAAGACCTCGATTTCATCTTCCTCGTCCTCCTCATCCTCTTCGGCCTCGGGGAAGGGATTCTGGCCTGAGTCCTCTTCCCCGGCGCGAGCCCACTCGGGAATCTCATACGTGGACCATTTGGCCTGATTGGCGGCCCGCGAGCGAGCTGCCTGGGCCGCAGAGGCCGAGCGAAGGGACTGCTGGCGGTCGGAGGCTGTCTGGGAGTTTGGGAGATAGCGCGGGTCGCGCTTGCGAACAAAAGCCACGAGGAATCTGACGGCGTCGTTGAATTCTCGGATGGCGTCGTCTCGGAATTTCTTGTTCTCCTTCTCCATCAGGCGCCGCACCCGGCGATCGGGGGCGTCCGAGAGCCGGTACTTGTCCTTCCAGGAAAACGTCTTCCTCGTCGAGAAACCGGACCAAGAGCTGTAGAACGCCCGGATTGTCGTCTCGTAGTCATCATCGGCAGAGCCAAAGGTGGCATACGTGGGGCAATGCGTGCCTTCGAAGTCGGCGGCCGTCAGCTCCTCCAGGGCCAGGTGCTCGAAGGTCTCACGGGCAATGCCGAAGAAGCCCGTTGGCTCGTCGTCGAAGGGCACGGTGGCGTTGAAGCGGCGGATCAAGCCCATGATCTCTTCCGAGGTCGTGAGACGGACGTTGCGGAACGTCGCGGGCTCGGCGTCGCCATCGGCGCCATCCTGGCCGCTGAGGATGGTGTCGCGGTGGGAGTCATACCAGACTCGCTCCTGGGGGTCGGAGAGGATCTCGTAGGCGGACTGGACCTCCGCGAACTTCCTCGTGGCGGTATCGACGTCTCGCAGGTTGCGATCGGGATGGAGCTCGAGCGCTTTGCGGCGGTATGCCTTTTTGATTCTGGAGGAGGACAGGAAGGAATCAGCCGATGCCGTTTCCCATCACGAGACCAGGGCAGAGGAAACAAGGGCATTTGGGCGAGCTTACTCGAGATCCGCGGCGTCTCGTTCGACCCCGAGAAGCTCATAGTAGCACGTCTTGGAGGCTCCGGCAGCGCCAGCTTGGCCTTGTTGGCCTCCCGCGGAGGATTGCTGGGCTCCCATGGTTGAGCCTCTCTCTCTCAGTGTTCAGCGCTCCGCTCCGAGAGCCGGCAGCGAAAATCTTTTGACGCACGAGACTCTGCTGCATGGACCATCTGCATGCCGATTTACTCCGTACATGTAGGGAAGACGCTGGCCGGCCACATGGGCGGAAAGAGAACAAATGAATGCAAGGCTCCCGACGGATGTCGGCTCCGCCCCACACGCGAGGGGACTTGGAACTTGAATACGGAGTACGGATACATGAAGATCCATTGTCACCTAGCCAAGGCGGAGTGCCCACCACCGCTTTCCCAAGATGGTCTGGCTCTCGTCGGACGTGCAGCGAAGTGCATAGTAGGTACTTTGACCAGTACAAGTCCTCAACCGAGTCCGAGTACCTACTCTATTCGTGGAATTTTTTCCCCTGCCGATGGCGAGGCCGGAGAGTCGTCTACGAGTACGAGTACCAGTACGGAGTACACATACGTGGAGGCTCCTGGTGGAGGCTCCTGGTCGAGACTCTGTTCCGTGGAGACCATCGATGATTGAAGCCACCCCTGCTCCAAACACATCCATACTACTAAACTTCCATGATTCATCGTGCATGCGACAACATGAATTGAATCATGCACCTCGTCCCCATCGTCGGTCACGTTTTCGGCATACCCTGTAATGGGCCGAGCCAAGGGCCCACATGCATGCACCACTCCAGTGCATCAATCATCCGTGCACATTACGGAGTAGTACAGTCAATGATGGCAGCTGGCTGGCCAATGAGAATCAAGACACGTGGGCAGGGGACAGTTGAGGCTTCTTCCCTTTTTCGGAGGTTTCCACTACATAAGTTGGATGGATCAGCACGGCGGGACGACGTTCCTGGGCAAGCGCGGACGGACCACGAACCTTGGAAGGCAGGCCCGGCTCGGGTGCAACGCTGATCCAGAGATCCATGGATCCACGGATGGATGACCTGCAGGCACTTCCAGGCGGTGACTCCTCCTGGCGCCAGGCACTCTGTGCATGTACTGGTATAAAAGGAGAGGCACCTACCGGAGTACTTTGTACTGTACGATACCAGGTAAGTATCTGTCGGGCTCCCGAGGCGGATGAAGTCGTGGATGGATGTATTGGATGATATGTTGATGGATTGGCCGAAACCAGGTCCGGTATGGCAGGTGGTGCGTGCGAGGGATGATAGCGTCTGGCTCCATGAATCCCGAGTCAGTCCCGAGCCCGGATGAGAAGAGGCGGATGGACGAGCATAGAGTCCTTCGCAGCGTCTTCGCCATGAACGGGTGCCTACGATGGCACTTGGATGCCACGGGCAGCCAACCCGCGGGCATCGAGATGGCTCCAGTGACACTCAAGAAAATTGTTTGCCGCACACCATCTCCAGCTGGGAGCGAGACTCGTGCGATGTGGGCGTTCTCGCAAGCTCCAACAAGTCATTCGCCCAACACGAAAGACCGCATACATACCATCAGAGTACTGGTAGCTCGACCCTCTTAGCGCTCACGACTACCAGGCAGGCTCCCGCAAGGGGGGCCCTCTCTCTCCTCGCCTGAGTCATTCTCGGACCGTGCAAAGCGTGAAAAGCGTGCTCGTGCCGTCCTCGTGCGGATCTGCCCGGGCTATACTCCGTACTACCTACTCCGTACAAAACTCTTACAACCCCTACTAGTACCTGCATGTACAAAAGGCGACAGGCATCGCTTGTCGAAACCCCCGGATCTCTCCCCCCCCGGATCTCTCTCTTGGAACTACACATGTCTGAACTAC
>NIGD01000003.1:2157945-2276706 GCA_003055185.1 Escovopsis sp. TC
CCCTTCCCCCCCCTCATCCCTCCCGAATCGATCGACCCCATCCAGAAGCCGGCGCGCATGCTCACACATGCACATTCATTTTCTCCTGCATCATGCTCTGGCTTGAGAGGTCCTAGGACCAGATTACCCTCCCCTCCTCTTTCCTCGAGTCCTCCTCCTACCACTACTCCGTAATCCGTACTCGTCTGTACTGGCATCGCATCGCATCGCATTTGCTCTCAACCCCTTCTTTACCACCCGTGCGGTTTGGCTCCATCTGCAACGCAGGGATGAAGATCGCACGACATGAAGTTCGCACATGACTTCAAGAACTCTCTGGCCAGTCAAGGTAGGTCGCAGCGGAGGGCTCGGATGCAGCAGGTGTCGCACTACATGGAGCGCACCGCCACTGCATGTGTGCTCCAGTCGCAGCGTCGACCGCCCCAAATCCCACCTTGTCGATCGCGGCTTGGAATGGACCGTCGCTGACTGCGAGCCGCCGTGCCTCTCAGGGTTCCCGTCCCACTGGGTTGAACTCGCCATCCCCTACAGCCAGCTGAAGAAATGCCTGAAGAAGGTCCAGCGCGAGCTGCGGGACTTTGGCCTGGATTCGGAGACCCTGCGCTCGCTCCTCGACCCAGAGACGACATCGCCTGTCGCTCTTCAATATCATCTCAGCGGTATGGCCTCCGGACGCCTCGTTCTTCTGTCCGCTCTCCTCCCAACCCGTGAAGTGAAGCCTCGGGAATTAACGCCCCACCAGCCTCAGGCGACTCGAATCTCATCCGACCAAAGTTGACCGTCAACATCCATCTCCAAGATGGAGTTGCCATCGATGCCTCCCTCCACCCGACTTCTCGCTCCTTTCTCCAGAAAATTGCCGCCGATCTATCGCCAGAGCGGCCCTTGATCGAACCAGCGCCGCATACCGCATCTGCCTTGCAAGATGACGACCAAACACCGCCTCCGACCCCCGACTGTGTCGAACTTGTCCCAAACAGCGCCATGCCGAGGACTGAATGTGCCATACACGGCGTTCACGAGGTCATCGAAGTTCCTCTGGTCTTCGACAGCGAATTTTTCGATCTCCTCCAAGGCGATGTTCACAATCTGGACGCTCTGCAGGTCGAGGAAGAGAAAAACATGATGGGCGAGGTGGTCCAGCTTGGAGGAGAGATTACCAGCGTCACTCGCCCGAACCGATTCTCCAAGACCGACATGACCCGCTGGCGACGCATATTCGAACTGTACCTGGATGCCGAGATTTTCTTTGCGACAAACGAGCGCGATCACGGGGTACGGAACAGCCAAAAAGCTCTCAAACAGCTCCAGTGGTTTCAAGACATGGTCGAGAAGCAGCATTTGTCGACCGGTTTCAAGATGCCGAAGAGTCAGATGGCCTTCTCAAGATTTGTCCAGCTGAACCTGACCCTCCTTAAATGCCTTCAATTTCAAGAGTTGAACAGACTGGCCGTGACGAAAATTCTGAAGAGTACGATGCTGCCCCGGCTCATGCCAGAACCCCGCTGTGAGAGAGGATGCGCTGACAATATGTCTCTAGAGTTCGACAAGCGCACGTCGCTGGGTATCTCGACGGCATTTCCGATCGCCATCAATCTGGAGAACCATTTGACGAACCACGTCGCAAAATGCATTTGTGCCCAGATCTCGCAGGACCTCGTCTCTGTGACACCACAGCTCAACGACTACCTCTGCCCAATTTGCTATTCCGTAGCATATCGACCAGTCAGGCTTGATTGCCAACACGTCTTCTGCATACGCTGCATCGTCAAGATCCAACGTTGCAAGGAGAGGCAATGCCCAATGTGCCGAGCCGAGGTGGTCATGAAAGCATCCGAGGGTGAGTCAAACATCACCAAGCTTTCCGTATGGGTTAGAAGTCATTTACTGATTGTGTGATCATAGACAACCTCGACCTGACCTTGGAGAGATTCTTGAAAAAATACTTTCCCGAGGAAGTCAAAGAGAAACAGCGATCTAATAATATAGAAAGCGGTGTGGAAGCATTTGGCCCCGGATATACCGAGTCAAAGTGCACAGTGATGTAGACTGTCTTGAGCGAACACGTTGCATCACGGGACTGGATACATAAGTTATTGACATGTTTCTTTTGTATATATGCTATGACCTTTGGATTTGGGCTTGCATTTCGCGGCACTGGTAGAGGAGGGTTAGAAAAGGCCTTGCGGACATAGATACCATTTTGACTTTTGAGAGCCTCGCAAATGCTAGATCGCCAGTGACAGATGATGCCTTGGAATGCCTTAGTGCACGCCTGACCTGGCTTTATTTGGCACCTGCTGAGGCGGCCTCCAAGGCCAACCGGAACAGATGGAGAAGCTGGCTCGTCTCCTCCAATCCCACACTGACACGGACGAGATCAGGATCGATGCCGAATTGCGACGCCCACGAAAGCTCGTTGTAGTGAGCCAGCAAGACGTACGGTGAGCAGAGGGTGAAATTGGTGCCCAGACTCGGGCCCTTCGCCGTGTCCAGGGCGTCGTAGAACGCCTCGGCCCGCGACTTGTCGTGGAACACGACGGACAAGAGGCCGCCGTAGCCCCCGTCCGACAGACGGCAAGCATCGTAGCACGGCCTGGAGGAGTTGTACTTAGGGTAGTAGAGGATCTTGACCAGGGGGTGCCCGCGCAGCAGATCGCAGATGGCCTCGGCGTTGACGTTGGTGCGCTTCACTCTCGCGCTGAAGTCGCGACTGTTCCTCTCGAGGAAGACGATGTCCTCTGGCCAGTACGCGTCCTCGTATACCTCCGTGTCCATGACGCGTTTGAGCGAGCCGTAGAGCCTGCTCTGCGGGTTGAGAACGGCGCAGCCGCCCATGACGTTGGAGTCGCCCGAGAAGATCTTGGTGAGGCTGCTGACGACGATATCGGCGTATCGCAGGACGTCGACGTTGGCGAACGTCCCGATGGTCTCGTCGACCACGACGGCGAAGCCGTACGTGTCCGCGAGCGCGCGGATCCGCTTGAGGTCGGGGCACGTGAGGAGCGGATTGCCGGGGAACTCGCAGAAAAGGCCGAGGAACTTCTTGCCGCTCTTGAGGGATGCCTCGAGGTCATCCAGGTCCTCGGATGATCCGTGGCCGTAGAAGGTGCACCCAGGTCCGAACTTCTGGAGGATCTTGAGGGTATCCACATAGGGAAAGCCGAAGTTGATGCTCTCGAGGGAGCCAAGAGCGCCGAGCAGGGTGCGGTGGGCGTGAAATATCGCGTTCATTCCTGTCGGGAAGAGGTAGACGTCTTCCTCGCCGAGGTTGTGCCCTCCTCGACTGTTCCGGCTTCTGCTTTCCTGCTGCGTCGGCGGTGGACCGTCGGCATCGCAATCGTGAGTCAGGGAACCGGCAATGCGCCTGCGAATGGCCGACTTGGCGCGCTCGACGAGGGACAGATTCATATTCCGCCCGAAACGCTCCTCCAGAAAATCGAAGCTCTCCCCCAACTCATCCTGTGGTCTGCTCGGGGGCGGGGCCTTGACGATAGGTTGCTCCGGGCCATTGCTGCTCGGAGGACTTTGTCGCTGGTAACGCCTCGGCCCTCGGGAGGGCTTCGCGGGTGCTGCGGTTGTGGTCGTCGGTTGCTGGTTGTGAGGCACGACGGGGATCAGTAGACCCTGCCTAAGGAGCGCGTGGCAGAAATCTGCGCGCCGGCTTGAGACTCCGTCGCCCGTGTGCTGCCAATATTGCTTCGCCGTGGGGAAGCTTTTTGGGGGAAAGGTGACGGCGCAGATGGTCGGCGGCGAAAGCGGTTTGAGCAGGGACGGCAGCTCTCTGGAGGTGTCGAGAACGAGATTGACGGTGCCGAAAAGGGCGGGATCCGAGTCCGACTCGTACTGGCGCAGGAAATCGAGGCAGCGGCCTGCGGCTGCTTTGGTGGGGAACAGGAGGGCCTGCCGGCCTGGGCTGTGGAGGTCGATGATCTCCTGGGCCAAAGCCGTCACGCTCTTGTGGATAAAGAAGCGAGGATAGCCTGTTGTCATCCGACTGACGACCCAGTCCTGGCCCTCCTCATAGCCGATGTTCGACTGCCATGTCGGGAGCGACACACTGATGGCCTATGTTTGCCCAAGGAACAAGGGCCATAATTAGCGATAATGAAGTCTTTCGGGGGTTGCCCTTGGCGGCAAGGGTGTTGCTCCGGTTTTGTTCGATCTCGGCCTTACATGCGCGGTATCTGCAGGTATGGACTCGCCGAGCGTCGAAAGCGCCATGGCCACGGGAGCCCTTTGCGACAACTGCGACATCCCCTCCCCTGTTAGCGACAGACTCGATGCTTGCTTGTCCCAGCACGGCTTCACAGGAATGGGGGAAGGCCGGCTCGGTGTTGAGAAAGGTAGACGTACCTCTGAGATGTCGCGACACTCTGACTGGATCCACCAGTCCTTGTGCCCTCAAGAAGAAAGAGGGATGATGGTGATGATGATGCATCACGGATCCTTCTCTGGTCGCGGCGAGGGGCCGAACATCGGAACGCGCACGACCTCCTAGAATTGTAGGGTCTAAAAATAGCTAGAATGCGGGTTAATTAAAAGAGGGAAATCCCCTTAAGCTATAGCCTTCTAGCCTCTAAGACTATCTCTGCGGCCTACTTACTACATCATCGGGCTAACGTAGTTCCGTTCTGTTTATACCTTTAACAGAGCTAGGGCCTTCTAAAGTAGTACTAACTTAGCACTTGTTTATCTTAACGCTGTTCTTGTCTCCCCCCTTCTAGTCCTTTGCATCGTCTATATCTTCCTTTAACAGCCTTGCTGTCTCCTGCCTCTACCTTTACAGCGTCTAATACTAATCTCTTATGTCTTAATAGTTCTTCTACGGCAGCGATAGTTAAGGTTTACGTTATATAAAAGGCTTTAGGTTATTAATATAGACCTTACGTCTTAAGCTGTCCCTATAGAAGGTCTTAATAAGGTAGGTTAACAGCAAGATCCTTTTAATAACCTTAAACAGCTGTCCTTACAACTATATAAACTTGCTATACAGCTTCTTTGCCTTGTCTAGCTTTTCCTAGACTAGCGAGCTAGTCTAAAGCTACCTCTATAGCGTTAGATCTATAGTTCTATCTACTAGCTTTAACGTAAGGTAGTCCCTTTGCTTATCTCTTTTATCTATTAGTCTAAACCTTTTAATTACGCCTCCTTCGTATCTCCTTAACTTCTCTAGCTTCTCCTCGTCTAGTTCTACGAACCTGTTCTCGTTAGCTTTTAGCAGTACCCCTTTATGTCTTAAGAATAGGTTAAAGCTTAGCATTACTAGGCTAAGCGAGGTGCCTAAGGCAGTTACCTATTAGGAGTTTAATACGTTAACGATGTATAGGATCGCTGTATTCTAGTTCTCGATTACTTTGCCCTATCTCTTAATAGCTTACTTTATAAGTTAGTCTTTAACGAGGTAAACATATCTCTCTGCTAGCCTTATTAATAAGGGGTATAATACTAGTCTATAGATAAGCCTTATGCTATGCTTAGCAGTAGCTACTATAAAGAAGGCGTTATAGAAATAGGACCTATTGTTATAGTAGATCTTTTTTAGCTAACTAAAGATAGTTCTTAGCTAGTCCTACGCTTAAACGACCTTATCTCCTATTGCCTTTTAATATGCTACAGCGTATACAAATCTTATTATATAGTTTACTATAACTAAAAGGTACTAGTACCCCTTATACATTGTTAGTTTAACAGGGCCTATAAAGTCTATCGCTACTATCTCTTAGGGCCTAAACACCCTAATAGTCTTGCTCTATGCCCGTAAGATCTAAAGGGCTACTTTCTAATACACTAAGCAAGAGCAGCAATAGGCTTTAACGTCTATTAACTTATTTAGCTAATAGTACTAGCTACGTAGATTTATTATAATAATAATAAGGGCGTAATAGCTAAAGGCATTGTAAGATTTCTAAAGGATTTTTAGGACGTCTCTTAGTAAGGCGTAAAGTGCTAAGGATTAATCTACTTTAACAAAGTGTAGTGTCTTTTCTATAATCTAGTATCTTAAGGCGCGTTGCTGCACAAGCTGCTACCTTCTGCCTATAAAGTAGCTATAACCCTATAGTAAGCATTAGGTTACCTTGCTATACTAATTAGATTTTAGGAAGTTGCTTAACAGCTCCTTTAGTTATAAGATGCACTCTAAGCTTAAACAGCCTTCTAGTAAGATTACTCTTAGGATATAAGGCATAACTAAGCTTAATAGGGCTACTGCGTTACATATCCCTAGGTCCGCGGGGCTTAGCCTAAGGCAGTAGTTAACGGAGGTAAGGTTATCGCAGAGGGCGTCTAGTATACAGAAGAGTCTATCTACGATCTTTATTTGCTTAAAGGTATTAAGGTAGTGTATATACTTAACGTTAAATTTTTATAGGATGTCTATCTACTTAGCAACCTTGCTATAGACCTTACTAAGGTTAGCTATAAAGTTAACGATCCTTTTATAGTCTATATAAACCTTAACTAAGTATGCTAAGTGTAGGACTAGCTACTAGCACTTATAGAAGGCCTTAACGACAGCTAGCATCTCCTTCTTAGGCATAGAATACCTCCGTTCTCTGTCTATTAAGTAGAACAATATCTATATATTAATTCTAACCGCAGCCTAAGTCTTATCGCTAACCTTAGTCCCTAGTAAGAGGCCGTCTAGCTGCATTAGCGCTACCCCTATACCTATGTCTAAGGCGTCTATAGCTAGGTAGAACTATAAGCTTAAGCTTGCCCTAAAGGTCGCGTTATTTTAGACAGCTATATATAATTTTATTAAAGCTTCTTTTACCTTATCTATCTACTAAATTAATTCCCTTAGGCTCGCTGTTATCTATACTAACGTCTAGCCCGCTAGCGTTTCCTTAGGGACCTCCTTAAAAAAAACGCCCTTTAGTACGTTAACGAGGTCTATATACCTAAGGATAAACTTCTAAAGGAAAGGGGTAAGGTAGATAAGGGCTTACAGCTCTTGCTATAAGCAGGGCAGGTGCTTAAGGAAATAATTTATAATCCTTAGAAACTTTTAATAGTGCTTTAACCTTAGGTAGATACAACCTTCTTTTACTAAAAAGCTTACCGTCTTAATTAATAGTATAAAAAGCTTTATCTTTTTCCTAGAGAAACTAATATAAAACTATTTAACGCAAAGGAAATACTAGTAGTATAAGAAAAGAAGGTATTCGTTAAAGGTCTTAGATGTTATATTATAGTTGTTAATATATAAGAACAACGACGACCTTAGGCCCTTATAATACCTAAGCGTGTTCTAGAAGGAACTCCTATCTAGGAAAGCTAGATGCCTAAACGCAGTATTACCTAGCCTTACGTACGTCGCCGGCGCTCCGTAGAGGCCCTAGGCTATGTTAATGTACTGCTACTAGCCGTTTAGGCTAGTAAACGTAGTCTTAGGCTAGTTAGGAAGGTAGATAAGGACGCTCTAGAACCTGTTTAACGCGTTAAATTAAGAAAAGACCTTTAGGCAGCTATACTAAATTAAATCTAGATCTGCTTCTAAGTCGTAGTATAAGTAAGCGTAGCGCTCTATCTACGTATTAAGTAAGCAGTAATCGTAGATAATCTTAAAGGAAGGGGCTAGCAGTAGCTTTAGTAGCATAGTTGTGTTATTCTTAAGGCTTAAGGGTTAGGGAATAAACAGCGTATTAGCAATAAACACTAAGTACGCTCCTTATTCTAAGACTAACCTTTCGATTACCCCTATAGCTACTATTAGCAAGGATACCTAGTTCTAAAATTCTCTTTCTCTTCTCTTATATTATATCTAACTAGTTATTAAGGAAGTTACGCCTTTAATTAATAGGATACAGTAAATAACTAAGTTAGTTGTTTTTAATTTAGCTAAGGTATTTATAAAACAATCGCGATAAGTATAGCAAAGGCGCTTAACTTGCTCCCTCTGTTCTAGCGACTCTATAATAAAGCTAATCTTAATTATTAACGCCTTAAACTACGTTCTTACCTCCCCTATAGGGGCGTCTAAGATTAGCTAAGGCCTTAGGGGCTTCTTGTCTAGAAGGGGGTTAGCGATGTAGCATAAGCCCTTAAGCGTCTACAGCGCCTCCTTTGCTGTTACAGTAAACACTTCTCTTTTATTATAAAAAATATTAAAGTCGTTAAGCAGTACCTCCCTAAAATCTGCTTCTACTGCCTACATCGTTAAGCAAGATAAGTCGTAGTCCCTACGGTTAGCTAGCCTAGTTGTACTAAGCTTAGCTCCCTTACCTAGTCTCCGATTAATTTAGCTCTAGATAACGTTATCGTAAAGATAACTTAAGATATTAAGCTATAATTGCATTATAAAGCATTGTCCTAAGATTTACCGTTTATTTAACCTATCTAATTGCTGCTTACGTTAGTTAAACAATATGCTTACAGATATTAGTTTTCTAAATCGTTAAGATCCGTCTCCTTAGCGTCGTAAAAGATTTTAGTTAGCTTGCTTAATGCCCTTTCTACTTTAATTAAGATCTCTTAGTTGTTTTTAACAAAAACAATCTCCTCTTCTTCTTAGGGCTTAACATAAGGCAGTGTAAGGTAGCTTCTAAGGGGTTTAAGGGTAAACAAGCTAAGGGCAGGGAAAATTTAAACAGTATAAGTAATCCTTTAGACCCTTATAACGGTTAGCAGCTTACTAGTATAGTCCTCCTAAGCCCTTATACGACAGAGCTAAGAATGTTTTAACAAAGCATCCTAGTCCTTATAATCTCTTATAATATACGCCTTTACTATAGCTAAGATTTTAGCAACTGTGAGAAGGTACGGATCGCAGGACCTCTTCCGGACCTCCGGATGAGTGTTGCTGACGGCCGTACAGGGCACTTAAGGACCGGAAGGTCCGAGTATAAAGGTAGCGTTACCGTAAGCACCGACGTACAGAGACAGAGTCCGAAGGGTATACTAAAGGTTGCTTACTCTTAAAAGAAGGAAGAGAAAGTAAAGTCTATACAATATACACACTTACCCCTACGTTATTCAAGTCCCTAAGTCTAGCCTATGTAATCTATAACTGTATAACAGTTATAAGCCCGTATAGTTTAAAAAGGAAACTAGAAACTCCTAACAGACTAAGCTTTACAATTACTAATTTAGAAACTTACATCTAACGAAAAAGAGATCACAATAGCTCCTTAAAAGGACTTAGAAAAGCTCTACTTAAAGTCCAACAAGGACTAGTTCTAATAGATCTAGGCACTTAAAAACACTGCTTCCGCGCTTAAGATCTAGTCTAAAGTTAATCTAGGAGCAGACCTACTTAAATACAACCTTTATAAGGCTCTAGAGATGCTAACTGTTAATAACACTTGCTATTAAATAGCTGCTACAGCTGCCCTCGCTTAAATTTAACCCTAGAGGCGCAGAAACCCTCGTTTAAGGGGAAGATTAAGCCTCTAGGAAAGAAAGGAAGAGACAGACTACTCCCTAACTACTACAGATCTTAACAATATAGACCTAGGAGCTCTTAAGATTATACACCGTTTCTATATAAGTAAATACAATGCTAAACTTAAAAAACAGAAAAGCAAGCTATAGGCTTACAGCTAACTTAAGCTATAGATAACAAAGACGGTCGACGACGATACATATAACAACATTATACGGAGACTCGCTAGAGGCGAAATCGCGGTTACGACTTAGATAATAACTAAGGAGTTAATAGTAGCATTTACCTTAAGTAAGCACGCTTAGAAGAAGATAGCTTAAGACAAGTATAGGGAGGTGCTTGCTAAAGGCTTAAAAGCAGGAAACAACGTAGAGAAGTAGATTAAGAAATTCTAGCATAAACATAGCGTAATGCTTACACTTAATCTGCCTAAAGCTAAGGAGCTTATAGCGATTAAGAACTTCCTTTGTGCTACTAAACAGAAATTCAAGCTTAACTAGTTAACAAAAAAGCTCTTTAAACTTAATAAGGCAATCGCAAAAGACAACGTCTTAAGCATTCCTAAGCTTAACAAGTACATTAAGTTCTTTAAGGCTAAGATTTAAGCAAGAAGGAAGCGTTCTTAAATCTTAATAGCTGTTATTAGCGAGAAGAGCAAGGAGACCGCTACTCTATCTACAACTATGTTAACCCCTTAACCTTAGGTTAAGAAAGAAAAGAAAGCTTAGTTCCTATCCCCTTAGCAAGGAAAGGAAGAATTAAGTCGCAGTAACTTTCGAGGCTGCAGAGGAGACTAAGGTAGGAAGGGAGGAAGGGCTTGTAGAGGAGGACGTAGAGGCTTATACTTAGCTAGAGCAACAGAGAGTTTCTACTATACGTGCCCCTATAGAATCTCGTATTAGTAAAAGCCTAAGGGGTACAGAGACGTTAAGTACGCCTTTAGAAGAGTACTCTATCTAAAGAACTCTAAGCATATAAGTATAGTGCTTAAGAACATTAAGGGAAATAAGTAGGCTAACCTTTAAGCAACCCTTAAGAAAGCAAACTAAGACATAAAGGGGACAGAAGCTTTTAACTTAAAAGGGAAGAAAGTAAAGCTCCTTAGATCGCTTACAGCAACCCTTATTAACCCTATAGATCTCCCTTGTCCGCTTAACATAGGCATGTTTACGACTATAGGAAAGCGCCCCTATTACCTACTCTTAGAGAGCACTATCTTTAACAATTGTAGTGTAACTTACCTCGTTAACGATCAAGCCCTGCTAGTGCCTAACTCCTTTGTCCTATGCAACTTAGATAAGGTTATTTAAGCAGGCTTAACCGATTTCCTTGTCCTTAGAAGAAGGAAACGAGTACTCTAAGGGGTACTAAATAGAGACTATAAGGAGAGGACTAAGGATCTTAAACTTAAGAACATTGCGGTTATAGAGGGCTTCTATGTAAATATCGTCTTAGAAGCTAAGCTGTCTAAGGCCAGAGTATAGTACAACGGCTTCAACTACACTCTACGCTTTAGAGACCTAGAAGTAAGTATAGTAGTTGCCTAGCTTACTCGCGCCTATAGCCTCGTTTTTATTAAATACAAGCCTCGTTCCTTCTATCTTTAGCATCCCTATAATCCTTATCTTAACGAATACGTAGCTTTTAAGCTTAAATTAAGCATTCTTGCGGTTTAAAGAAGACTATTAAGAGACTTAGCAACCCTAAGGGAGGATAAAGAAGAGCTCTAGTATTTACGCTTAGGATATCTTAGCCCTAAGGCACTAAGGGCGCTTGTCTAAAACGCTTACAACGTTAAGATTAAGGGTACTAAACGCCTTAAGTATAAGATTTGTGCAAGGACTTATGCTACTTAGGTAGTGTCCCGAAGAGCCTTAGAAAGGCAGAGTATAAGGCCCTACTAGAGGATCTACTAGGACCTTTAAAAGTATAAGGAGGGGTACAATAATGCTTAATAGCTTATAACGATTAAAGACAAGTACAGCGGAATAATCGACGTAAGACTACTCCTTAATAAGACTTATAACATAGTCTTTAACTCGCTTTTCTAATTTAAGAGGAAGGTTAAGAGGCAATACAGACTTACGATTTGTAAGATCTGTTAAGACAATAAAAAGGCAGTAATCGCAATTAAAGGGCTTACCTAATACTAAGAATAGGCAAACTTAGAGGGCATTAATCTTAAGCTTACACTACTATACACGTATAAACCAAATAGTGTAGCAGAGTAAGCAAGGCAAGAGATTACACTTAAGCAGATTAAAATACGAGAAGGAGCCTATCTACCTAAGGAGCTATAGCCTAAGACCGTAAGGGCAGCTGCCTATCTCTACAACATTAGTCCCTCTTAAAGCAATAGAATAAGAGCCCTAATTAATAAGCTTAAACAGTAGTTCTAAGACAACGCTCTAGACTTGATTTGTAATTACTTTATAGACTTAAGGCTTAGCTAGGATAGCATTTACGCCTATAGCTATAAAGCATATTGCCTTAACAGAGATCGCGAAGTAGAGAGGAATCGAAGGTTCTTTAAGACGAGCCTAAGAGCGCATATTAGCTATCTCGTAGGCTACGTCTCCTTAAACATATATTAAGTATAGCTCCTTAATAAGGAACAAGTTATAGAATTAAGGAATATAAGGTTCAATAAACGCTATTTCTTTAACTCGTATAACAAAGATAAGCTAGAGCCTAAGATCTTTAAACTTAATTAAGAAAGATACAAGATTAAAGAAGATAAGGAAGAAGACTACATATAGTATAGAACCTCTCTTTAAAAGCAGCTAAGAAGGCTCTTGTTTAAGATCTAGGTACAGCAGGCTGTACCTAAGGGGGCAAGAGAGGTAGAAACAGAGGCTTCGGCTTTAAACAAGGAACTCTTAGAAAAGGGTAAATCGTTACAAAATAATAAGATAAAGGATTCTTAAGACTGCACTTTAGTGCGCGAGAAAGGAGCTCCTACAGGACTCTAGACACCTTAAGAGACTCCAAGAATTAGAGCAGGAGCTAGATCAAACACTTACACAGAGACTACAATAAGTCTAGTAAGGAGTTCTAACTAAGCTTAAGAGGATGCAGACTAAACACAAGAAGTACTAAGCTTAACACCTTAGCTAAGAAGGAGTAATAGGATTCGTAAGCAATATATGCACTTAATAATCTTAGGGATAAGTATAGCTACGTTTAAACACTTCCGTTATATACAACCCCTAAAGACAAGGGATATAAAGCACTTTAAGACCTTCTTCGCGGTAGTAACAAATTCGCTCTAGCTAAACTCAGCATTAAGGCAAGGCGCGGTTCCTGTAGCCCTTACAGAGAGCTTTAAGGACCTCCTAAGGCCGCTAAATAACTAGAAAGAGCTTAAAAAACACAAATTTAAGGACTTGTTTAAGGTAGTAGCTAATAAGGAGTTTAGATCCCTTTAAAATAAGAGAACGTAAGAAGAAATAGACCAAGCTAATGCTCTAGTTAAACCTCTACTAACGAGATAGGTATTCACCTATAAGCTTAATCAGGATAGAAACCTTAAGAGATACAAAGCTTGTTTTATTGTTAAAGGAGACCTCTAAGATGCCTTAACTATCGAAGGGATGTATACTATAACTCTTGCTATACAATTATTTCGCGTGCTAGTAGCGATTATAGCAAGGTTTAACTATAAGTTAAAGAAGTTTAACGTTAAGAACGCGTTTCTAAACGCAAAGAGAAATAAAGACACGATTCTAGTTACATATAACCTTCCTAAGGGATATCGCAAGAATAGAAAGTGCCTAAAGCTCGTCAAGGCCCTCTATAGGCTTAAAGACTTACCTAGGCTATAGTTTAAGGAGTTCTCTAGGACACTTAAGAGCCTTAGACTAAAGGGAAGCAAGGAGGAACCATGCCTCTTCTTTACTCTAGAACGAGATCTCTTTGTTATCTTTTACGTAAACGACATTATAGTTACGTATTACAAAGACAATAAGACTCTTTATCGAGAGAAAATTAAGGGTCTTTAAGCTAAATACAAGATACATAATAAGGGAAACGTAGAATAGTTCCTTAGAATTAGGCTTATAAGAGTACGAGAAGAGCAGAAGATTTACCTCTTGCTTAACTTATACATCGAGAAAGTAGCTACAAGGTTTAACCTTGTAGACAGGAAACGTTAACCTTCTATGCTAATCCTATTATCTTTAACACTTAAAAAGACAGAAGTTAAGGCTATAAAAGAGTTAGTTAAGCTCTATTAAAAGAAAATAAGGTCTATCCTCTATGCTGCTATTATAGCAAGACTAGATATCTTATACGTAGCCTTGTTGTTGTCGCGCTTCCTTATTAATCTAAGAGACAAGCATCACAAGGCAGCTAATTAGACGATCGAATACCTCTATGCGTAGAGGAGAACCTTACTCGTTTACAGGGGGATTAAAGATATAAGAGTTCTTATAGTAAGCAGTAATGCCTCCTTTACTAATAATAAAGAGACTAAGAAGTCCTTACAAGGATATATTATAACCCTCTATAGAGGCCTAATACTTTAGAATGCTACTCGTTAAAAGACAGTAACAACATTAAGCACTAAGGCTAAGTTACTCGCTTTAAACTAAGTTGCAAAGAAGACCTATGCAATTAAGCGTCTTTTTAATAAGATAAGATTTAACCTACAAGAAAGGTTCACTATTGCGTATAACAATCTCTAAACTATACGCCTTGTTATTAGAGACTTTAGAAGAGTAAATATAAAATTAAGGTATATAGAAATCTAAGCGATGTAGGCTTAGCAAGAGTATAGAAGGGATGCTATAGACATTTAGTTTGTGCTATTGCGAAATATGCCAGCGGATAGGCTTATAAAGCTACTCGCAAGGCAGAGGTTTAAGCATTTCTAAGCACTCCTAAACATAAGAGAATTGCTAAGCAAGAATGTATTAAAAAGAAAGGCTTAAGCTAGCTTAAAAGCAAGAGATTATATAAGACAAAGGTTATACGTAGCTAATCTTAACCTTAAAAATAAAGAAAATAGAGTAATATAGCTTAGTAGAAGAGCAACAGAAAGCTTATTAAGGAAACAATAGAGCGTATCCTTTACTCTATCTTGCTAACAGTACAATACTTCGTAATCTTTTCCTACATACCCTTAGTATAAGCAGCGTAGCCCTTAGCTATAGCAAGATCTTTAGCCTTAGGATCTTTATAATTAAAAGGACTAGGGAGCACTAGATTATCGATCTTAAACTAGACGATGTCCCTAAGCTAACCTACAAGAGCCTTTGCCCCCTAGAAAATAGAGTTAGACTTGTCTTTACATAAAGCAAGAGGACAGAGAGCTTACTAGGAGATCGTTATTACTAAGCTTCTTAACTACTATGTTAAGGATAAAGCAGTACATTAGAGGACTAAGAATAAGGTTAACGCTTAATATATAGCAAAGCAGAGAGAAGATATATATATACATCGTAGCAAGAGTTGCCTAAGGCGCAGTTACAGCAGCGAAGCGAGCTAACGCTTAAGACGCAGTAACAAGAGAAGTTAAATTTTTAGCTAGCAGCAAGAGCCTAAACGTAGCTAATGTAAAGGTATTAAAAGGCGTTACTAACTGCCTACCTAGCCTACTTTGTAGCTTTCCTTTTATTATATATAAAGTTCTCTTAATCGTTAATAAGCTAAAGAGGCATCTTATCTATAGATTCCTTAGAAACTAAGATTAAAGGAAAACAACGAACCTAAGAAACAAAACCTTAACTTCCTAAGGCTTAGCGCTTATAAGAAGATCGTAGAGTAGCTAGGGAAGCTAGACGCTTTAAAGGAGTTGTTTTTAAGACTAGCTTAAAGGGGGTATTCTTCTTTGTTTAAGTTAGCAGCGATTTTTAAAGAGCAGAGGTAGGCCCTTTAGCCTTAGGTTTTAACATAGCTTTTAACTTAGGCAAGGACTTAACCTAAGCAGCGTTTAAGACTAAAGGATTAAATAACGCAAAAAATCGCTAAAGTTAAGGAAGAAAAGAGAGACCGTTTAGACAGGTAACTACCTAAGGAACGCTAAAGAGTAAGGCTTTTAATATTGCTTATTTAAGATATTCGTGCTACTAAATAAGGAAGCTCTCCTTGTCCTTAGTCTAGTTTAAAATTAGTTTACGAACTCTTAAACACAAAGAACGAGGAAACATACCTTAATACCTATACGATTCCCTTTTAATTTATTAATGCGTTCTATAATCTAGACTCTTATGTCCTTTATCTCCTCTTTGCTAAAAGGAACAAAGCTCTTATCGCTTACGTTACAAGCCCTAGCTTAAACAAGGGCTTTACTTTTAAGAGGGGGCGGCGGGGCAAGAAGGCGCGAATCTAGCTCTTTGTAAGCATAATCGTAGATCTAGCTTAAGGGGCGATTTAATTTCTTAGCAAGCAGCGACCTTAAACAAAGGGACCTATAAGAATAGGAATTAGGGGGGTAGAGCACTTGCTTTACTAGCTTTTTAGCTATATAAGAATCCCTTTGCTTAAAGGAAACACTTAGTAAGACAAGAAAGGAGAACAAAGGAAGAGAGGATATACTTAAAGGGGAGACTTAGGGGGTACAGGGCCTTTACCGGCACTGTTACTGTCCTTATTAGATTCCCTACTTAAGGAGGAAGAGGTCTCTGCTTTACTCTTTTCTTCTTCTTCTTTATCTTCTATTTCCTTATCCTTATATAACTTAAGGACCTTGTCTCTAGCTTTAAGGGCTAGACTTTTAATCTAGTTATTAACTAAGTCTACGATATCTTAATCCTAAACTCGTTTAGGGAAAGGACAGAGAAAAGAAGGACAATCGTTCTACAAAGACTTAATATTAGAATAAACCTAATCGCTAAAATTAAAGCTAGCTAGATCTAGCGATTTAAAGCGTTAAGTAGGCTACACTAAAGAAGGAGAAACGAGATCTCTTAAAGCTATAGAACGCTGTATAGCTTCGTAAAACCCCCCTTTAAAAGCAAGTAAAGAGACAGATCGCAAGAAGGAAGAAAGAGCGTCTTAAGCTAGTACGCTTAACCTCCGACGAATACAAGAAGGAAACAGCTAAGGGGTCTTACGGACTACTTAAGAAGGAGACAAATGCAGAGCCTTATAAATCTTAAGAGGAGGAAGGTATAAACCCCTTTGCTTTTTAGACAAAGGCAGAGGACTTATAATAAGGAAGAAGCTTAGAATGCAAGAATTAGCTAACAACCTACTAAATTAAACAGCAATACGACCCCTTAATTAAACACTGCTATAAGACCTACTTTAATTAACGAGATAATAGACAAGGCAGGGCACAGTTATGCGAATAAGCTTAAAGACAAGTGTAAGGGTGCCCTTAGAGATAATAAAGAACAAGGGAAAAGGAAGGGCTAGAGAGAGCTCTGCAACAACAACACTTAAACGCTTGAACGGGCTAAGGGCACGTGCCTATACGCATAGGAGGATTAATTTACTTAATTAAGGCTAAAAGGAGAGTCGTTTAAGGAGAGCCCCTAAAAGGAGGTTAAACTAACTAATTAGGAAAGAGGGATCTTAAAGGAGGTAAATTACACCGAAGAGTAAGCCTTAATATACAAAAAATTAAGGTCCTAAAAGGAAGGGAACCTTAACACTAGCGATTTAGAGTATACGAGTAGTTAACGGAGTACAAATACCCTTATCGACTAAGGGGGTGTATAAGAAGGTACGGATCGTAGGACCTCTTCTAGACCTCCGGATAAGTGTTGCTAACGGCTGTACAGGGTACTTAAGGACCGGAAGGTCTGAGTACAGAGGTAGCGTTACCGTAAGCACCGACGTACAGAGACAGAGTCCGAAGGGTATACTAAAGGTTGCCTACTCTTAAAAGAAGGAAGAGAGAGTAGAGTCTATATAATACACACACTTACCCCTACGTTATTCGAGTCCCTAAGTCCAGCCTATGTGATCTATAACTGTATGACAGCAACTATAACCTTAACGTACACGTACTTTTTAACGGTATATATATTATCGTTTACTAATCGAATAAAGCCTAGCTTATTAAAGCAGATCTAAGGGATATTATGCTTATAGATAAAGCAGGCGTTAACTAGGTTAATAGTTAACCTACTGTTAATTATAATAGCAAGGTATAGTTAGCTGTTAACGTAGCCCTTAATAAAGCCTAGCGTTGTAGCAGTTAAGCCTATAGGAGCAGCCTTATTGCAATAAGGTAGCTTTCCCGCTAGCAGGGCTAACTCGTTAAGGATACTTATAGGCAGGAAGTCCTAGAACAAGGCAATTAGGTTAGCGATTGCTTCCTAGCCCTTTAGAGTTTTAGCCCTACGTTAGCACTGCATTAGTTAGGTTAGTTAAGCTTAAACGGTAAGTAAGATCTAAAGCAGCTGCTACACTAAAAGCATAACAAGTATCTCCTTTAGCTAATAACTAAGCTTAAATGCTAGTACGTTGTATTCTTTAGTAGCATAGATCTTTTTAAGTTTATAGCGTTATTTCTTTTTTACGTTAAAGGCAATAAGGGCAACCTTTAGCGCCTTAAGAGCCTTTAAAGATCTTAGTAAGCTCCTTATATATAGGAAGAAGGCTAGGAGGAGGCGGTTAAACTGCTCGCAGGATATCGTTATAGGGCTCTTAGGCTTTAGGGTCTTTATTAGGAGCGTCTAAGAGCTACAGGAAGGGAAGCCGCGGAAAGGCTAGGTTTCTACTAAGAGCGTCTAGGACTAGGACTAAGAGGCAGGGAAAGGAGAGAGGGAATTAAGGCGTAAGTCCTTAGAGTTACTAAATTCCTTTTAAACCTTTTCTCTAGCTAGCTCGTTAATTAAGCTCTCTTTAAGCTTCTTCTTTATAATACGCTTTAAGCAGTAGGACGCTATAGGCTATAGGGGTAAGGTCTCCTTCGTTAAGTAAAACGTAGCTATAGCAGACTTAAGGAATTAGATAGACTTGCTAGCCCTTAGTACCGCTAGTTCTAGGCCGCTTATACAAAGCGTAAAGCAGTCCTCTAGGTTCTCTGCAAATAGGTTAGCATAGTATCCTAATAAAAGCTTCTAATAGTTAACTTCCTTAATCTAAGTAGCAGCTGTAGTCTTTAACGATACAGCATAGCCTAAGCTATTCTAACCTAACCCCCTTAACAACAGCTTAAGACAACGCTTATAACACATCTTAACTTAGTTATAGTCTTACTTATACTTACGCTTATACTATTTAGTATAGCTATAGTTATTGCTGCATAAGCAATTCTATCCTAAGTAGCCCTATTCTCTGTACTTAAAGCAGTAGTAAAAGTTAAGATCGTTGTATTAATATCCCTGCTAAAGCAGCTAACCTCTATATTAAGGTCTTAGCGCTTAGCGCTTAGGAAAAGAAGAGCAGGAGTTCCCTCTGTTGCTACCGCTAAGGCAGGCTATAGGCACCTATTAAATATATTAAACTATATTCTACTAATTCTACTGTATTATATTAATTCGTTAAACAGTTAGGGCATTTAATTCGTTTAGGCAGCGGACTACTTCCGTAAACATACTAATCTAGTCTTTATAAGCTTTCTCTTCCTTATTGTTATTGTTATTGTCCTTATTATAAGTAAAGGCCTTAGAGGCACAGCGTTAGCACGCCTATAAGGCTTCCTTAAGGTTGTTAAGGAACATCCCTTTAGCGAACTCGTTCTTTTACTTCCTTATAATAAACAGCTAATCTAAGATATAGTCCTAGAGAGTACCGTCTATCTCCTTATTAGTTATATTTACAATAAACCTAGTAAGGAGCGCTTAGCAGGCTAAGGCAGGGGCACAGTAGTAAAGCTTCTTTAGGCGTTTAACGAAGTAGCTAAGCGTCTTACTACGCTTTCTTCTAAAGGTATATACTTAAGAAAGGATATTGCTAGCAGTAGCTTAATCGATCGTTTTAAACTTAGTTTTAAAGCAGCTTTAAACCTTATCCTAATCTTAGCAGTTTTCTTTGCTTAGGTTATTAAACTAGGCCTTAGCTTAACTACGTAGTCCCTTCTAAAAGATCTATTAGGATACTATAGACTTATTCTTTATAAGTACGCGTAAGATAGCTACGTTTACTAGATAGGCTTTAATATAGTTAGCTAGAGAGCTGTTACTTAAGCGTCCTAAGAACGTTTTCTTACCTAAGGGGAGCAACATAGTAAACAAAAGCAGCTCGTTGTTTAAGTCCTAGTGCTTCGTTGCTGTTTAGACTCCTCCTGTTAAGTCTAGCTGCTCCTCTAACGCTTTTCCTACAGTTAAAGGGCTAAGGGTAGGTTTAAGATATATAAGGGGCTTCTATAAGTAAGGCTAGTAGTATAAAAAGATTAATAAACTGTTTACTAAGGCTTTTCCCTTTGTTAGCAACGATAAAGTTTAAGTAGCTGTAGGTAAAATGCAGTAGAGCTTAAAGGTAGTTAAAAAAGGGGAGTTTAAGCTTAACAGGCTTAACTTTATTTTATAGCAGTAGCAGTTTAGTAACTTTGCCTTTAAATTGCTTAAGGATATATAAAGCTATGCTTTAGAGAGTAGACGGTATAGGAGTATAAGGGAAAGGGGAAAGACTTAGGGAATAGGAGTAGAAGGGATAAGGGGGTAGTCCTCTGCTAAATTCTAAGGGGTTTAAGCTTCTTAAGGGCAAAGGAAAGCGCAAAGGGGCGCTATAATTAGCAAGCTAGCTATAAGACCTACGCCTTTTATTAAGATTCGTTAATAGTTACAACAGCTATCTATAGTAGTCTTTGTTAATTACAACTAGTTATAGGGGGTGTCTTTGCTTAGTAAGATGTCTAGGTAATATAGTATTAGCGTAGGTACGCAGCCCTTTAGCTTAATGCAGGTACGTAGCTCTTCGGCTTAGTTATAGGTACATAGCCCTTTAGCTTAGTATTCGTAGCCCTTTAGCTTAGTATAGTTTACGGCCCTTTAGCTTATGTTTATCTATTGCTTAGGGGGTTAGGCGTATATGTTAAGTACACGCTTAGTTAAGAGATGTAGGTGCGTAGCTGTGTTAGCTTAGGGTTATTATAGGAGTTTAACAGTCCTTTAGCGAACTTAGACGCGCCCTTAGCGTCGCCTTAGTCTAATGTGTACGCAAGGTATTAAAGATATCATTAAGCGTATAGTAAAGCGTATTAGCATTTTAAGAGTCCTATTAGATAGTATAACAGGCACTCCCTACAGCTTATACTATTAAAAAATAGCTAGAATACAGGTTAATTAAAAGAAGGAAATCTTCCTAAGCTATAGCCTTCTAGCCTCTAAGACTATCTCTGCGGCCTACTTACTACATCATCGGGCTAACGTAGTTCCGTTCCGTTCGCACCTCTAACAGGTCGCAGCGACCGTTATTAGCGGAATTCGCATCTTATCGGACGCCACAACCGCGCCGCATCGGCACCTGCGCGCCTTCTCTTGTTCCGGCAAGTCGGAGCAACGGACCGCAGGAGCGCCGCGCCTCGTGCCTTCCTCGAAATCGAGTGCTTCAGGGGTGCAAAATCGTTCGCAGATCGTGCATGATGCGCTCGTACGGGGTCCTAATTGCTGCATGAGCTGGCCTTTTGATGCGCTTTCCAATTGGATCGTCATCCCGTCGACTTCGCTGAGCAATGACCGAAGCAAATGGATTTGATGGACAAGATTTCATTCTTCATGGTGTGCTATGTTGCTTCAGGTGAGGTTTGATTTGAGGAAACAGGAACGAGAGATGACAGTGATCTATATGACAATTCCAAACGACCCAAGAACATGTGTTCACCCGTGCGACTGCCCCCTGGAAAACGACCCAAAAAGTCGTTCCATATCTATTTGCTCCCCACGCAGCTGATGCTGTCGCTGGGCGCAAGGCTGGCAGAGTCATCGTCCCAACGGTCCTCAGCAGCGCTGGACAGATGCGGAGGTTTCGGCACCATGACCGGGGGCACGGGCTTCCTCGGCGAGGCGCTGATGGAGGGTCTTCTCGATGAGCCCGTCGCGATGGTGTAGTTGGGGGGAGGCGGTGGCGGAGGAGGGGGAGGAGCGGCAGTTGCGGCAGCGGCAGGTCGATCGCTCTCCCGACGCCTGCCCTCGACGTACTCGGAATCCCGCTGCGTCTTGCCCACAGCCGTTCTCTCGTTGTCCGCATGATGAGCCGCGGGCCGATCACGGAGATCGTCATGGGCTTTCAGCGACTTGCGGCGACCGGGCTTGTGGTCCCCGTGGACGGGACAGTCTGGGTCCAGGTCCCGGTCGGGCCCTTCACGCTGAGCTTCATCCCGACGAGTCTCTGCCTGGGGAGGATCTTTGCGATACGCGTGCGAGAGTCGCTCGGCACGGGTCGGTTCCCGGCGAGAGTCCTTGGGATCAGTCTCCCCGCGAGGTCCCTCCCCGCGACGAGTGCTCACCCGGCGCATCAGCTCGCGATGGAGGTTCCCCCGATCGGCATCGCCCTTCTCGTCGGGTCGGTGGTGCGTGTCTCCATGGTGAGAGTCTCCATGATGACGATCATCAGTGGCCTCGCGACGAGGCTTCTCCCGCCTGTGTCCGTCACCAGGAGAAATCTCACTCCGGGCGCCTCCGTGATGGTGACCCTCGCGGCGTGACTCTTTGTGACGAGGCTCTTTCTGATGCGAGTCTTCGCGGCGCGGGTCTCGATGTGTTGAAGGTTCGCGGCGGACATCTGAGCGGCGTGACTCTTTGTGCCGAGGCTCTTTCTGATCGGAGTCCCCATCGCGTGAGTCTCGATGTGTTGAAGGTTCGCGGCGGCGGTCCGTGTCATCCACGACCTTACGACGGTCATCCTCGTGACGACGACGACTATCCTCGGGGCGAGAGAATTCCCGATCCACATCGCCATGGCGAGAGCTCCTGCGCAAGCAATCTTCAGGCCGGACGCCTGCACGGTGGCAGTCTTCGGGAAAGGCATCTCTGAGACGAGAGTCCTCGGATGGGACTCCCAGGGCATGGTCGCGATGCTTCTGTGCTGGGTCGAGCTTTGCGTCCTCCAAGTCCTCATGCGAAGATCGACCTCCAAGCTCCTGCTGGCGCGTTGGCATCCTCGAGACATCTTGCGATGGTCTCCGCACTTGCTGGCCAGGTGACACCGCACGATCATCTGCCTTTTTGTCGGGTCTCCCGAACTTCACAGCACGATCTCTGTGGGACCGAGGGGGCGACGCTGTTTTGCGATCCTGTCCATTGCGATCCTTCTCATCGGGGTCCTCGCCAGATCGAGGGTGGTAGGCGGCTTTGCGATCCTTCTCATCGGTGTCCTCGCGAGAGCGAGGAGAAGAGGCTGGTTTGCGGTCCTTCTCATCGATGCCCTCGCGAGACCGAGGGGGAGAGGCTGCTTTGCGATCCTTCTCATCGGTATGGTCGCTCTGGATTGGTGCTCGATTCGAGATGACGACGGGATGGTAGCCGCCGGGTTCGACCATGGTGGTATACCCGACGCGCGTGCCGGGCATCGCGGCGGTCCGATTCAAGCTGTCCGGAACGTACACATTGTAGGGCTGTCGAGCGTCCACAGACGGCTTTCGAGGCATGGATGGCGGGGACCTTTCAGTAGCTGGGACCGGTTTCTTGGAGACATCAGGAGGGGATCGATCGCGAGGTACATCGCGGTCGTCGTCGCGGTCGTCCTGAGCCGATCTTCTCCGAGCCGCCAGGATATCCTGCAGAAGCTGTTCGCGTTGCGGAGAAATCACGGGGGCCGTGCTTTCTACCGCCGTCTTCTCGGTGTCTCTGGACCGCTTTTCGCGCGATTCGACATGCGAATCGCGGTCTTGAACAAGGCTTTCTGGCACATTTTCCTCGACCCGTGTCCTCGCCGGGGGCTCTTCCCGCGTGCGTTGCTCCCAGTCCCTTGACTCCCGCCGTTCTTCGGGTCTTTTGTTGGATGACTCATGTCTTTGAGCTGCAGGCCGGGAGGGCATCTCGAGTCTGTCGTCGCCACGAGGGATATCACGGGACATTTGAGGTGCAGCCTGCTGAGGAACAGGATCCCGCCGGGGTGCGGCAGAGGGGCGGGCGTCCTGGCCCGGTGACTGATCTCTGTCTTTGCTGGTATACATCTTGTAGGTGAAGGCGGCCCCAGCGGCGACGCCGAGGAGGGTGCCCACCACGGTGGTGGCATTGAGGAGGGTTGAGCTTTTGCTCTCCTGCGAGAGAGTTGACTCTGGTGTCTCCGGAGGAGCGGGGACGTAGGGGCGAGAGGACCCATGGCTGACGTCGCGCTGTACGGATGTCCTCTGCGTCGAGCTGTTGTTGTAGCTGGAACTTGCGTAGTTAGGCCCGGCAGTATTGTAATTGGCAGCCGGAGCATTGTAGGTGACAGACGGAGCGTTATAGTTGGCATTGGAGCTGTAGTTCAAGCTCGAGCTGGACGAGGACTTGTAGTTCCACTGGAGGATGCGCGTCGTCCTGTTGATGGTGACGGTCGATCTGCTGTACTCGTAAGAGCTGCTGCCCTCGAACCCGGCGTCTCCATAGACGACCTCGACCGTGTTGCCGTCCAGGTCCTGGATGACGGCTCTGGTGACAGTGTTGGTGTTCCGGTCCGGGATCGTGGCCGGGTTGGCCCTCATCGCGGCGGCTCGAAAGTCGGCCACGGCGGCGGCGGAGGGGGCGCCGAAGAGGAGGTACGACGGCCGGGGCGCGGCCATGAGGCGGACCTGCAGCATGGAGTTGCCATTGGCGCCGAAGGTGACGGACGCGCGGTCCGGCGTGCTGTCGAGGAAACGGAGCCCGAGGGACTGCAGGATCGCGGCGTAGAAGGAGGTCGAGGACGCGAGGTGCGACACTTCGACCACGGGCAGCGCCATGGCGGGGCTCAGATCCCTGCGGACGGCCTCTCGTAAAGGGCCGGATGACGAGCTGCTCGGAGCGTGCTCGGAGAAGGGTCGCACGAGTATGTCTGTAGCCGTACGCCGGTAAGGGTGTTGCGGTAAGCCGGGAGATTGGGGGTGGTGAGGGCTTGCTTGACGTTCGACCAGGATGATAGCGGCAGCGTCAAGATATACCCAGCGGAAATCTCCCAATTGCCCAGATGAGAGAGGAGAGTCTCTCTGGCAATGGCTTTTCAACCCGCCGTGACTGCGACGATGGCTCTTTTAAACCGTACTCGTATGTGATCCCTCGCTCTCTGCGGGGCTTCGAACACACAGGGCGGCGGGCTCGTGGAGTCGTCTCGGACCGCACCAGGGGTCTGCAGCCTGTCGCGGCGATGGAGGACCCCCCTCCCATGCCAACAGCCCCTCGCTCTGCCTATCATCATGGACTGCGTGGCAGCTTGTGCTGTCCGAGCCAATCCATGCATCTGCACCTCGATGACAGGCGGCTTTCCCTTTCTCGTCGCAGCGCCAGCTCGTAAGAGACGCATGCGCCCCTTCTGAATCCAGCCATCGAGCCATCCATGCCATCCCACATCCTCTGCCGCCGGAACCCCCACCTTCTTCCTCTGGCAGCCTCACCACCGATGTTGTGAGGCACACCTGGCGGTGGATCGATATGTCAGCCCAGGGCTGCACTCGTGGAAAGCAATCGAATGCCAATGGGCCTTGACTCGTTCGGGCCTCGCACTCGTATACAGCGTACTGCCCACTCCGTACTCCGTACACGGTGTCAGAACCTACTGGAAGGGAGGGGGCACCGCCAATCGTCCAAGCGCACTGGACAGCCCGCCTTGTGTGCCCAACACGTCAACGGTCGAGCTCGCCAGCCACGGTGCCGCAGGCCAAACGTGGGCCCTGCTACTTTTCTCTGGCCGCGAAGGATCGGAAGGGGGGGGGAAAGGGTTCGCTTCCTGCGGTTGACAATGTGCTGTGAGAGGTGGTGACATGGGTCTTGATACCCAAAGCGCCAGACGGGACGAGACGGGACCAATCGCGACTGGTGTGTCTGACATCTGAATCCTGCGGGAGGCCAGTCGATGCCGTGATGCCCCTGCACGCTGGCCGGATATTAGGAGACCTCCGAGCACGGCGACTCGCGCAAGACATGTGGACGAGTTTTGAGCTCCGCCTCGGGGAAAGCTTCGTGTCCTGATACAATTTAGGGATATTCTTGGAGATATGGCCTTACCCCTTGACAGAGCTTCAGGTCTTTTGTCTGGCACATCATCGAGACCCAAGCTAAGCGCGGAGCAGCTGGAGCCCTGCAGGTTTCGAGTCCACACCGATTGGATGCTCAAGTTGACGCGAATCCGGTTGACTTCGGCCGTGGCCCACTCAGATACCTCCTCCTGCACGCATGAGTGACGCGCAGTATGGGCCATCCCTTCGGAAACCATTGAAGCGGGAAGAATATACAATGCCTTGATTTGGTCATTCACTTACTTAGTAGAGTTTCTGTTTTCTCAGTGCAAAGGTTGAGGGCCTTCAGAAGCATGATCCGCAATTCCTCCTGTGCAGGCAGAAATCCAACGGCCTCTTACATATCCACGAGGAGGGACGGGCAAAATTAAAACAATTGGCGGACAACATGAAGAGGCATCGTGGGGATAATACTCAGTCGACAAAGAGAGAGGGGTTTGTTGGAGAAGTGCGCATACACCTTGGCCCTGCTCCTAGCGCAGACATGTCTTGTTGTGAAAACGGATCCGACGCCAAACTCAGGAAATTCAACCATCAACCAGGATACCACGGCAGACGGCGATGTTGTATCGCCGTCGCAACATGGCAATCGATGAGCAGTGCGGCCCTTTACTTCCCTTTCCTTCTCTTCGCCTCTACCGATTCTCCCGGCCGCCGAGTGTTTCCTCTTTGTCGGATTCGCATGATGCGCGAGTAGAGAAGGGATTCATCATTGGATATCCCACGCCTCCTCAGCCGCATGGCAGAACTTGCTGCAGGCTACGCTGGCGGATAGCGAATAGTTGCTGATGGCGATCTTCTCGTCGACGATGGAGTCGGCAAAGTTGTCGGCGCCCTTTGCCATGGCGCCGACGAAGACGCACATGCTCTCGTCCTGCTTCAGGGTCTCGACGTATTCGCGGACGCGGACGAGCGGCGCATCGAAACTGAGGGTCACTTTCCGACAGTTGGGCGGGAGATGATCGGTGATGGGGTTCTGGATGACGCGTAGCAGCTTCTCGTTGGAATTCGTTGATCGAATCGAGAGTCTGTGGAGGAGCTGTACCATAAGGCCGGCGAATCGCTTGAAGGTTCGGGGAATTCGAACGGACGGGGAAACCTCGATCAGGACGCCCTTTGCCGTGTGAATGTAGATCTGCAGCTTGCCCGCCTTGTTGATCGGGGAGTCCAGCAAGGTCAGAAGACACTGAGGAGGACATGTTAGCCTCGATATTGTGGTCGAGAGAGGAGGAAAGAGCCGGGGAGATGGCAACCTGATGTGTGATGTCCGGACGAGCATCGCTGATATCCCTGTTCATCTTCCGCATGACACCAATGTGCTCATCGCTGTTTAGGAGCGAGTACTTCTCCTCGTGAACCCCGTTTCGGTTGACGCTGGAATGCACAGCCTTGTATGTCTCGAGACTGGCATTGGACAGGACAACTATTAGCCGCCTTGATGTCTTATCATTAGAAGCCATGACGGTGTGCTGCTCTGCAACCAGTTGAGGCAGCGGCGGCAGTGGAAGAGATTGTGTTCCTGCGCGAGCGAGAGCAGGAAGGAAGAGAGAAGAAGAAGAAGGAGTATCGTTGTCAGCCAGCCAGTCGCAACCAGACAGAGGAAGAATATGAACGAAATCAGCAAGAGTAATTCGGAATAGAGAGAGAGAGGAGGGAGAGAAAGAGAGAGCGAAAGAGAGAGAGGAAAAGAGG
The DNA here is from genome assembly GCA_003055185.1 of Escovopsis sp. TC. Taxonomy (NCBI): domain Eukaryota; kingdom Fungi; phylum Ascomycota; class Sordariomycetes; order Hypocreales; family Hypocreaceae; genus Escovopsis; species Escovopsis sp. TC. Next base: position 2,185,056 of record NIGD01000003.1, read on the forward strand.
GGCAAAATGAAGAGCTTCCATCCGCTGCAGGCACGGGGATCTTACGAGGTCGCTTGATTCCGGCTCTCTGATTGGGAGACGACATTTTCGGAGGACAAAGAGCTGTCAAAAATGTTGTTGCTTCTGGTCCAAGGTGAGGATGTAGTCAAAAGGCAGTATCCAAAGGAGTAGCAATTCAGTCAAGATTGTAATGGACGTATGTATGTATGGATGTATCCAGTATCCAAGACCTTGAATCGCACTGCCGAGAAAGGACTGTTGGGACCGAACTTCGGATGCGTTGACAGGGACCTGGGGAGTCGTGATGAATGCGGCTACTACTATTTTCAATCTGAAAGCGACTGAGGTTGAATGCTGAGTAGGAGAGATCGAAGTGAAGGAGGAAAAGAGGGGAGGAGCTCGTGGAATGGTGCTGGTGATGGATTGGAAAGGATCGACTGTGCGACGGCAGACCTGAAGATTTGCTCTGAATTGATTAATATTTTTCATCCCGGCGTCGTTGCAGCTGACGGCTCTTTTTCCTGGATTTTTCGGCGCTCCGGCTCAGTCCTTCGTCTGGCATGAAAATGCACGTATGTAAGCCAATTGCCGCATCATGATTGGCTTCGGCCCCTGGTCTTCAACGCCAACCCGCTAATCCGCTTTCTCGGTTCTCTTCCATCAGTCGACGGCGAGGCAAAAGACTTGTCTCTTGCATCTCGACAAGACTCCACGCCAAAGCGACCTCACTCCAATTCCACGGCTCGCTGCGCATGATGGTCATCCGCTCTCAGAACGGGACCTGATTATTCCCTCGACTCTTTCGATCTTCGAACCCCCCCCCCCCTCCCCCCTCTCAGTACTCGATCGATCCGGACCCACCCCCCCTTCCGCCATGTCGTCCCAGGTCGCCAAGGCCGCGCGCCGGGTCACAACCGAGCTCCACGGCGTGGTCGTCTCGGCAGGCCTCATGCAGAAGACCGTCAAGGTCCGAGTCGGCGGCCAGAAGTGGAACAAGATCGTCAACAAGGTGCGTGATTGCAAAGGCCCCCGCTTGCTGCCATCTATCCCCCCTCTCTTCCATGTGATTTCTGACCTGTATCTTTCTTGCTTCGCGACAGTGGTTCTCGGATCCCAAGCACTACCTCGTTCACGACCCCAACTCCTCCCTTCGTACGGGCGACGTCGTCGCCATCGTGCCCGGCTGGCCCACGTCGCAGCATAAGCGCCATGTCGTCAAGAACATCATCGCGCCGTACGGGACGCCCATCGAGGAGCGGCCGCCCGTGCCCACGCTGGAGGAGCGGATCGCCGAGCGGGACGCAAAGAAGGCCGCCAAGGACGAGCGCAAAGAGGCTAGGAAGATCGCAGAGCGGGAGGCCATGAAGGCGGCTCGCCAAGAGAAGGAAAGCAGGAAGAAGCAGAAGAAGGGACTCTCGGAATCGCCCGCTGCGGATGTAACAGAAACAGAACCGCCCTCTGCTACCGCCGCTACAAATACACAATGAGCGACCCCCGGTACGATTGTTTTGGCCCCTCGTGCCTCAATGGCACGGACACCCGGCTTGGGTAGACACTTTGTCTCGCCATTTACGGACCATATCCACGAATCATCTCAGATAGATGTTTCTCAGCATTCTTCAGGGGCGTCATCACCCCGCATTGCCGTTCTCATGGCAGATCGCTTTCGAGGTTGTCATCTCATCATGAGCTGTGTATTCCATACTGCTTCTGCGGACACAAGGCTTGAAAAGCAGCGGAGACCCTGATGCAGAAATTCACCCTCCTCGTTCTCCGAATTGCTTCGCCCAATCCTCATACTGCTCCAGGCCGCTCTTGCTTACGCTCGGTCGAATCGTCAAGAGGCTGGCTTCGAAATCCGTAAACTGGATGGGCCGGATCTCATCCATCGTCATGTGGAGCAGCGCTTCCCCTAGGGATCGCAATGGTCCCATAGCGGCATCCTTCGCCAGGGCCGTGATGTCGGAACCAGAAAAGCCTGGATATAATCTCGAGTCAGCCGTGCAACAAGGCAAAGGGCAAGGCCCTCTGCAGACCACTCACCATCCGTCAGCTCGACTAATCGTTCGAGATCGTCGGCTGAGATATCGTGCTTCTGCTGACCCAGCAAGGTCCCCAATTGCGCCCTGCGAGTTGTTGCCTCGGGGAGAGGGATGTATTGCCGTCGGACGAAGCGCCGCCGCGCCGCCTCGTCGATGGCCCATGGCATATTGGTCGCAGCTAGCACGAGGACACGGTTCGCGTCCCCTCTCTCCCTGTCCCTGTCTGTCATCTCCCTGCCAGCTGCGGCCCGTTGCAAATCGCTCCACTGGATGAGAAATTCCGTCTTGATCCTCCTTGTCGCTTCGTGCTCCCCCGAGCCGGACCTCTGGGACAACAGGGAGTCGATCTCGTCGACAAAAATGATGCTCGGCGCCAAGACTCGTGCAAGGCTGAACAGTGCCTTGACCAGTTTCTCCGACTCTCCCAGGTATTTGCTTGTCAGACTGCTGGCTGAAATGGAGAAGAAAGTCGACCGGGATTCTGTTGCGACGGCTCGTGCCAACATCGTCTTGCCGGTGCCTGGTGGGCCGAAGAGGAGCATGCCTCTCGCCGGCTCTCTCAGGCCCATGAAAAGATCCGGACGAAGGAAAGGGTAGACCACTGCTTCGCGCAAGGCCGTTTTGGCGACTTCCAGCCCGGCGATATCGCCCCAGCGAACCTCGTCTCCTTGAACGACGATCTCGTTGAGAATTTGTTGAGCGGCATCCTCGTCCACCCCCGAAGGAAGGCTCCTCAAGATCTGTGCTTTTTGTCGTGCCCATGATGATTTCGATGGATGCTCTCGACCTTTGGCCTCTGATGGCACTTCCTCATCATGCCTTTCTTCATCTCGACGTGTGCCTAGTGAGTTCCTTCTGTAGTCCAAAGACTTCCTTCGCATATGCGGATGGGTGTGTTCATGCGCTGCTCGAGCTGAGGGTAAAGAAAGCGATTTTGTACAGTCGTCGCATCGTAATCGTCTCCTTTGAAGAATATCTGAATCCAAAAGCCCAGAGTCAATTGGTTTGTTGGTTTTATTGAACGTTTTCTGATGGCCAAGGAGATTACTGCCAGAAGGGCTGTTGGCGAGTTTATCCCTGGCCGGCCTCGGAGATGCGGAGGATGCGCTGAACAAGTAGGATGCAGGGGCCCGACCAGATGATGACGAGGCCTTGTCCGCCGGCGTTGACGACAGCGAGTTGGCCGATGATCCCAGAGCATTCGATGCGGCGCTGACAGAGAGCAGCGAGGGATATGACGAGGACCATTCTTCAGCTTGGCGCGTTTTGACTGCGGACGGTGCATCAGCCTCGTCATTCGACATCTGCCTTTTCATCCGAGCGTCCCCACGAGTGGAAGATTTCCTGCTTCTCGAGAGTTGCTCTGCAAATTGGCGAGAGGCTGAGCTCGGGGTCGATGGCACATCTTGGGACGGAGAAAGAAAGGAAGCTTCTCGATATCCGGAGGAATTCCATGCTAGCGTGGCTGCTTTGCTAGGCCCTTCCCCGTTGGCAGTAGGCGTCCGTGGGATCGGCACATGTCTGTTGCTGGTCTTCCCAACTCGCAAAGTTGTCTTCATGCTGTGCTTTTCCGGGCTAGAGGTACGTGATGGCTTGTCTTGCTGGGAGGCGTTGCTATAGGAAGGGGTGCCCGGGCAGGAACCTCGTCTCATAGTGGCATCCAACGATGGCCTGTGGAAACTGACCCTCGTGTTGTCGGCTGATCGCCGCGGCGAGGGCGAGTGCCGATGTGAGAGATGGGGCCGTGAAAGCTCGGAGTATGTCACGGCGGGAATGGTGCCCTGCCCGATGAATCTGCTTCCCGGAGTGCTGATGGAGCTTTCGGCGTCCGTGTCGTCTGCCGACTGGATGCCGGAAGCATCCGCCAGGTCACACTGTCGTGATGCTCTGAGAGCTTCGAGGAGATCGATGCGCTCCCGACACTGAAGCTCCAATTTCTTGATGGCCTCGAAGAGCGACTGCTCCACTTCGCTTTGATCACGGTGTGCTGCCTGGGAAAAGGGCTGCGTGATCGGTTGGTCGCATATTCGATCAAGAGCACTCTTCCAATACCGCGTCGCCTCTTCCTCGTTCCCCTGGCCGAAAGCTGCTCAGCACGAGACAAAGTCCTTCTTTTTCACGCGTCTTGACAACGCGCGAGATGCTGAGGAAGACGCGTATCATCGCGACTTACCTGGCCTTCGTAGAAGACGGCGGTCGAGCAGCTCAGATAGCTGTCATCATAAGTCTTCTGGAGTGCCGTGGCCATCCTGTTGCGCGACATGGCTGGCAAAGCCCACCCATCTCAAGCGGACCTCGAGCGCTCCAATCGCCGTGGTATTATTTGTCGATGCGCTGGGGCTCTCGTTCCTCACTCGCGGCCTTGGATGCTGGTCCTAAACGCACGATGCCGACGGCTTTTTGTCGAGAGACTGCGTGCCCGCGGTAGCAGCGCCAAGCAAGGGAGGGGAAACCCCGCCTCCAGCATACACAGCTCTAGAATGGGCTGCACAATTGCGAGAAAAGACGAGAATTCCTTCAATATTGCGCTCTTGGAGAGGGTTGACAGGCGGGTTGGCGAACAAGGACCGAGAGAGACTGTGGGTGGTAGTATCAATCATCCACTTGGGGCTGCAGATCACCGCATCTTGAGATGTGACATGCAGCAGGTTGTTCCGAGCTCTGATCAGACTGTTGCAAAAGACAAAAATCCTGGTTACGAGTCGGGATCGAGACGAAGATGGGCAGAAATGGATAGGATGCTTAGGGCGAGTAGAATCGAGCTGGATGTACTCCGTAGTCAGAGGGAGACTCGGGCGTTGGATTTCTATCCCGCGTCTTCCAATGCAAGAGCGCCCGTGAGGTTGAGGCCGAGCTGGAATGACGTAACGCCGGATAGAGGCTTTCTGGAGGGAGTTTCGCCGTGTCAAGTCCGATCCACGGTCGAGAATGTCATCCGCCCGAATTCAGAAAAAAATTCCGCCTCGATTCGCTCGGCTCGGCGATCGCGCGACAATCCCAAGCCCCACGCGTTCCACCAGCATGGCCCGGCTCTTTGCCCCGAGACTCGAGACCCGGTAGCGCGGGGCCAGGGGGAGCCCCTGCGAGCGCATTGATTGAACGTCCATCTATCCATCTAGTTTACTTCCAGCATTTTGAGCATCGACAAGCAGATGGGTTGCCGGGACTCATATTGAAAATCTTGATCACAGGCTCTACTTGTCCACTGTCGATTGACATGTCTACATCAGGTAGACATTGAGAACAGCAGATCAGTCGCTCGCGAGATGTATCGAGATCTGAATAAGTGCGGGCTTGCGCCGTGATCTATTGTTTCAAGGAGTTTCCGCCAGCACCACATCACACGCCAGACTACCTAGTGCCGCGGGCTGCATGACTGCTGGCAGGTCACAATACTCATTGCGTCGCTCACGATAGCAGGACTCGGAGCTCTGCATTTGTCCTGGGGAAGGCCATTCGCCAGCTCGACTCGTCTTCCTCCTCCGCAGCGTCCTCGTCCAACCGTATGATGGCAAGCTCGAGCTCTTCGAAATCACGACAGAACTTCTCGACCGCTTCTTCGGATATCTGACGTGCCAGTTGCGATTGCTGGAGACGCTTGAGCCTGTCAATGGCATCCATCAGAGCCGATGGAAGGAAGTCGTCCAATTTCTGCGCTGCCTGCCCGAGAGATTCCTTGCCGACCGCGTTCAATGTGCCCAGGCGCAGGCTCTCAAAAAGGTGGTCGAGGCCGGATTTGTCGCGTAGGTAGTCGTACTGACTGTCCACCAGTATTGCCGTGTTCTTGCGAACGTCCTCCTGAACCTTTTCGGCCCTCTGCTTCGTGCTGTCGAATCGGCCCAAACAAGTCGCGGCGGCGAGCTGATAATTCATCTGAAAGATGGCAGTATCTGGCAGTTCAAGGGCCTGCGATATGGCATCGCACCCGGACAGGAACGGATCGAAGGCTTCTGTCAGTATGGCGTCAAGTTTGCTGTCCTGAGGGTCCGCCCTCGAGAGGGAGGCCTCGAAGGTCCGGATGATGGCGTCGAGCTGCTCAAAGGAGGCCTGGAGAAAGCTTGGGGGCTCCAAATTTGCAGGAGCCTGCTGGAACTCCGACTGGAGAGCTGCGATCTGATCCCTCATCAGCGCTCGAAATTGGCGCATGGCCTCGGCCTCGAGATTGCTCACGCAGTCCGAGAGACTTGACTGTGATCCTAGCAATTTATCGAACGTGACGTGATAGAAGCCAATCAGACTCGACACCTTATACGCCGTAACGACGTCCTCGTTCGCCTGGATGATCTGTTCCATCCTCTGACGTAAAAGCCGGGTGGCGCCCGATACGTCGCGATCGACAAGCTCATCGAGCGCTTGCCTCGCACTGAAAGTCGCGGCCTCATCGCCTGGGTCGGATACGAGCCGCCAGATCTCGGCGTCTTTTCCATTCTTCACACCCCTTGCTAGATCCTCTCCCTCCGCCACGAAGAGGACCTCCAGTGCTTCGTGTTCGCTGACTGTGGCAGAGTGGACCCAAGCCAGCATATCGCCTACGTAGCGGAGTGGATCGTGTGCCGTGAGATCGATGGGTTTGACGTTTGGATCCTGCACTCCGCTCGACGTTGTTCCCGTGAGGGCGGAGTGAAAATATTCCGAGAGCAACCGTTCTCTCGATTCCGAGAAAGAGTCGAGACAGCTTCGAAAAAGTGTTGGCCGTTCTGCGAGAACCCTGAGTGCTCTGCGGATCGACGGATTCAACTGAGGGTTTTCCAGGTTCAGCGTCTTGAACTCGCGCTGCACCCACTTGTAGAGCTTCTGGAAGCCGAGGTTGATGTTCTTCGAGGTCTGGTCCATGAGCTCGAGCCCGAGTGTCTGGTCCTCGAATCCCAGCAAGAGCTCGCAGTCCTGCCTGATCCTCTTTGCCTTCTGAAGGCATTCGAAGAATAAGTCATCGACGGGGCCTAGGATTGAGGTCAAGGTGGCAGTCTCGTCGTCGGACATGATGAAATGGTCTTTGAAAGCCGTCAGAGTCTCCTGTTTGGCTTTCACTGCCTGTCTCTGATCCACGAGAGAAGAAGCCTCCATCAGCATGGGCAGATTCTGCGCATGTGCGGCGGCGACCTGGCTCTTCATTGTTTCGAAGCTGGCATTGATTCTATCGATGGTAGCCCTGACTTGACCCAGATGCTGCGAGACTAGTCAGTGGCAGGCCCTTCTTTGCTTCTTGGTCCCACACGAGACTGACCTTGGCGACGTCACCAAACTTTTGAATCACCTCGCCATTGCAGTCAATGACCTCCCTCTGCAGGTCCATGCGGAGCTGACGTCTGGTCTTTGCATCATTCACGATGCTCCGGTCGTCGAGCAGCCCAAGAGCTTCGCGGAAGCCGCCATCTGTGTAGGACGTCGACAGGATCGCAGTGACCTTTGAGGCCAGAGGATCCAGTCCCTTGTGCGTCGCATGCGAGAGCGGCCCATAACCCTCACCCTGCAAATGGTGGGACGAAGGATCGTTTGCCATTGTGAATCGCGAAGCGAGTTTGGATGAGTCTCAGCGTGATCTAGCAAGAGGCAGTCGGTGGCTCATCAAGACCATGAGAAGGTGATGGTGGTACTCCGTACTAGAGGTGGTTGTGAACACGTCGCTCATTGTATAGGCTTCCAGGTTGAAGAGATGGCGGCGTCGTCAATTGAAGCTGGATAAGAATGACATCGTCACCGACGATGACCTGGGAACGTAAATGCTGATCTCCGACTCGCGAATAAAGGTGTAGCCGTCATCTGTTGCGGACAACTCCAGATGAGAGCTCACATCTGAAGTCTCTCGTCACCGGCGAAAGGCAGCCCAAGCCAGAGGAGCTGGTGGAGGACCACAGTGACGATCTCACCCCGACACTGTATGTATCGCGACACAAGCGACACTGTGTCGTCGGCATCGGCTTTTGCGAGGGAGAGCGCAAGCTGCACCCTCTGCACGCCCTAAGCTCCGAGTCGGCAGCAGCGGAAGGAGCAGCACGCCACCACCAGGTGCAGCGGATGAGGGCAGGCACCAATGGCGCTGCAGGAAGGAACGGAAGTTGTTCTCAGCACTTCCTGGCAGTTCCAGTGCCTGGACGAAGTACGAAGTAGAGGGACCTCGTCTTGGGCGATGAGTACTTCGGGGGAACCGGAGCCCCGGCGCAGGTGCACCAAAGACTGTGTGAAGCACGGACACATAGAAGTACAGTCTCGGTATTGCTTGATCGCCGTTAGGTGCCGCTACAGGCTGTCTCCGAGCTCAATCCCGTGCCACTGGTTCGTCTTGGGGGCATCTGGGGATGACGCTCTTCAACGCCATCCGCGAGATCCCTCCCTCGATTTCCGGCACCTGATCAAATCGACATCCACCTGGTTGATGGCACGCCCGCTGCATGCTTTCCCTTGCTTGCATCTGCTTCTCGGTCTTCACTATAGATTCATCCCATTCCCTCTTTTGCCGCTTCCGTTGCTAGAACGTCTCGTTTCGTCGCGGACGATCGCGTCACAGCCCCTGGTCAACGAAGAGGATGCTTCGTCGAGCAAACGAAAGCAAGCTGCCCTTGTCGCCAACGCCTCCTGATCTGGAGGCTTCATGAGTATCCGCCTGGTATGCCTCTCGCATCCGAACCTTGAATGTGCAGCGGGAAATCTCAAATCATGATGCTGAAGATCCCGAGTAGCTTGCTTCTCATTCGTTACCGTTACGATGACGTCGAACGCCTTCGGTCGATATCCGTCTTCCCATAGAGGGACCAGATCATTTTACGAGACGCTCCGCGCACATGATGACGGCCCAGTGGATGAAGAGGCGGGGCTTGATTTGGATGAAGAAAATCTGCGGCAGCATTTTCCTGGAATAGATCCGGGATCGCCCATCGCCGGCGAAAACAGCATCGCTGCCGACAGTGCCGTCTACGGAGCGAGGCGTCAGAAGAGCCACACACCAAGACTTTCCAGTGATCGGCGGGACATAGCAGCTCGATGGTCAGCTCAGGAAGAAGAGGCGGACAACGATGTGCCGCAGTCTCTTCTCGTCGAGGCGAACGAGGTCCTCCCGCTACCGAGCGCGCCGACGAGCAGAAACCCACGCCACGGCAAGGGGCCAGCTGAGCTACACCACGACGCCTCCTTGGCGAGCGATCACGGGCAATGGCAACAACCGCACATGAGGTCGCGTGAGCCTCCAAGACAAGCCCATCACAATTCCTCAGCATCACACCCTAGGTCCCTAATGGGCGGCATGGTGCCGGGTGGGCGCCAGGAGAAAGCTCTGTGGCGATGGGTGAACACGACCAACCTAGACAGCTTCATGAGGGACGTCTACGACTATTATGAGGGCGGGGGAATGTGGTGCATACTTTGCGCGAATGCTCTTTGGCTTTTGTGAGTCCGCCCGTGAACGATGAAGCACGCCTGGCGGATCAAATCGGCTGACATCTGGCAGGAGGACCTTGTTCGTGGCTATTCTCCTGACATTTCTCACCCAATGCGTCAACTTCAGCAAACTTCCACACAGCCATTCGTTGCGGGAAGTGGTCGTGCCCCAGTGCACGAGGAAAATGTCGGGCTTATGGAACGTCGGACTCTGGTTCTACACCTTCTTCTTCATCTGGAAGTCGGTGCAGTATTTCTTCGAGATCCGCCGCCTCATACGCATTCGCGAATTCTTCGTATATCTTCTCGATATTCCGGAGCAGGATATGCAGACGGTCTCATGGCAAGATGTCGTGGCCCGCATCATGGCCCTTCGCGACCAGAACCCTAAGACGGCAAGCAACGTCTCGGCGAACCTGCGGCGCTTCATGGGCAGCCAATCGAAAGAAAGGCTCGACGCCCATGACATCGCCAACCGTCTTATGCGCAAAGAGAACTACCTGATCGCTATGATCAACAAGGACTTGCTCGATCTTTCGCTGCCGTTCCCATTCCTGCGCGGCAGACAGCTATTTTCGAAGACGATGGCATGGTATCTACAGTACTGTATCCTCGACATGGCTTTCAACGAGCTTGGGCAAGTCCAGCAGGACTTCCTCCGTGCAGATCGTCGGGGCTTACTGAGCCAGAAACTGAAACAGCGATTCTATTTTGCTGGAGTTCTCAACTTGGTTTTTGCGCCCATTGTTCTTGCATACGTCATCATCGTATACTTCTTCACGTATTATAATGTGAGTTCTCTCCCCTTCAATCCCTCAGGTCCCCTGTTCCCTTATCTCGTGGCTGCTCTTCCGTTGCGCGTCCTTGACTAACTCCGACATAGGAGTATCAGAAGGATCCGAAGCTGGCGGCCGCAAGAAAATACACCTCGCTTGCCGAATGGAAGTTTCGCGAATTCAATGAGCTGCCGCACATCTTCTACGAGAGGATTCACATGTCCTATCCCTTCGCCACGCGGTACATTGAGCAGTTTCCCAAGCGGATAACCGAGGAGGTTGCCAGTTGCGTGGCGTTCGTCTGCGGGGCCATTACCGCCATCCTCGCAGTCGGGACCTTGCTGGATTCCGAATTGTTCCTTGGATTCGAGATCACGGAAGACAGGACGGTGCTCTTCTACCTCGGTGTCTTTGGAGCGATATGGGCTCTCTCGAGGGGGATGGTATCCGAAGAGACGGCCGTGTTCAACCCAGAGTATGCTCTGAGAAGCGTCGCCGAGTACACCCATTATATGCCAGACCACTGGAAAGGGAAGCTTCATAGCACTGAGGTGAAGCAAGAGTTCGAGAATCTCTACAAGATGAAGGTCGTCATCTTCCTGGAGGAGATCATGGGCATCCTGACGACGCCGATGCTGCTGCTGCTGTCGCTGCCCAAGTGCAGCGACCAGATCGTCGACTTCTTCCGCGAATTCACGATTCACGTGGACGGGCTTGGCTATGTCTGCTCTTTTGCGGTGTTTGATTTCAAGAAGGGGCCGGAAAACACGGGGCGGCAGGGGCGGCAGGGGCGCAACACTCACGACGTCCGAGAAGATTACTACGCCACCAAGCACGGCAAGATGGCGGCGTCTTACTACGGATTCTTGGACAACTACGTGATCAATCCCAAGACGGGCATTCCCGGGCACATGCCTCCGGCGGCGCAGGCTCAGTTCTACCCGCCACCGGCGTTCCCGAGCCTCAACTCGCCGACGTTAGCTTCCGATATCCAGAGCTCTCAGTACGGCGGAGCGGAGACGGGCAGGATGCGAAGCCGGGCCGCAGCGCCGGGTGGGGCGAGAAAGCATCCGATTACACTGCCGTCACCGATGGCGTCGATGCTGCTGGATCCCCACCACCAACCTTCGGCGGCCGCTGTCGGGACGCGTAGCATGCATATCCCTCGGCATCGTCGCGGGCCCCCCCGGGCGGAGGGGCTCATACCGGAAGAGAGCTACGATGAGGGTGCGCCGCCCGAGGGTTTTGAGGGGGAGTTGACGGGCAGCGGAGGCGGCCTACTCGAGGAATCCACGTGGGAGACGTCACCCGGCAAGGGGCTGGCGAGAGAAAACAGCGCGGCGAACACGGAGGAGCCAGAGACCGGGGTGCTCGGGCTGATATATCAACTTCGCCAAAAGCAGCATAATAACCGCCGCGGAGGGGTGATATGAACGAGACGAGCCTCGGGAAGGCGAGTCCGAGTCCATTCATTTACGGAATTTGTCCAAGGGGGAAGCATCAGCGCAGACAATTAGATTTCAGCGTGCTTTGGAAATTGAACGCTTTTGTGCACATGAGCAGAGACTCATCGGAGCAACAACCCATCGACTTGTTCAGTCCTGATCACCTGCCGGAGCTTGGAAGGTGATTTTGAGGGCGACTATCTTGCTCTCAGGTCCCCTTGGAGGCTGGAGTGAGAGGTAACGCAAGGCCACTACTACTACTACATACTACGGAGTACGGAGTACATGTGCCCCGCATCACCGAGATTGATGAAAACGCGCCACCCACGCACCCGGCTCTCTGTCTCGCGGTACATGTGTCCTGCAGGTTCCCCGTCCTCCTTCCCCACCCTCGGGCGGTCGGGGGATGTCCTCGTACTCGTACTGGGCACCTCATGGATGGAGAACGGACTGGAGTCAGTACCGACCTGTACTTCGGAGTACATGTACGGAGCACCTGAGTCGATCTGAGTTTTTCTCTGGGTTGGCCCGGGCTCACAGCGGAGACACGAAAGAGGCAACAATGGATATGTGCATACGAAGTACGGAGTACGGAGTACGGAGTACCGGGACCTTGTAATCCGTACCTACTCCGCATGTACTCCGTACGAAACAACCTCTCTCGAGGTGTGAATACTACGTCGAATCGTTCTTTCCATTTGGGGAAGAAGCTACGAAGTACTCCGTACATGTACTCCGTCAAGATCAACAAGGTTACAGTAGGAGTAGTATTCAGTTGATGCCGCTTGTTCCTAGAAAAGGCTCATGCGGGCACGTTAGAGGCGCGTACGAAGTACTACTAGTACTAGTTGCAGTAGAAGCGAACAGGAGACTCAGAGGCGCCGCGCCATACGGTGCTCCGTACAAATTATGAAGTTGGCGGGTAAGGTCTAACTACCTACGGGGCCCTTCGTTTTCCTGGGGAGGGCCTCTAGGACTACTTTTCGTCGGGGAGGTCCTGAAAATACCCTTTGTCGCGGAGGAAAAAAAAATCGGGAGCTCCTAGAGTAGATAGAGTGCTCCCTAAGTAGAGAAAAGTGCTCCTTAAGTAAGGAAAAGTGCTCCTAAAGAGCGTTTAATCCCCTTAGAAAGTGCTTTTATTACGTACAAAGACGATCCCTATAGTACCTAGTCCCTAGGGAGGGATTCGGGAGGTCCTTAAAAACACCCTGCGGCCTCGTAGGTAGTAGTAGTACGGAGTACTAGGAAGTACTGTTAGGGCCGGATCTAGGAACGGAGGAACGTTATCCTGATAATAGAGGAAGCAGATAGCTTGCCTACTAGGCTCTCTTAGAGATAGGAACCTTTCCCTCTTTATAGTACTTAATTTACCTCTTTCTAGGTACTCGTTTATTCTAGTGTAAGCTATAGAGATTGCGTTAATCCTAAAAGCTTAAGCTTATATTCCTTCTTACCCTTTCTGTTTAATTAAGATTAGGTTTCTTAATTAAAAGCTACGATCTTAATTAACTAAGGAGCCTTATGCTATAGCCCTTGTCCTTCTTATTCCCTTCTATTTGCCTTACCTCTTACGCTATCGCAACCCTCTCTTTAATAAGAAAGCCCTTATTGCTATTAGCTTCTTGCTATAATCTTTTATTCTTATACCCCTTATTATCCTCTAATCTTAAACCTATATTTATAAGGCTACGCTTTTACCCTTATCTCCTCTAATTAATCTCCCTTCCTTTACTATCTTTATAACCTTTTTCGTTACTATTATAATCCCTTTTTATTTAGTAAGCTATAAGACTATATAGCTATACAAAAACACCTATATAAGCAAAGGATCCTTTGCTTAAGTATAAGAATTATTAAAGCTTAAGGGATTCTTACTAATTAATCTAAATATTCTAATTAGCTAAAAGCTTAGCCTTAACCTGCTAAACCTACTATACAGTAGCCTTTAGCTAATTAAAAATTAAAAGCAAGAAACGTTTAGTAAAAGCAATACTAAGTTTAACAACACCTTAATAGACTTAATACATAACCTTATTAGCATAAGCTACTTTAATACTTACTTACTTACCTTAATAACTATAGTAAGCTATACCTTTGCCTTAGTTACCCCCTTTAAAGGAAGTAGACCTATTAAGCGCTAGCTTAAACGTATATTATATATCTACGTTATAACTTTAGCTATATTAAAGCTAAGTTTAATAATTATAACTATTAACTTTATACTAAAGGGCTATATAGCTAACTTTACTAACAAAGACTTATCCTTCTGCTATCTTTTACGCTAAGCATAAGACAATAAGGCTACTAACGATAACCTTAAGCGTTTTAAGGCAATCCTTATAAAGGAATTCCCTTTAAACCTTGCTGCTAAAAAGCCTTCCTTTCTACTAGAACATACTAAGCTTTATTAAAGTACTAATATGTAACAATAACGGTAATGCACTAGGTTGTTAGGTAAGACAGTCGTGAGGTTATCGTACAATAATCGTACGAAAAGGTAGGGGTCTTTATATGCAAGAACTAAGACTTAGCCCGATTACGTCAGGTGCAATCGGCCTAAGATATATGCTGTACTGTACACGTGACCTTGGGTTAATCTGGTGTTGGTCGTTACATAATAAAAGCTTAGAAAGGTACTTTAAAAGGGTTATAAAGATTATAAAGCATAAGGGAACGCGTAACTGTTTAACGATTGCTTCTGCCTTAATACTAAACTTAAATAAGCTAAAGGAAAACTACCTTATTAAGATAATTAAAAAGGTTATTAAAGGTATTTATAACTTAAAACTTTAGTTAAAAGCTATCTCTTATAGCGCCTTAAGTTACTAAAGCATCTTAAATATAATAAGCACTATCTAAGAAGCTTAAAAGGTCCTTAAGGCCTAGAAAAGCGTTAGTAAAGCTAACTAATTTAAGAATCTTTTTAGCTTATATACAAAAGCTTTCTAAGACGTAATAAGCATAAACGTAGCTTAATACGTTACTACTTAGTACTAATGCTTTGCCTTTAATATAATAGCCTTACTATTCGTTGCTAAGCACCTGCTAAAAACAGCCTAAAACCTAGCACTTAAACCTACCTATATAATTACCCTTCCCTTAGACTATATATTAACGTTTATAAAGCAACTAGTCTAGTAACCTTAGCAGTAGCTGTAGCTATAACAGTAGCCCTTAACTTAGCTATTAAGAGATACGTATAACAAAAAAGGTTTATAGAAGCTATAAAACGCCTACTTAACCTATAATAGATATAATAGCTTTAATAGCTTTAATAACTTAAGTTTTAGCAGCTACCTTTTTACTAATAGTAACTTTAACTATAATTAAAATACCTAAAACCTTACTCTCCTATAAATTAAGCAACGTACTAAGTTAAAGAACGCCTATGTAAACAGTAAGACCCCTTTACCTATATATAAACTAGTTTACTTTAGATATAGTATCGCTAACTATTATACTATGCTTTATAAGATCCTTAAAGATAAGTAGTTATAGCAATAAGAGTTAGCTATCCTTAAAAGCTTTTGCTCTTTATCTATAAAAGAAAAAGATATTCTACTGCCTAAGACCGTTAATATAAACTTAGCGTAGCTTTACTATTAAGGCCTTTTATAAAAACAAAAGCAGCTATTATTTAATAAGCTTTCTACGTAAAAGTTTATATCTATTGCTGCTAATATAGTATTACTGTGCTATAGTAACAACGTTAACCCCTTTAACACTTACTAAACAATTTAATAATAGGCTTAAGCTAAGAGGATATAGCTAAGGGAAAGGTAGTAGCTAAATTAATGTTAGCTATAAAGAATAAAGAACTTTTTAAGTTAAATAAAAAAGACTTATATTTCTTAGAAAACAAAGATAAGTAGCTATATACTAACTTAGTTAAAGCATATAAAAAGGACTTTACTTAAGAAGGCGTTTAAAAGAACTTTAACCTTATAATGCTAGTAGTAAAGAAAGTATTTAATAAGAAAAAGAAGGTTAAAGATAGCAAAGCAGCCTTAATTAGCGTAAAATTAGCTAAGCTTAAAGACACTAGCGCCTAAGAGGAAAAAACTTATAAAAACAAAAGAAAGATACTAGTACGCCTTAAGCTAAAAATTACTTATATAAAAGAACTCGCTAAGATTAAAGCTAAAGAAAGAATAAGCCTTATTAACTTTATAAACCTAGCTAAAAGCATTAAAGTTATAGTAAACCTTCTTACGTTCTAGTAGCTAAGCTTAGAGGCAGCTAAGCAATTTTATTACCTTTCTTTATAAATCCCTAAGAAGTTTAAAGCTTACCCTATAGTATTTGTTAAGACCATGCACTAAGAGATGTGGCTTACGCTACTAGAGGTAGCTAAGCGGGGCAGTGCGGGGCTGTGCGGGGCAAAGCGGGGCTAAGCAGGGCTACCCTAAAAGCCTATTAGCTAGGCACTTAAGAGAGATTAGTATTACCTTAAGATGTCTTATTTCCTTAGTATTTACTATGTATTTAAAGACAGACTAAGGTAACGGTGTTCTATGTACTTAAGGGGCGCTATCCCCTACCTAGCTAGCGTCTTTTCTCTTATCCTTAGCTTAATATAATACACACAGTCCTTACCTACCCTATAGTCTCTATCTTCTTATACCCTTATTTTAATAGGTTATAAGCCCGTAAGGAGACTTACGGGTACATCTTTATTATTTTTCCTATTTAGGAAATAGCTATATTACGTAACCTAGCCGTAGCCTGCTAGATAGCTTACCCTAGAGGTAGCTATATTACGTAATCTACCCTATACCCCTCGCTATCTTAGATCGAACTACGTAACCTAGTTACGTAACTCGAAAATAGCACCTAAAGGCACCTTAACTCTTAACCTTATGCCTTATTACGTAACCCTAGATTACGTAATTAAAAGCTTACCTTATAACGCGCGAGCACTGGCTAGATAGCCGGCGCATAGCCTCTATAGGGGGCAAGGTTTAACCCTAATTAAGTCCTTTAAGGGCTTTAGCAGTTATATAATAGTATTACTAATCTAGGCTTTTAAATTAGTACATTAAGAGACGCTTTATAGGCTTAGGATACCTGCTAAGCTACCTTAGATAGCTAGATTATCTATTTATCTAGAGAAGTGTAGAAGTTAGTTAACTAGCTATAACAAGGGCTACTAGTTAAGGCTACTAGTAGCACTAGCAGCATAACCTTAGCTACCCTAAACGTTAGCCTTATCTAAAAAGCTTCTAAGAAGGCCCTAGTCTTCCTTAATTCGTTTAAATTAGTAGGACCTAAGAATTACAACTAATAGAAGCAGACCCTTACTATTATGCTCTAGGCTATTAAATTTTAGGAATTCGTTAATAACCTAGCTTTAGCTAAGGCTATCCTAATAGCTAAGAAGGCTATACTCCTTATAATCTTAAGGGATAGCCTAGCTCCTAGCCTAGCCTAATTAATAGCCTAGATCGATAGCCCTACTTAAGCCTATCTTAAATTAAAGCACTAATACGCCTATTCTACTCGTCTTAAAAGAAAGAGCCTTTATAAGGGCTTTTATAGCCTATCCTTTAGTAGCTACCTTAGAACGCTAGCTAACTTTAATGCTAAATTTAGCAACTATCTAGCTTAGCTATCTATAGCTAAGGTTGTTATTGCTATTAAAGATTAAGTTAATTAGTATATAATAGCTTTATCTACTTCCTTTCTACTTTAGGCAGAACGAATCTATAGTACTATTTAATCTATAGCAGCTACTAGCAGCAATCTAGATTAGATAAATCTTAGCCTAATTATAAAAGATATCCTTAATAAGACTTAGTATAAGGGATTATTAGCTTATTAAGCTGCCCTTAAGGCTTAATTATATAACCCTAAGGGGCGTAATAAGAAAAAGAAAAAGGCTACCCTAGAGGCCCCTAAGCCTTAAGGCACCTCTAAGGCCCTAGTGCCCTATAGACAGCCTACAAGCTAAGGCTTAGGGCAAGGGCAAGGGCTAGGGCAAGGGTTTAGGCTAAGGCATAGCCCTAATAAGCCTACTTAACACTAAGGCAGGAGGCCTTATAAGCCTCTATAACGCCTACCTAGCAAAGCACCTATAGGCTTATTATAGGCTACTAGATTAGCTTTTGCTGTACACGTAACCTTTAATCTCGATTTTAGTACCCTAGAAGTTAATAACTTAGCAGCTCTTAATAAGTTAGCAATGCATAGCTTAGCTAATTGCCCCTTTAGGGCTAGCCTGCTATACGATATAGGTGCCTTAGTCTATATAGTTAATAATAAGGCCTCTTTTATTAACTATTAAGATAATAACAGCACCTTAGGCTACGTAATAATAGGCAGCGGGCCTATAAGGCCCCTTAGATCTAGCACAGCTACTTTTAATGTCTTAGTTAGCTATAACTTAGCTATATACTATAAGATCTACCTTCTTAGGGCCTTTTATTGCCTTAACGTAAGGCTTAATCTTATAAGTAGCTTAAGGCACTACTAATTAAGAAGCTTCCTTCTAAGGAATAAGCTAATAAGTTAGCAAAGGGCCGTACTAGCCCTTTTTAATTACTAGAAAAACAGGTTTTTCTTAACCGTTAAGGGCACTAAGACCCCCTTAGTGCCTTTAAATCTAACGACTTACTATACCTACCCTATACGCCTAGGACGCTAAGCACCGACTAATTAGGGCCCTCTATAGCTTAAAATAAGGCTTAAGCTACTAACGCAACAAGAGGCTAGTAGATATAAGGACCTTACTTAGCTACATTAGCAACGCTCTAAACCCCCTAAGATCCCTACCCTACAGCAGACCCTAGATAATCTTATTTCTAAGGATCTAAGGGATCTTAGCACACTAAAGCTAGCCCTACAGGGCTATTAAGGCCCTAGGCTAGCCCTAGAGCCTTATTAAGAGCTTCTTCGAAAAGCCTACTTATAGCACCTTAGGCTAGGCTATCTTAGCCTAAGGCTTATAAAGAAGATAAGGGTTATCTTAGCTAGCATGCCTAATTTCTAGCTAATTAAGGAGCAGGATTTCGTCTACCTACCCTACATTAAAGGTAAGACCGTTAGGAGGCTAACTACTAACCCTATAGCTAGCCTGCCGCGAGCCTTTAACGTTATCGAAGGAGACATCTTTTAGATTAAGCCCCTACCCTATAATTAGCAGCCCTATAGCCTGCTATTAGTTAACCGTAAGACCTGCTATCGATAGGTTATCTAATTAGTTAATAAAAGTAAGGCAACGATAACTAAGGCTATTTAAGGCTACTTTAAGGCCTTAAAAAACTGCTATAGCTGCTACCCTATACGCTTCTACTATAACAGCAGCAAAGAGATTATAACTACCTTATAAGAGTAGCTACGGAATAAGGGTATTTCCTTTTCCGTTAGTGCGCCCTATATGTATAAGCAAAATAGCTTAGCTAAGAGATCTATTAGGGTTATCCTTAATAGACTTAAGGCTATAATAATAAGCTCTAGCTTACCTTATACCCTCTAGAATTACGTTATCTAGGATATATATAATCTCGTTAACGCTATAGTAGCTACTAATAGGGATCTTATAGCATAGGAAGAGCTCTATAACAACGTTATCTAGCTAGCTTAGACTAATAAGCTAGATTTATTGTATTTCTAAGCCCTAGGGGCCTAATGTAAGATCCTTATTCTAAAAGAACGTTAAGCTAAGGGCTATAAGCTAGCCCTATGTACTAAGGCAAGGCACCTAGTCTCTATCCTAGGCTATAACACCTACCTTGTCTAGCTACCTAATAGGCGCCTTATCCGTTAGACTAGCTAAATCTAGCTATTTAAAGCCTAGCTTTTAGCTAAGGCACCTATTAGAGGCCTAGATTTAGATAACCTAGGCTTAGGGGGGGTACCTCTAGATCTAGCTCTAGCCTACAGCCCTTCCTCTAGCCTAGCCCTACTTATAGCTTTAACCCTTTAGCTAAAGCCTATACTTAAAGTTATTAACCTTACTAATAAGGCTTTAAGCCTTAAGTTACTTAATTAGGCTATACGTAACTATCTACGTAACCTACTTAATTAGATAGACCTTAATCTTATCCTAGCTACCCTAAAAGCTAAAAATAAACCTACCTTATAAGACAAGCCTTATACCTTTTAAGAAGCTTCTTAACACCTTAACGCCCTAGCCTAGCTAGAGGCTATAGCAGCTAAATTTTAGCAGCTATTATTCTAAGACGTCTTTACCTTCTAGCCTTAGAATAACCTTTTCCTAGGCTGCTAGCTAATAATAAGCTAGCTTGTCTTTAAGCTTAAAAAGGACTAATATAAGCACGTAACTAAGCATAAGGCTAAGCTTATAGCTTAAGGCTTTTAGCAAATTAAAGGCCTTAACTATACTAATACCTTTGCTTCTATAGCTATGCTAGTTACGTAGCAAGTCCTCCTAGCCTTAGCTATAGCTAAAGGCTAAGAAATTAAGTAGATTAACTTTATAAGGGCATTTTTAAACAGAGACCTTAAGGAAGATATCTTTATCTAGCTTTTAGAAGGCTTTAATTAGTTTATTTAGCAAGCTAATCCTAAGACAATAACTAAGCTAGCTTAAAGGGGCTATTTAGCTACCTTAAAGCCCTTAGATTAGGCTATTTAGCTTAATAAGACCCTCTATAGCCTTAAGCAGTTATCTTATAAGTAGCAGCAAGCCCTTAATTAAGCAGCAGCTACCTTAGACTTTAAGCTACTAGCCTTAGATTTAGCTGTCTTATACAATTATATAATAAGCATCTTTATAGTTACCTATATTAATAACTACCTTTTAATTAGTCTAAGCCTAAGGCTAATTAATAAGACAAAAGAGGCTTTTAATAAGATCTATAAGATAAAGGATAAGGGCCTAGCTACCTTATTCCTAAGGGTCTATATTATCTAAGATACTAGAAAAAGGATTATCTAGCTATCTTAAGAGTACTTTATAGAAAAAGCTCTTAAGAGGTTTAACTAAGCCTTAGCCTAGCTAGCTAATACACCCCTTATGCCTTAGCTAGTTACGTGCCTAAGGAACTCTTTACTACTTATAGCTAACGAAGCTAAGCTATATTAGGCTATTATTAGTATAGCTATCTATTTAGCTATATAAACTTAACTAGATGTAGCTTTCGCGGTCTAATTTCTAGCACGCTATTTCTAGCTACCTTATAAGGAGCACCTCTTAAGGGCCTATAAGCTATTAGCCTATCTTAAGAGCACTAAGTCCTAGGGCATTAAATATGCTATTTAGGGCCTACAGCGCCTTATAGCCTATTGCGATAGCAACTTTGTAAAGGATAAGGGCACTAGCAAAAGCACCTACAGATACGTTATCTAACTAGCTAGAGGCCCTATAAGCTAGAAAAGTAAAAGAGCTAGTACTATTGCCTTATCTACCTTAGAAGCTAAATATACAGCAATAACAGAGGCTACCTAAGAGCTTAAGTAGTTAGCTAGCTTATTACGTAAGACGGACTAAAATATTAATTTTCTAGTTACCCTATATAACAACAATAAGCAGGCTATATCTACTGCTAACGACCTTACCCTATATAGCTGTATAAAGCATACGCTAATTAAGTTTAGCTATATTAAAGAAAAGGTTTAAGAGCAGCTAGTTACCTTAGAGTAGATTAATATAAAAGGCAACGTAGCTAATAGCTTTACTAAGCTACTAACTAAGCTATAGCTAGCCTTATTCTAGAAGGGCCTATACGGACTACTATTAGCCTAGCCCTTTAAATCTTACGTAGTTAATTACGTATACCTTTATTAAGGAGGCTAGGCTAATCTCGCCTAGCTAAATAGCCCTTATTTAGGGCTACCCTGTAGCTCTAAGGAAGAGCTACCTTATAGCCTTTAGGGGCTAATAACCCTTAGTTAGCACAATAACACCTTAACAAGGATATTAACCCTTAACGACCCCTACTAATAGCTTAACTACTACTTACTAAAGTAGTTACTAGGCTTACTAAGGCTCTTACCGAGCCCTTAGCCTATTACAAAGACAGCTTCTTTTAGTAAAAGCCCTACACTAAGCCCTTAACCTAAGATTAAAGGCATCTAGGCTACCCTAAGCCTTAGGCCCCTCTAAGAAAGGATCCTCCTCCGTAGAAAAGCTACCTTAGAGGCAGAAGCTGCTAACATTTACCTCGTAGAAGCAGCTAAGGCTCTACTCTAGCTAGCTAGCTTAGATCATTATAGCTCTAGCACTAGCTCTAGCACCGGCTCTAGCACTAGCTCTAGCACCAGCTCTAGCACCCGCTCTAGCCGCAGCACCGAGTCTAGCTCTAGCTCTAGCTATAGCCTAAGCCCTTTAGCAGCTTAACCTTAGCTTTATAAGGCACCTACCCTAAGCGTATACTAAAGGCTAGCATTAGAGTTACCTAACTTATTATATAGCTCGCTAAGCCTAGGCCCCCTTAATAAGTACGAAAGGCTGCCTATAGAGACCCTCTATAAGGCTCTAAGGCCTACCTTAAAGGAGATACGCTAAAAGGCTTAAGACTAGCTTAAAGACTAATAGCTTTACATACTAGAAGAGGACCTATTTAAGCCTTTAAAAGGGCTAGCTACCTTATATACAAGTAAGGGTATAACGTAGAGCTTTAATAATTAGCTATAGCAACCTATATACTAATTAAGCTACTTAAGCTATACAAGCTATTTAAGCCTATCCTTAGATTAACAAAGGCTACTACCCTATAGGCCCTTATATAGGCTAATAAGTATAAGCTTTAAAATGCCTTACCTTATATAGCTAGGCATTAAGGGAAGTGTTAAGACTATGTACTAAGAGATATAGCTTACGCTACTAAAGGTAGCTAAGCAGGGCAGTGCAAGGCTATACAAGGCAAAGCAGGGCTAAGCAAGGCTACCTTAAAAGCCTATTAGCTAGGTACTTAAGAAAGATTAGTATTACCTTAAGATATCTTATTTCCTTAGTATTTACTATATATTTAAGGATAAACTAAGGTAACGGTGTTCTATGTACTTAAGGGGCGCTATCCCCTACCTAGCTAGCGTCCTTTCTCTTATCCTTAGCTTAATATAATATACATAGTCCTTACCTACCCTATAGTCTCTATCTTCCTATACCCTTATTTTAATAGTATTAGCCCTATTTCTTAAAGCTAGTATTATAGAACAAGCTAGCTATACCTATAATACCTCTTTCCTTAGAAACTTCTAACTTAGCCTAAAATCGTTCTATATCTTAGTTATACTAGAGTTAGCTAACGATAATAAGTAGGTATAGTAATATTACATTAAAGCAGATTAGGTCTAAGCAGACTAAGGGGCTAAGGCTAACTTTATCTTATAGCAATTTATAAACATTAATGCTATCTTTACCTACCCTTTAGCTAATATTAGATTTAAAGGCTTTATAATAACTAACGTAAACAGCAAAAAGATATTTATTACTAGCTTTATAATACTTACTATAGTATATAAAGGCATTAAAAGAAAGGCTTAGATTATAGTAAATCTATGTTTACTAAGAAAGAAAAAGGAGATTATTATCTTATTAAGGTTACCTTAGCTATTTTTAGTTAGCATAGTAATTAACGTTACTAAAGGTTCGCTTACCTTTAGAATCTAAGAACTTAAGGAGCTATAATAAACTATTATAGAACTAAAGATAACCTTAGTTAAAGGCTAACAGCTACTATTATCTTTAGCATAAGGCCTTTTTATAGACCTTTAGCGAACTATAAGCAACCTTAACCTATCTATAACCTTAACCTTATCCCTTACTAAAACGTTAAACACCTTAAAAGATAACTCTACGGTTAATAAAGAAGGATATAATAAAAAGGATAATTTAAAGTTAAAGTTTAATAAAAATATTACTAGTAAGTTAAGAAACTAGGTAAGCAATCTTAACCTTAGTACGTTATTAAACTACTTAGTGCTTAGTATAATGTAAACATAGACTAGATTTATAGTAGTATAGCGCTAAAGGTTATAGTAGTAATAAGATTAGGCTAAACTTACAAAGAGCTGCTAAATAATATACTAAAAGAAATTAGATTAAAATAGTATAATAAATTACGTATAGCTTATAATATACTAAGACTAGATGTAAACAACTAGCTAGGCTTAATAGTAGGAAAGAAAGACTACTAAATCTTTTTCTTAACTAAGAGAAAAGTTATTAAGAGACCGATTAATTACGCTATACCTTAAGAAATAATTATAAAATAGTTTAAGACGTATAGAGTTAATCTAGGCCTACTAGCAACTAAAGAAAGCTTAAGAGTAAACATTATATGTACCTTTTATATATATAAAGACCTAAAAGGGACGTTTATAGTAAACCTTTTAGTAATTAACTTATATACGTATTAGCTAAACTTAAAGCTAGACGCTAAGCTATAGTACGCTATAATAAAGAAAAGATAGTCCTTATAGTAAGCATACTAGTTATAAAAGCTAGTACAATAAGGAGTAGATAGTAAGATATTTAAATTAATACAAATAGTTAATAAAAACTTCTTAGAGTAGAACGTAAACCCTATGCTCGTTCTTAAAGAAGACGTTACGCTTAACCTATAAGGGAAACATTAACTTATAGTTAACTACTCCTACGTTAAAGAAATTATCCCTTTATTAAACATCTCTCTCTTAGCAGATATATATAACTAGTTATTTAACCTAAGAATTACCTACTATACAAAGCTAAACCTTAAGCATAGCTACTAAGCAATTCTAGTAAAGAAATCCTTTTAGTATATTTTAGCCTTCTTTGCGCTAAACTTTCCTTAGCTTTAAGCTACTAAGATGCCTTAGAGGACTAAGATAGTAGCGTTTTCCTTCTCTAAGCTATTAAAAATAGCATTTAGCGTAATCTTTACCTTATTTCTTAAACTATTTTTATATACTATAACTAACTATAGCTTACTACTATTAATAAACTACGTTAATAATATATTTATATAAGCTAACAACATAGAGAAGATATAAGCATTTATACGTAACTACTTAATCCTAAGACTCTTATAAGCACTTTTACGCCTTAATTTTAAAAAGGTTTTACTACTTATAAAAAAGGTGTTAGCAGTAAGCTAGTATTATAAGGCTAAGGGTATTATCTTGCTAAAGCTTAACTAGATAGAATAGATCTATATATTCTTAGTCTTATATATATAAATAGACGTATATTGCTTCTTAAGCTTAGTTAGCGTATACTAAAAGTAGATTAAAAACTGCTTTAAAATTATAAAACCTTTACACTGCCTAATAAGCAACGTAGAGTTCTCTTAGGGCCTATGTAAAGTAGTATCCTTTATAATATTATAAGAAGCAGCTTATATAGCTATTAAAATAAATAGTTTTATAAGAGACCTTCTATGTATAATATACTATAATATATTATTATATAAAGTAAGATATATTATCTTTTAAGCTTAAAAAAAGGTCCTTTTTTTAATTCTCTTTAACTCTTTCTTATTTATAAAAACATAAAGGAATTATAGCACATATAAAAAAGAACTCTTAGCTATTGTTAAGTTCTACTAAAGATATAACTATATGTTCTAAGCCTTAGCTGCCTTAACTATATATACTAACTATAAACTATTAACATAGTTCCTTAAGTTGTTTAGCTATAAGGGCATTTATGCTTAATAGGTTAGTAAGTTATGCCTCTTAAACGTTACTATTAAGTACATTAAAGGTAATAAGAATAAAGCTACTAATTGTTTTTTAAGGACTATCTTCTTATTAAAAGGTTACTTAGCAAAAGAGTTAAAAGACTATAGATTACTTTTATAAAAAAGGTTATAGATATAAAAGGATAGCATTAATAAATATAAATAGTTACTAAAAAAAATAAGGATAAATAAAAAAGTAGAACTAGCAGCAGTAAACGCTAGTCTTATAAGTACGTCTTAGCTATAAAAAGATAAGGAGCTTTTTTAAAAGGGGACGCTAAATAGTATATTAGTTACTATAAGAACAGTAATACTTAATATCCCCTTAAGAAAAGAATAGGAAAAGGATAAGTAGTATAAGCTAACGATCTACTACTTAACGTTAATAAACAAAGATAAGTAAGATAAATATAACTTAAAAAAGGTAAAGTTAGCTGCTAAAAGATTTATATAAAAGGATAAAATGCTTTAAAAGCTTTACTTAAACAACGTTTAGTTAAGATATATCTAAAAAGGAAAGGTAGTATAAGCGCTTTACGCTATATATAATAATACTAGCTACTTTAGCGCTAATATTATACGCTATAAGTTACTTAAGGAAGTATAGTAGCTAAATATAGCAAGAGATATTATTAACTATATTATAGGATACTAAAGATATCTTAAATAAGCTTTAAACACCTTCTATGCTCTAAAGCAACCTATTATTATAGATAAACCTTTATTGCTTATTAGAATAGACTATATTAAACCTTTATTAAAGATAGAGAAAAGCGTAAAACACATTTTAGTCTTAGTAGATTATTTCTTAAGGTATATATAAACCTTTACTACTTAAACTACTTATATATTAAAAACAATTAGAAAGATAAAGGACTAGCTAAAAGCAGTACTAATTAGGCTAATAGCATTTTACATAGACGTAGGGTTAGTATTTATATTAAAAGAGTTAAGGTTATTTGTTAATAAAGCAAATATAGCATTAGTATATGCTTTATTTATATCTTATAAGAGCGTTAAAATAGTAGAAGTCTTTAATAAGATCCTATAATCTGCTTTAAGTAAGTTAATAAACTATCTATTAAAGTAAAACCTTATAGTTAATAAAGTTACTAAGGATATTAATAATAGATTCTTAAAGACGCTAAGCTACTCTTTATATAAGATACTGTTTAAGACATAGAACAGGTTAACGCTATAATTTCTTTTTTTAAGGTAAAGTAAGGTAGCTATAGTAAAGAGTATAGGAAATATAAACAACTAGCTAATAGGTTAAAAGCATGCTAACCTTATTATAGCTTATATAAAGAGAATAAAAGGTATTTATTATAACGTAGCTGTAAACAACTAAGCAACTTTAACTACAAAGAAAGATAAGTATTTATAAAAGATAAGTAAGGTATTTAAAGTAAGGGAGCTAGTAATAGTAGTATAAGAGAGAAGACTAAAGAAGTTAAAGCTAAGGTAAAAAGGTCCTTTTAGAATACAAAAGAAACTTAAGCGTGTAATATACGCCTTAGTTAATATAAACAGCACTTTACTTAAGAAAAAGGTAACTATTTACAAGGACGCCTTTAAGCACTTTATGCTATAGAAAAACTACCTTCTTACTAAATCTATAGAGCGCTTACTAAGACACTAACTACTAAGGGTGTTAAGACCATGCACTAAGAGATATAGCTTACGCTACTAAAGGTAGCTAAGCAGGGCAGTGCAGGGCTGTGCAGGGCAAAGCGGGGCTAAGCGGGGCTACCTTAAAGCCTATTAGCTAGGCACTTAAGAGAGATTAGTATTACCTTAAGATATCTTATTTCTTTAGTATTTACTATATATTTAAGGATAAACTAAGGTAACAGTGTTCTATGTACTTAAAGGGCGCTATCCTCTACCTAGCTAGCGTCCTTTCTCTTATCCTTAGCTTAATACAATATATATAGTCCTTACCTACCCTATAGTCTCTATCTTCCTATACCCTTATTTTAATAGGTTATAAGCCCGTAAGGAGACTTATAGGTACATCTTTATTATTTTTCTTATTTAGGAAATAGCTATATTACATAACCTAGCCGTAGCCTACTAGATAGCTTACCCTAGAGGTAACTATATTACGTAATCTACCCTATACCCCTCGCTATCTTAGATCGAACTATATAACCTAAGTTACGTAACTCGAAAATAGTACCTAAAGGCACCTTAACTCTTAACCTTATGCTTTATTACGTAACCCTAGATTACGTAATTAAAAGCTTACCCTATAACACGTAAGCACTAGCTAGATAGCTAGCGTATAGCCCCTACAAAGGGCAAGGTTTAACCTTAATTAAGTCCTTTAAAGGCTATAGCAGTTATATAATAGCATTACTAATCTAGGCTCTTAAATTAGTACATTAAGAGATGCTTTATAGGCTTAGGATACCTGCTAAGCTACCTTAAATAGCTAGATTATCTATTTATCTAGAGAAGTATAGAAGTTAGTTAATTAGCTATAATAAGGGCTACTAGTTAAGGCTACTAGCAGCACTAGCAGTATAACCTTAGCTACCTTAAACGTTAGCCTTATCTAAGAAGCTTTTAAGAAAGCCTTAGTCTTCCTTAATTCGTTTAAATTAGTAGGACCTAAGAATTATAACTAATAAAAGCAGACCCTTACTATTATACTTTAAGCTATTAAATTTTAAGAATTCGTTAATAACCTAGCTTTAGCTAAAGCTATCTTAATAGCTAAGAAAGCTATACTCCTTATAATCTTAAGGGATAGCCTAGCTCTTAGCCTAGCCTAATTAATAGCTTAGATCGATAGCCCTACTTAAGCTTATATTAAATTAAAGCGCTAATACGCTTATTCTACTTATCTTAAGAAAGAAAGCTTTTATAAAAGCTTTTATAGCTTATCTTTTAGTAGCTACCCTAGAACGCTAGCTAACTTTAATACTAAATTTAGCAACTATCTAGCTTAGCTATCTATAGCTAAGGTTATTATTGCTATTAAAGATTAAGTTAATTAGTATATAATAGCCTTATCTACTTCCTTTTTGCCTTAGGCAGAACGAATCTATAGTACTATTCGATCTATAGCAGCTATAAGCAGTAATCTAGATTAGATAAATCTTAGCTTAATTATAAAAGATATCTTTAATAAGACTTAGTATAAGGGATTATTAGCTTATTAAGCTACCCTTAAAGCTTAATTACGTAACCTTAAGGGGCATAATAAAAAGAAGAAGAAGGCTACCTTAGAGGCCCTTAAGCCTTAAGGCACCTCTAAGGCCTTAGTGCCTTATTAACAGCCTATAAGCTAAGGCTTAGGGCAAGGGCAAGGGCTAGGGCAAGGGTCTAGGCTAAGGCATAGCCTTAATAAGCTTACTTAATAACAAGGCAGGAGGCCTTATAAGCCTCTATAACGCCTACTTAGCAAAGTACTTATAGGCTTATTATAAGCTTCTAGATTAGCTTTTGCTGTATACGTAACCTTTAATCTTAATTTTAGTACCTTTAAAGTTAATAACTTAGCAGCTCTTAATAAGTTAGCAATGTATAGCTTAGCTAATTACCCCTTTAGGGCTAGCCTGCTATATAATATAGGTACCTTAGTCTATATAGTTAATAATAAGGCCTCTTTTATTAACTATTAAAACAATAACAGTACCTTAGGCTACGTAATAATAGGTAGTAGGCCTATAAGGCCCCTTAGATCTAGTATAGCTACTTTTAACGTCTTAGTTAGCTATAGCTTAGCTATATACTATAAGATCTACCTTCTTAAGGCCTTTTATTGCCCTAATATAAAGCTTAATCTTATAAGTAGCTTAAAGTACTACTAATTAAGAGGCTTCCTTTTAAGGAATAAGCTAATAAGTTAGCAAGAGGCTATGCTAGCCTTCTTTAATTACTAAAAAAACAGGTTTTTCCTAACCGTTAAGGGCACTAAGACCCCCTTAGTACCCTTAAATCTAACGACTTACTATGCCTACCTTGTACGCCTAGGACGCTAGGCACCGATCTATTTAACTAATTAGGGCCCTTTACGGCTTAAAATAAGGCTTAAGCTACTAACGCAATAAGAGGCTAGTAGGTATAAGGACCTTACTTAGCCTTATTAGCAACGCTCTAAACCCCTTAAGGTCCCTACCTTATAACAGACCCTAGATAATCTTATTTCTAAGGATCTAGGGGATCTTAGCACTCTAAAGCTAGCCCTACAGGGCTATCAAGGCCCTAGGCTAGCCCTAGAGCCTTATTAGGAGCTTCTTTAAAAAGCCTACTTATAGTACCTTAGGCTAAGCTATCTTAGCCTAAGGCTTATAAAGAAGATAAGGGTTATCTTAGCTAGCATACTTAATTTCTAGCTAATTAAGGAGTAGGATTTCGTTTGCTTACCTTGTATTAAAGGTAAGACCGTTAAGAGGCTAACTACTTAGTGCGGCAAATAAGGTTATAAAGGCTTGTCTTTTCTAAGGTATTGTAGCTAACGGCCGGTAGTTATGTACATAGTCTTAGATACTAGGCATCTAGCTCTTGCTTATAACATCTGCTACCCTTAAGGAAATAATTGTCCTAATTATTCTTACTAGCTTAAGTAGTACTCTTCTTCTCTTTCCTTAGAATCTTAATTACGAATTTCGTTAACGTAAAAATCTCCTTAACTTCTTTATACTTTACCTTTTCTTTTTTTCTTTTCTTTTTTATTATTTCTAAGAGCTATAGCTTATGCTTATCCTCTTAGTCGTTAAGTACCTTTAACGCTATTAAAAGGAGCTCCTTTTACTAAATCTATTAATCCTCCTCTGCTTTAAATCCCTTTTATTATACTAAGTACTCTACCTATAGTTACTATCCTTAGTTATTAATTTATCCCTTAATAATTTTCTTAACTTCTTAGTCCTCTCTGTCCTTGCTTACTGTTACTAGTCTAAGAGGCTTAATCTTATAGCTAAATAGATTGCTTTTTTAAGGGGCTAAGAAAAAGTAAGCAATTAAGATAACGTTATAGATTTTCTAAGTAGCTAAGAGTTTTAGTCTATAAGTAAGGGGTCCTATAGCTTTAATAACCTTAAAAAGGCTAGCCTTTTGCTAAAACTACTTTTAAGGTAGCTTTTTAAGTAAGTAGAAGCTATTATAAAAGCAAAGGTAAACCTTATCCTTTTTTATAAATAACTATTAGCAGTGCTTACTATTATACTATTTCTTAGATTATATTGCTATAACGTTTATTAACCTCTTAGCTTCTTTTAGGTATAGACAGCAAAGCGTGTCTAAGGCATCTTAGTTAAGCTTTAGTGTCTTAGAGATATAGTTAGTAGGGTACGTAGCTAGGCGGTCTGTAGGCCTTGCTAAGCAGAAGCTAAAAACGAGTTTGTTTAGAGAGCAACCTATAGGCACGCTAAGGTTATTGTTAAAGGAGAATTATAGTATAGGGATAATCTTAACCTATAAAGTGTTTAACGTTGCTGTATAATAATAGATTGCGATCTTTACTGTTTAGTTTTTTCTTATAGAGATACTATTAGTCTATAGATAGTATAAAGTACTAAAATAAAGTTTTATACTTACTATATTAAACAGTTAGCTTTATAAGTTAGATATAAATTTAGTGTTATAATTAAAGATAATTACTTTAAGGAAACTTTAATTATATAGAAATAGCATTCTTAGTAGTATATTAGCTTAGTAAACGGCTTTATAGTAGGTTAAGCTAAGAACTAGTAAAGTTTTTTATAAGAATTTATATAATATTATTGTTAAGACTATGCACTAAGAGATGTAGCTTACGCTACTAAAGGTAGCTAAGCGGGGCAGTGCGGGGCTGTGTAGGGCAAAGTAGGGCTAAGCAGGGCTACCTTAAAAGCCTATTAGCTAGGTACTTAAGAGAGATTAGTATTACCTTAAGATGTCCTATTTCCCTAGTATTTACTATGTATTTAAGGATAGACTAAGGTAACGGTGTTCTATGTACTTAAGGGGCGCTATCCCCTACCTAGCTAGCGTCCTTTCTCTTATCCTTAGCTTAATATAACATATATAGTCCTTACTTACCCTATAGTCTCTATCTTCTTATACCCTTATTTTAATAGGTTATAAGCCTATAAGGAGACTTATAGGTATATCTTTATTTTCTTATTTAAGAAATAGCTACATTACGTAACCTAGCTGTAGCCTGCTAGATAGCTTACCCTAGAGGTAGCTATATTACGTAATCTACCTTATACCCCTTGCTATCTTAGATCGAACTATATAACCTAGTTACATAACTTGAAAATAGTACCTAAAGGTACCTTAACTCTTAACCTTGTGCCTTATTACGTAACCCTAGATTACGTAATTAAAAGCCTACCCTATAACGCGTAAGCACTAGCTAGATAGCTAGCGCACAGCCCTTATAAGGGGCAAGGTTTAACCCTAATTAAGTCCTTTAAGGGCTATAGTAGTTATATAATAGTATTACTAATCTAGGCTCTTAAATTAGTACATTAAGAGACGCTTTATAGGCTTAGGATACCTACTAAGCTACCTTAGATAGCTAGATTATCTATTTATTTAAAGAAGTATAAAAGTTAGTTAACTAGCTATAACAAAGGCTACTAGTTAAAGCTACTAGTAGCACTAGTAGCATAACCTTAGCTACCCTAAACGTTAGCCTTATCTAAGAAGCTTCTAAGAAAGTACTAGTCTTCCTTAATTCGTTTAAATTAGCAAGACCTAAGAATTACAACTAATAAAAGTAAACCCTTACTATTATGCTTTAAGCTATTAAATTTTAGGAATTTGTTAATAACCTAGCTTTAGCTAAAGCTATCTTAATAGCTAAGAAAGCTATACTCCTTATAATCTTAAGGGATAGCCTAGCTCTTAGCCTAGCCTAATTAATAGCCTAGATTAATAGCCCTACGTAAGCTTATCTTAAATTAGAGCGCTAATATGCCTATTCTACTTGTCTTAAGAGAAAGAGCTTTTATAAAAGCTTTTATAGCCTATCCTTTAGTAGCTACCCTAGAACGCTAGCTAACTTTAATACTAAATTTAGTAACTATCTAGCTTAGCTATCTATAGCTAAGGTTGTTATTACTATTAAAGATTAAGTTAATTAGTATATAATAGCTTTATTTACTTCCTTTCTGCCTTAAGCAGAACGAATCTATAGTACTATTCGATCTATAGTAGCTATAGGCAGTAATCTAGATTAGATAAATCTTAGCTTAATTATAAAAGATATCTTTAATAAGACTTAGTATAAGGGATTATTAGCTTATTAAGCTACTTTTAAGGCTTAATTACGTAACCTTAAGGGGCGTAATAAGAAGAAGAAGAAAGCTACCTTAAAGGCCCCTAAGCCTTAAGGTACCTCTAAGGCCTTAGTGCCTTATCAACAGCCTATAAGCTAAGGCTTAGGGCAAGGGCAAGGGCTAGGGCAAGGGTCTAGGCTAAGGCATAGCCCTAATAAGCCTACTTAACATTAAGGTAAGAAGCCTTATAAGCCTTTATAACGCCTACTTAGCAAAGTACCTATAGGCTTATTATAAGCCTTTAGATTAGCTTTTACTATATACGTAACCTTCGATTTTAATTTTAGTACCTTAGAAGTTAATAACTTAGTAGCTCTTAATAAGTTAGCAATGTATAGCTTAGCTAATTGCCCCTTTAAGGCTAGCCTGCTATATAATATAAGTGCCTTAGTCTATATAGTTAATAATAAAGCTTCTTTTATTAACTATTAAAACAATAATAGTACCTTAAGCTATATAATAATAAGCAGCAGGCCTATAAGGCCCTTTAGATCTAGCATAGCTACTTTTAACGTTTTAGTTAGCTATAGCCTAGCTATATACTATAAGATCTACCTTCTTAAGGCCCTTTATTGCCTTAATATAAGGCTTAATCTTATAAGTAGCTTAAGGTACTACTAATTAAAAGGCTTCTTTTTAAGGAATAAGCTAATAAGTTAGCAAAGGGCTATACTAGCCTTCTTCGATTACTAGAAAAACAGGTTTTTCTTAACTGTTAAGGGTACTAAGACCCCCTTAGTGCCCTTAAATCTAACGACTTACTATGCTTACCTTATACGCCTAGGACGCTAAGCACTAACTAATTAAGGCCCTCTACGGCTTAAAATAAGGCTTAAGCTACTAACGTAACAAGAGGCTAGTAGATATAAGGACCTTACTTAGCTATAGCCTTATTAGCAACGCTCTAAACCCCTTAGGGTCCTTACCCTATAGCAGACCCTAGATAATCTTATTTCTAAGGATCTAAGGGATCTTAGCACTCTAAAGCTAGCCTTATAGGGCTATTAAGGCCCTAGGCTAGCCCTAGAGCCTTATTAAGAGCTTCTTTAAAAAGCCTACTTATAGCACCTTAGGCTAGGCTATCTTAGCCTAAGGCTTATAAAGAAGACAGGGGTTATCTTAGCTAGCATGCCTAATTTCTAGCTAATTAAAGAGCAGGATTTCGTTTACTTACCTTATATTAAAGGTAAGACCGTTAAGAAGCTAACTACTAACCCTATAGCTAGCCCGCTGCAAGCCCTTAACGTTATCGAAGGAGATATCTTCTAGATTAAGCCCTTACCCTATAATTAGTAGCCCTATAGCCTACTATTAGTTAACTATAAGACCTACTATTGATAAGTTATCTAATTAGTTAATAAAAGTAAGGCAACGATAACTAAGGCTATTTAAGGCTACTTTAAGGCCTTAAAAAACTACTACGGCCGCTACCCTATACGCTTCTACTATAACAGCAGCAAAGAGATTACAACTACCTTATAGAAGTAGCTATAAAATAAGGGTATTTCCTTTTCTATTAGTACGCCTTATACGCATAAGCAAAATAGCTTAGCTAAGAGATCTATTAGGGTTATCCTTAATAGACTTAGGGCTACGATAATAGGCTCTAGCCTACCCTATACCCTCTAGAATTACGTTATCTAAGATATATATAACCTTGTTAACGCTATAGCAGCTACTAATAGGGATCTTATAGCATAGGAAGAGCTTTATA
This sequence comes from Escovopsis sp. TC, assembly GCA_003055185.1. Classification (NCBI taxonomy): domain Eukaryota; kingdom Fungi; phylum Ascomycota; class Sordariomycetes; order Hypocreales; family Hypocreaceae; genus Escovopsis; species Escovopsis sp. TC. Next base: position 2,219,312 of record NIGD01000003.1, read on the forward strand.
ACAACGTTATCTAGCTAGCTTAAACTAATAAGCTAGATTTATTATATTTCTAAGCCCTAAGGGCCTAATGTAAGATCCTTATTCTAAAAGAACGTTAAGCTAAAGGCTATAAGCTAGCCCTACGTACTAAGGCAGGGCACCTAGTCTTTATCTTAGGCTATAACACCTACCTTGTTTAGCTACTTAATAGGCGCCTTATCCGTTAAACTAGCTAAATCTAGCTATTTAAAGCCTAGCTTTTAGCTAAGGTACCTATTAAAGGCCTAGATTTAAATAACCTAGGCTTAGGGGAGGTATCTCTAGGTCTAGCTCTAGCTTATAGCCCTTCCTTTAGCCTAGCCTTACTTATAGCTCTAACCCTTTAGCTAAAGCTTATACCTAAAGTTATTAACCTTACTAATAAAGCTTTAAGCCTTAAGTTACCTAATCTAGCTATATATAACTATCTATATAACCTACTTAATTAGATAGACCTTAATCTTATCTTAGCTACCTTAAAAGCTAAGAATAAACCTACCTTATAAAACAAGCCTTATACCTTTTAAGAGGCTTCTTAATGCCTTAATGCCTTAGCTTAGCTAGAGGCTATAGTAGCTAAATTTTAGTAGCTATTATTCTAAGACGTCTTTACCTTCTAGCCTTAGAATAACCTTCCTTTAGGCCGCTAACTAATAATAAGCTAGCTTGTCTTTAAGCTTAAAAAAGACTAATATAAGCATATAACTAAGCATAAGGCTAGGCTTATAGCTTAAGGCTTTTAGTAAATTAAAGGCCTTAACTATACTAATACCTTCGCCTCTATAGCTATACTAGTTACGTAGCAAGTCCTCCTAGCCTTAGCTGCGGCTAAAGGCTAGGAAATTAAGCAGATTAACTTTATAGGGGCATTTTTAAACAAAGACCTTAAGGAAGATATCTTTATCCGACTAGCCGGAGGCCCTATAAGCTAGAAAAGCAAGAGGGCTAGCACTATTGCCCTATCTACCCTAGAAGCCGAATACACAGCGATCACAGAGGCTACCCGGGAGCTCGAGTAGTTAGCTAGCTTATTACGTAAGACAGACTAGAATATCGATTTTCTAGTTACCCTATACAACAACAATAAGCAGGCTATATCTACTGCTAACGACCCTACCCTACATAGCTATATAAAGCATACGCTAATTAAGTTTAGCTATGTTAAAGAAAAGGTTTAAAAGTAGCTAGTTACCTTAGAGTAGATTAATATAGAAGGCAACGTAGCTAATAGCTTTACTAAGCTACTAACTAAGCTATAGCTAGCCTTATTTTAGAAGGGCTTATACGGACTACTATTAGCCTAGCCCTTTAAATCTTACATAGTTAATTATATATACCTTTATTAAGGAGGCTAGGCTAATCTCGCCTAGCTAAATAGCCCTTATTTAAGGCTACCCTATAGCTCTAATGCAGAGCTACTCTATAGCCTCTAGGGGTTAAGAACCCTTAGTTAGTACAATAATACTTTAACAAGGATGTTAACCTTTAACAACCCCTGCTAATAGCTTAACTACTACTTACTAAAGTAGTTACTAAGCTTACTAAGGCTTTTACTAAGCCCTTAGCTTATTATAAAGATAGCTTCCCTTAGTAAAAGCCTTATACTAAGCCTTTAACTTAAGATTAAAGGCATCTAGGCTACCCTAAGCTCTAGGCCTTTCTAAGAAGGGATCCTCTTCTATAGAGAAGCTACCTTAAAGGCAGAAGCTGCTAATATTTACCTCGTAGAAGCAGCTAAGGCCTTACTCTAGCTAGCTAGCTTAGATTATTATAGCTCTAGCACTAGCTTTAGCACTAGCTCTAGCACTAGCCTTAGTACCCGCTCTAGCTATAGTACTAAGTCTAGCTCTAGCTCTAGCTATAGCTTAAGCCCTTAGGCAGCTTAACCTTAGCTTTATAAGGCACCTACCTTAAGCGTATACTAAAGGCTAGCATTAAAGTTACTTAACTTATTATATAGCTTGCTAAGCTTAGGCCCTTTTAATAAGTATAAAAGGCTGCTTATAGAAACCTTTTATAAGGCTCTAAGGCTTACCTTAAAGGAGATACGCTAAAAGGCTTAAGACTAGCTTAAAAACTAACGGCTTTATATACTAGAAAAGGACCTATTTAAGCTTTTAAAAGGGTTAGCTACCTTATATATAAGTAAGAGCATAACGTAGAGCTTTAATAATTAGCTATAGCAACTTATACACTAATTAAGCTACCTAAGCTATATAAGCTATTTAAGCCTAGCCTTAGATTAACAAAAGCTACTACTTTATAGGCCCTTATATAAGCTAATAAGTATAAGCTTTAAGATGCCTTACCTTATATAGCTAGGCATTAAGGGGAGTATTAAGACTATGTACTAAGAGATATAGCTTACGCTACTAGAGGTAGCTAAGCAAGGCAGTATAGGGCTATGTAAGGCAAAGTAAGGCTAAGCGGGGCTACCTTAAAAGCCTATTAGCTAAGTACTTAAGAAAGATTAGTATTACCTTAAGATATCCTATTTCCTTAGTATTTACTATGTATTTAAGGATAGACTAAGGTAATAGTATTCTATATACTTAAGGGGCGCTATCCCCTACCTAGCTAGCGTCCTTTCTCTTATCCTTAGCTTAATACAATATATATAGTCCTTACCTACCCTATAGTCTCTATCTTCCTATACCCTTATTTTAACAATTATTATTAAAGCATTAAGGTTACTAAGTTAGTTATAAAGCTTTTAGAATAACTAGATCGTAGGTATAGTAGGTAGGCTAACGATAAAGTCTATAGCAATAGTATAAAAAGGGTAGCTTTTAGTAAGAATTAGCTGCATTTCCTTAAGCGGTTTAGAGCAGTTAGTATGATTCTATAGGTAGGTTTAGTAGTAATAAACATACTATTAAATAAGCTTTGTCTTATTATAGAAAGAGAAGTCCTTAAGGTTATATAGCATCTTGTTTAGCTTAGCGTAGAAGTTAGCGTTGTAGACAGTATATAGCATAGCTTATACGCAGCTAGCAAGAACGTATAGGCGCTACTAGCTGTTCTAGCGTTAGTAGAAGAAGAAGCTGCCTTTAATCTTAAATAGTAAGGTAACCTTAGGTTAGCTAGCAAGGGTTGCCTTAGTAGCCCTTATTATAGCTATAATACTAGTTTACTTTTCGTTGCTATTATATCTAGACTAGATCCTTTTACAAAGATTATTAGCGATATAAAGCTCTAAGCTTATAGCTTATATAATATAGGCAGGCGTTAAAGGGGGCCTATCTAAGGATTTTACTAAAGAATTATTATTATAAACGTAGTTATATAAATTACTTAAAAGAAAACTATACCTTTTTGTATTAGAGACTGTTTTTATAGTTTAACTATATATACGATTCCTTTTAGTAGTTTCCTTAGGAATTTACTGCTAGTCTTTTAAGGGAAATCCTAAAGAAGTAGCTAAAGGAAATCCTAAGGAATTTACTAAGGTAATCTTAAGAAAAATCTTAAAGATTTCTTTTAGATTTCCTTAAAGGAAGTATACTATATTAAATGCTAAGGAATAAGAGAAAAAAAGGCAGCGTCTTTAGTACTACGTAAAAAAAACAAAAAAAGACTAAACGCGTAAACAATAAAGAGATAGCAATGTTAAGTTACGTAAATAACAAAGGAAATAGTAACGTTAAGTTATATAGGGATAAAGGTAGTAGTAATATTAAGTTATAAGGAATAAAGCAATGTTAAGTTATAGTTTTATCTTACTAAAGAGCTTAGCTATAGGCTATAGGGTAGGATAGGAGGTTAGCGTAAAGCTATAAAAGAGTAAAAGAAAAAGGGAAAGAAAGAATAGTAGATATACTTATAAAGTTGTTTTTTTTTTGTTTTTCCTTTTGCTTTAAATAAAAAGAAAATAAAACGTAGAAATAAAAGAAAAAAGTTATATTTTTTTTTTTTATAAGTTTTCTTTTTCTTAAGGCAAAGGAAAAAAGAGGTAAATATAAGGAAAAGAACTACTATTTTTATAAGTTTTTTCTTTTATTTTTTAGCTAGATATATTATAAAAAATAAGTTTTTTTTTTTTTTTAAATCTAGTAAAAATAATAAAAAAAGAAAATAAGACTAAAAGAAAAAGAAAAAAAAAGAAAAAAAAAAGGGAAAAGGGAAGAAGAAAAAGAAGAAAGGACTAAGGGTTTATAACACTTAATTATGCTTTAGTTAGCTAAGCAGCGCTAGCGCTGCTATTGTTATTGTTACTATTATTGCTAGTAGTAAGCTGCTTTTGCTAGCAGCAAGCCTTCTTTTTTTTATATACCTTATTAGCTTATTTAACTAGGTTAGCTCTTTAAGTAATTAAGTAGTTATTATTATTATTAAGCTTGCTAACGTAGATAGCCTTACTATTAGCGCTAATTATAGTAAGTAAAAGGGACTTTAGTATAATATTAAGCTAGATATTGCTTAGATTAAAAAAGAAGGTAAGAGCGTGTATAGTTTACTTATTAGCGTTAAAGTCTTTTATAATATTAAAGATAAGCTTTTTAAGCTTACTTACTTTACTAAGGTAAGCGTTATTAACGCCTTTTTATATAATATCTTAAACCTTAATAGCGTTTAGTAAAAAGAGCGTAACTATATAAACTATATTAAAGACTATGCTATATAAGATACTAAGCATTTGTATAAAGGTAGTAAGGGACTATAAGCTAAGTATATTATTAACTTTATAGTACTAGTTAATAAGCAACTAAGCTATAGCATAGTAAAGCAGTAGTAGGGCATTGTTTTTAGCATAGATAGTATAAAATATTTTCTTAGTACCTTTAATAGTAATATTATCTTTAATAAAGAAAGCTTAGGCAGTCTTACTAGTAACTTTTACTATCTTATAGGTAGTTAACCTTTCTATGTTATTAGTAATCTTCTTAAGAAACTAGCTATGCTTATTAGTGCTAAGGGTAACTATAGTTATAGCTAAGAGTAGGCGTAGCAGCAGGGTAGCGAAAAGGCTAGCGTAGCTTACTAAGGTTAAGGTAGCATTGTTAAAGCTTATATAGCTAAAGACTAATCTAAAGGAAGTAAGTAGCTGTTTTTTAGTAAGTTCTTTAAAGCAATAAATAAATTTATAAATGCTATTAACGCTTTTAACTTTATTAATAAAACGCTTAGCTTTATTACTTAAAAAGGCATTAGTAAAGTTGTTTAAGCTATAGGTAAGTAGGTTAATAGCAGTAAAAGCAATGCTAGTAACTTTAAAGGCGTTATTATTATCTTCTTTTGCCTTATATACTAGGTTCTTTAGTGCTTTGTTAAAGGGGTTGTTACTATTACTAAGGGTAGCGCGTTAAAATTGCTTATGTAGGTTATATACTAAAGTAAGTATATTATTGTTACTAATAGATCTAAGAAAAGGAGTAAAAGAAGTAAATTAATCTTAAGGAAAAAGAGTGCTATAAGTAAAAGAGGTATAGTTACTACGTTTATTAACGTAGCTATGCTGTTAGTTAAGTCCTTAGTTATTAACGTATATCTAGAACTTAGTAAAGCAAGCTAGGTTTTATTATACTTAGTTAGTAAAGTAGTTCTTAAGGGACTTAGATATAGTTAAGAACTAGTCTTTATAGCTAAATAGCTTAATAATATAAGTATATCTTTGTTACGTAAGGATAAGAAGCTTATAAGAGAGATCTTAGTAAACGAGCTAGTAGAAGTTAGCGTCTTTAAAAGGGAAGAGAGAAAGGTTAGATAAAGGCTTAACTTAGATAGTAGTAAGCATAAGTAAAGACAAAAAAAAGGATAAGTATTAAGTATATAAAAGGGTAATAAAGCAGCGCTTTTTATTTTTAAAGATAAAAGTAAAAATAAAGAAAAAGAGTAAAGGGAAAGGGAAGAAAAGTTTCTAGAGCGTATATATAAAAGAGTTCTTTTTTTTAAAAAGAATAAAAGTAGCTATTATTGTTTTGTTTTTATTAAACCTTTTCTTTGTTTTTTTTTTAATTTTCTTAACCTTAGATTTCTATAGCTATACGCTAAATAAAGGTTATTATATAACTATAGCAGAAGCGTACTGCTATTAGCAGCGTATAGCTCTTTTCTGCTGTCTAATCTCTTATCCCTTTCTTGCCTAAGAATTCTATTAGCTTTTTTAGACCTTTAGCTTTTACTAAGAATTCTTTAGCTTCTTTTATTAATAGTAGCCTTTAAAGGCTATCTATAACAGTAAGGCATATTAACAGCTAGGCTAGATGTATCCTTTACTTTATCTTATAGTATAGGCGCCTTTAGATCTACGCTAAAAGTAGAAGTAATCTCCTTAAGCTATAGGGTAGCGTACTACTATAGTTGTTTACTTTAGCGATAAACGTTTTTTTTAATAAAGGTATTAAAGGTTTCTTTCTTTAACTTAAAGGCTTAAACTAACTTATTAGTAGTAATTGCGTTTTCTTTTACCTAGCTATTATAATAACTTAGCTAGCTTTTTTATAAGACTAAGTATTATTTCTTTAGCTTTCCTTTTCCCTTTTAGGTAATATAAAAGTCTAAAATTAACTTTACCTCCTAAGAGCTATTAGCGTTACTGCTTAGTCTTTCTATTAATACTTCTATAGAATAAAGTTATATTACTAATACTATATTATAAACGTTAAAAGCGCTTTCTAAGTTAAGTTAGTACATAAAGCAACTAATACGTTCTATAATCTTAAAAGGTCTTATATACTATTCCTAAAGCTTACTAATCTTAGGATTAAGGACATAATACCTTTTCTTAAGCATAAGCTATACCTAGTTACTAAGTTTAAACTTTATTAGTTAATGCTTATAGTTATATCTAGCCTTTATAGCAGCTTATGCTTATATAATACTAAGCTTAGCTTTTTCTTAAAGAAATTTAAGCTTTTCTTTAGTAGCGCTTTCTTTTAAATGCTTTTGTTTATTGTTTATACGCTAACTAGTAACTAGCTTACTTAAAGATATTTTAATAGTAGTAGTAAATAAGTTATTTATAAAGAACTATAAAGCAATAAAGCAGTTTATCTATTTTACTATTAAGTTATTAAACAAAAAGAAACGTAAAGCAATTTCTATTGTTTAGTTTTAGCGCTTAGATAGTTTATCTATCTAAGGGTATTATACTATAGACATAAAAAGCTTAGTCTTATATATAGTTTAAAAGCTTATCTAGAAGGCTAAAGTAAACTTTTAGTCTTAGTTTAAGATAATCTTATAAAGAACCCTTTAGTTAGCGTAAAGTAGCTTAGTGTATAAAGACTTTGCTTAGTCCTTAGCGTAGTAGTAGTTATTTCTTAGGATTAGTAGATATATCTTAGAAAACTTATTAGTTATAGTAAAAAAGTAGTTAAAGTATTTACTAAAAGGTTTATACTATAAAGAGTTCTTAGCGTTTATAATTAGCAAACTAATAATAAAGTTTATAGTAATAGTATAGAACAGTAAAGCTAAGGATTTAATTAAAAGCATCTCTTTAAGCGTTTTTTAGCGATTAGTCTAGTTCTACTTATAGGCGTTATATCCTTTTACTAACTAGTTAACCTTTTTCTAAAGACTAAGGATAGTAAGCGATTTAGTAATATCTTTAATTAGCTGTCTCCTATTAACGTAAAAGTACTACTTATAAGCATTACAAATAATTTCTTTGCTATAGGACTTAAGCATATATAGTTTCTGCTTTTTACTATGCTCTTATAGGTAAAGTAGACCTTAGTTATAGATAAAGGTAATGCTTAGCTTAGCATTCTTATTTTTAAGTTAGTTAAGGATTTCCTTTTACTTAGCGTTGTTTTAGTATCCCTTTATAATCTTTTCTTATAAGTCTAAGATAATATAGATCTTAGTTATAGCGTAAATATAGTCTTTTAGTACGTTATCTTCTTATACTTACTTAAGCTTAAGCTCTTAGCTATTATAGAAAGTTATTTTTTCTTTTGCTAATAATTAAGAGATAGCGTTAGTAATAAGGTTCTTAGCTCTAAGGATATAGTAGACCTTAAGATTAAACTAGCTAAGCTACTATAAGGCTATAGTTAACTAGTTATTAGTCTAGGTACTAAAGGAAATAAGATTCTTCTATTAAACGATATTATATATAGCTACGTAATTAGTTAGAACAACGGTAAAGCTACTTTAGGTTAACTAGATTAAAGTATAAGCTTTCTTTGTTACTTAGATAAAGGTAGTAACCTTTATCTTTATAGGCTAGTAGTTTATTTTAGTAGCGTTAAAGCTTTAGCTAAGGAATATAATTAGTTAAACTATAGCTAATAGAATATAGCTCTTTAGGTTATATAAGAATTCCTTAGCTAAGTAGAATAATATTATACCTATACTATATTCTTATAACGCGTTAATCTAAATAAATAACTTATAGTTAAGGTTAAAATAATAGCGCTTTTTAGCGTTAATTAGCGCCTTAGTAACGTTTTAGAAGCTAGCAAGTTCTTCTTTAGTAGGTATAAAGTTTATTCTTTTAATATAGCTATATTTCTTAGCTTTAGTAAGTATACTATTATTGTCCTTTCTTTTAGCTAATAACTACGTTTTATACGCTTATAGTAGCGCAATATAAATAGTAAACTAAAGAATAAAGTGTTTAAGCTATCTAACTATACTAATCTACTTTTCTAGGTATATAAGGGTGTTTAAGAACTAGATTTTATATAAGGCTTTAACTTAACTCTTAGTGTTTATAAGTCTAATTAAATTAACGTAGAAGCTAAGAAGGTAAATAAAAGGATATCTAAGGAAAGACTTTACTAAGGATAATATAACGTTCTGTTTAGAGAAAAGCTAGAATATACTAGTAAAGTACCCTTAATAGCTAGCTATGTTATTAAAGAAGATAATAATATTATTAATAAAAGTAGTAGCAAAGTACTAAAAGGAGCAGAGGATTTTATCTATAAAGCGTTAAGTATAGGCTAGTAAGTTATAGAATCCTATAAAAGTAACCTTAAAGCGTTCTAGCCTATAATAGCTAACTATAGTAAAGTAATTGTAATAAGAAAGATAAACTAAGAACTAGTAAAAAAAGGCTTTAGCATTAACTACGCTTATAAAGGTTTTATCCCTTAGATAAGCAATTATCTCTTCTTAAAGAAGCATAAGGTACGTATTTAGTAATGCTATGCTATTAAGGTTATATAGGTCTATAACTACATATCCCTTCTACTTACTATTAACTATTCTTTAAACAATAAACACTAAGCTTATAAAGAAAAAAGGTTTTTATATAAACTTAAACTAACTTTACTTATATAAATTATTAAAGGTTTTGTTAATAAACTATTTATCCTTAGTTCTTATAAGATAAGCATAAGAAAAGACCTTAGCGTTTTACTAATTATTAACTAAAGGCGCTTAAAGGAAGTTATTCTTTAGTATATAAATCTTACTATAGTCCTTTTAAATCTTAGGGTATAATTTAATAATCTTTTAAAAGATCTATGCTAAAATAGTCTATAGCTTATATACCTTAACGCTATACTTAGTAAAAACTTTAGGTACGTTCTTAAGGTAAAAGATCTTAAAGCGCTAGTATATATTAACGTTTTCTAAGGGAACTTTTATCTTTTTAGTAGATCCTTTAGTTATAGTAGTAAAAAACTTTTTTATTTCTATTAGTAAGATGCTTAGGTCTTCTTTAATAGTAAAAGCACTGTCCTAAGACATAGAGTCCTTAGTATAAGTAAAAATCTTAATTTGTTTATTCTACTAAATATAAATTAGCGTAAGCTTATAGTTAAGAGTAAGTAGTTAGTAAAGCGTTTAGCTAATAGTAGCTAGTAGTAAGGATTAATAAGATATAAAGAAAAGATCTTAGCTACTTAAGATAAGCTAGTGTTCTATAGCTAGGAAGCAAGGTAAACTAGGTAGTACGACGGTAGCGTGCTTAGCGTGTACTAAACAGTATACGTATAAGCCTTAGTTTATAATCTAAGCTAAGACCTATAGCCCTTAGGTAGCGCTAATAATAACCTTAGAACAAAAGTTAATAACATTAAGCTAATAAAGTATATTAAATTCTTATTTAATTAAGAAACTAGTAGTAAGTTTTAGGATAATCTATACTAATATACGTACCTTTACTATAACTAGTTTACTATTAAAGGTACTTAGGATCTAAGTAGTAAATTCTACTTACCTAAAGGTCCTTAAATAGCTTATACTACTAAGTTAAATAGTCTTGCTTTAGTTAATGTTAACCTTACTAAAAAAGTTAAGCTAATCTTACTAAACGATTAAATAGCTTGCTTTACTATTAACGTAGACTAATTGTTAGCGCTTAGGGCTTATTTTATTATATACTAAAATCTAAGCGTATATAAAGCAAGAAAGTAGATCTAGTTTAGATAAGAGTTTAGTAAAAGTAGTAGTAATAACTAAGCTAGTTTAAATAATAGTAAAGGCTATGTTATTAAAGATTATAGTATAGTAATATACTATAAAATAATAATCTTACTTATCTTTAAGAACAAATAGTCTATAGTTTATATATAAAGTACTGTAAAGCTAGCTAGCTAAGGTATTTAGGACAAAGAGAATGTTATTATATAGTTCGTTAGACTAGTCTTGCTTTACGTTGCTGTTATTATTGTCCTATCTAGCTATAGTTTTTTAAAGGCTAGCTATTTTTTTCTTAGAAAAGGTATATATCTTATTCTTATTAAGGGTTATATAAAAGATTAAGTATAGGTTCTTATTAGTAGCATTAACTTAAAACAAAGGTTTATTGCGTAGCTTAGCTAACTAATCTTAGTTATAGCTAAAGTTTCTCTATAAGCGCTACTTAAGGTAGTTTAATCTTAAAGGTTCTTTAGCAAAGTAATCTTAGCGAAAGGTAAATAGCTTCTTTTAGCTGCTATTGCCTTTAATATAAACGTAATAGCGCTATTTGCTTTTAATATAGTAAGTATAAATGTTTAAAAAGGTTACTTTATACTTAAGGACCTACTAGTTAATGCTTTTAGTAGGAGTTAGCTAGTAAAAAACCTTTTATAAGTAGTAGTTAAGTTTTTAGTAAAGGATTCTTAAAAGGTAAATCTTACTATAAGTAGTAGCCTTAGCCTTTTGCTATATATAGAATACTTAGTTACGTAAGTTCTTCTTATTAATAACGTCTTAGATAAAGAACGCTTTATAGTTTAAGGCTACTAAAGCAACGTTAATAGTAATCTTAAACTAAGTTTAAAGTAAAACGTACTATTTAGTAAAACTAGTGTTTAAGTTCTATAAAAAGAGCTAGGTACTATTAGTAAGGTCTTTAGAGTACTAGTTAAGAGCTACCCTTAGAAAAAAGGTAGGTATATAAGCTAAGAGGATCTTAGCGTAAGCTAAGCTACGCTGCTTATATTATTATAGAGCTTTAATAAAGCGCTTAGCGCTTTTTTAAATTAGTATTTTAGTATTTCCTTTAATATTATTAAATCTTAAGTTTATAAAGCTAGCTAGGTTAAACTTATTAATTTCTTTAGCGTTAAATTAAAGCAAGTAGTCTTAGGTGCTGCTGCTAAGCTAGCTTTATTAACTGTTCTTGTTTAAGAGGGCAAGAGTAAGCATATAAAGTAGGTAAACTAAGGTATTGTAAAGGTTAGCGTAGGATAAGATAGATAGGTCTAGCTTAATGTTAAACGCATTATCTTTGCTAATATTAGAGTTAAATAAGTTAACGATAAACTTTAAGGGAAAAGGTAGTAGTAGTCTTAATAGCGTAGTAAACTTTTTTAGTTCTTTGCTTTTAATAGATACTAAGGGTTTATTAACGTTAAAGCCCTTACTAAAGTTAAGATCTTTGCTAACGTTAAGGCCTTTACTAAGGTCCTTATTGCTTTAAGCTAGCTTAGTAGTTAAAGGTCTAGGTATAAGGTCTTTACGTAGGTTTAGGTTATTCTTTGCTAATAGTCCTTAGTTAAAGAGCAGTTGTTAAGTAGCTAAGTTAAGCTAGCTATAGCCCTTTTTCTTTCCTTTTCTTATAATAATAGGTTTTTCGTAAAGCGTAATAAGTAGTAGTTTAGTAAGTAGCTTATAAAGTATTTAAAATATTTTATTAATTTTATTAGATATAAACTAGTTCTTAGTATTAAATATACTTTCTTTAAACTTAACCTTAATAAGGGTTCTTAGCTAACTAGCGTTAAAAAATAATAATACGCTTCTTAAGAAATAACTAAGTATCTTAGCTAACGCTTTGTTAACGCTATTAAAATTAAGCTAAAAGCGCTATTGCTAGTTTAATAAGCTTAAGGGGCGTAGCTAAGGTTTTTATACTAGCTTTAGTATACTATAAATAGTTAGGTTATTGTATATTAGGTAGTTAGCATTATAGGTAAAGTATCTTATATACTAGTAAAGCGCCTTTTTATATTCTTAATACTTTTTAAAATACTATTTTATAAAGCTTTTATAAACGTTTTCTACGTTTAGGAAGGAGGTTAAGAAGCGTAAGTTAAATAAAGCTTTCTTATAAGTCTTAATATGTTTAAATAGGTACTTATTTTTAAAAACATTAATAAGGTATACCTTTTTGTTATAGGTAGCTCTTTTAGTTTTAAGGTTATTAATAGCTACTTTACTAAAGTACTCCTTAGCGCTAAGCACAATATTATAAGCTATTAGAAGCTTTTTTAAAAGGAAGTAGTTAATATACTAAATCTTAGTAAGATCTATAGTATTGCTACTAAATAATATAAGTAGGCGTTAAAGGAAGCTTATCTAAGGATTTTACTAAAGAATTATTATTATAAACGTAGTTATATAAATTGCTTAAGAAAAAACTATACCTTTTTGTATTAGAGACTGTCTTTATAGTTTAACTATATATACGATTCCTCTTAGTAGTTTCCTTAGGAATTTACTACTAGTCTTTTAAGGGAAATCCTAAGGAAGTAGCTAAAGGAAATCCTAAGGAATTTACTAGGGTAATCCTAGGGGAAATCTTAGAGATTTCCCTTAGATTTCCCTAGGGGAGGCATGCCGTATTATTATACGTCGTTATCTACCTATAAGTTGTTGTTAATATACTAGGCGCTATCGTTAGCTTAGATATCGTTAAGCTCGTTAGTGCTATTAGTGTTAGCCTTGTTTATCGTTAAAAGGTAGGAGAGCGCGTTAAAGATAAGATTTAACTTGCTAAAGATATAGTAAACGTTAAGCTAAAACTAGCTAAAGAACATAGACGCGTTTATTAGACGTAAGTTAGCTTTAACGATATTAAAGGTTTTTATGCTATTGTAGGCTACGATACCCTTTATTACTATATAGTTTATAAAGACTTAGACAGTGCTATAAGTAAATTAGATTATAACGTAGAGGCAGCAGTAGGCCTAAACGAGATAAGTAACCTCTAGCTCTATAAGCTTAAACTTAGTCTTGCTAGCTATAAGTTGTTAACTAAAGAATATAATAAGTTAAATGCTATTAACTAAGGTAGATAAGCTTATTTAAAGATCTTCCTTCTTAAGGTAAAAAACAAAAGTACTTATGCTTTTACTGCTAACGTTAGTCTTAATATATAGCGTTTTATTAAGGTTATAATAATAAAGGTATATATATAACGTAAGATAGTATTAGAGGGCGTTAAAGGAGGCCTATTCTTTAGCGGTAAGCTTAAAAGTTATCTTTCCTACTTAGAGTTAGCGCCTACGTTTATTATTGTTAAGCTTTACCTTATCTTTATAGAAGCTTGCTAAAAGGGTAGTTTTCTTTTTTTTTAAGGGATCTACTTTAGCAGCGAAATTATAGATAAATCGCTATAGGAACGTTGCTATGCTTAGATAAGTCTTAAGGTCTCTTAAATTTGCTAAAAACCTAATCTTCTTAAGGGCCTTAACGTAATTATTAGTTATTATTATTCTAAGGGCGTTAATGTAAAAGCTAAGGAAGTAGACTAATTAATACTTATAAAACGATTTTATTAGATTTATTATAAAGCAACCTGCCTTAAAACGTAATAGAACTTTACGGAAGTGCTAGCAATAGTTATTAAAGGTTTTACTAAATATTACTACGTTGTTAATATATACTTAAATAAAGTAGTAAATATTACGTAAACAAAGGTTTATAAACCTTTAGGCAAAAGCTAGGCTATTCTTAAACCTTATAATAACAACGTAGAGCTTTTTAAGTTTATATAGCCTAATAACAACGTTTTAGTTTTAGTGCTTCTCTTTAACTAGTAGCTAGTAGAAGAATTAGCTAGCGTTAAAGACTATAATATAGCGTTTCTTATAGAGCTAAGCAATAATCTTTTCCTACAATAGCAATAAGTAAACGTTTAGTACTATTATTTTGTTTAGCTTCCTTATGTTAACTACTATATGCCTTTTCTTTAGCGTACGCTAAACTATAAACATTAAGCTTATAAAAAGGTAAGGCCCTTTTATCTATATAGCACGCCTTTAGGCGTATATCTTATTTATCTTTATATTAACGAAGTTTATGTTTTTAATCCTTATTAGATATAGTTTTAAGGTTTAAATAAGATCCTGCTAATTGTTTACTAAGTTAATACGTATACGTTTATCGTTAAGAAGGGGCAATACTTCTTTTTTATATTAAATATTATAAAAGTTTAGCACTTTAATAAACGTAGTAGCTTTAACGTCGCTTACTACGTATACTTTAACCCTACTATTACTAATAACTTTAAGGACGTTGTTAAGCTTTTTAGTTATCCCTTTCTTCTTAGCAGCGTTATTAAGTAGGGCCTTAAGTTATACATAGTACTTAAGATTAGCAGTCTTAATGTTAAAGCTCTTAAGGATGTTTATAACTATAAGGTTAGTAGCGTTAAAGGCGCTAGCTAGGTCTAAGCTGTTATCTATAGCTAAAGCTATTAGGGCATAGGCCTTAGTATTAACAATAGTAGTATAATTAGCGAAGTTATAGTCCTAGACGTAGCTAATAACGTTATAGTGCTAGAAGCGTATAAGCTAACTAGTATTATTAACAGTTAAGGCGTAACCTATAGTTAGTAAGAACGCTAAGGATTTAATAAGGTTGCTAATATAAGATATAACGCTGTATTAATTAAACAAAAAGAAATATGTTTATAAGGTAAAGTAGTTGTTATACTTGTTAAGTCTTTAGTACATATAAGAGACAGTAATAGTTATATATAAAGGAATATATATATTTTTTGTTATAGTTGCCTTTGCGTAAACTAAGTTAAGCTTTATAAAAACTTAAAAAAGGACTTAGATGCTATAGCTTAAGTATATTACTAAGTGCTTAGTAGAGTAGACAACGTCTACTTTAAAGGTAGATAAGAAATTCGTTCTAAAGAGTATATTTAGTCGTAGGTTATCTATAACCTAGGCGTTAACGCAAAAATAAGCAAAAACCTTCTTATCGTTAAGAATACCCTTTAAGTAAAAGTTAAAGGTTACCTTTTTAGTAAGCTTAATAGTACTTATAACCCTATTAATTGTTATACCTTAGTCTAGTCTTATAAAAGTTACGTTTCTTAAGAACTTTATAAGCTATTTACGATTAATAATTACCTTTAAATAGCTAATATTAACAGCAGCGTTAGTCTTCCTCTTGTTAAAGTTAAAATAGATATTAACCTTAGCGTAGTAGTATCGTCGAAGAGCGTATACATTGTTTAGCTAATATACCTTAATAACCTAGTAGTATTTAAAGGTAAGGTTTATAGTAGGCTCGTTAGTTAACTATATAGTGCCTTAACTTACGTTAGCGCTAGCTTAGGGGTTAGCTTTAGGTTTCTTAGGTAAGGTATAGGTATTAGCGTATATGTGCTAAATAAGAGCAGAGCAGGCCTTAAAGTGTATACTATATTTTAGGCAATTTAGCTAATAATTAAGCCTTTAAGCTATAAAGGGCTTATCCTTAGAAGGGAAGAAAGGTAGCTTAAAGGCGCTAGTTATAAAGGGAATTGTAAAATAAAAAGACTAATTCTTATTATTAGTATTTAAGATATACTTTATAGAGCTATTGTTAGCCTTAAACTTGCTAACAATAATATACCCTTAAGCCTTAAGCTTACGTTCTTTATTAGCTATACCTTTATTAAACAAGTTAACGTAAAAACTAGAATCCTTGTTATAAGTATAAGCATAGTTGTTTACGCGATTTCTTAGGGCTTATTAGTAGAAACCTTATATACTTTTAGCTAGCTTAGTAAGGCGATACAGCTGCTTATTACGCTAGATACAGTTAGGTAGCTTTTTACTATAGCCTAAGCTACGTCTACGGTAACCTTTACGAGCTTAGTAGCTACTTAATAATAAGGAAAGCTAGAAGCTAGATTAGTTATTAGATAAGTAGCTTTACTAGTTTCTAAAGGGGCAGTTATAGTTATTCTAGAACGTATCGCTTAGTTTGCTAAACTTAAGTTAATTAGTAAGCTTACTAACGCTAAAAGCAGTAGTAGCAGTAAGGGTAAGTAAGGTAGGAGTAGTTATCTGCTAAAGAAAGGCAAAGCTATTTTAAGCAAGAGCTACGTTATATAAGTTTAAGACAAAAGTAGCTTAGTAAGCCTTTTACTTTTCCTTAAGATAGTTAAGATACTAGCTAAGGCTAATACGTAGAAAAAGCTTAGACGTAATCTAATAGAACTTAAGGTTAAGGTAAAGGTAAATCTAGCTAAGGTATTACTTAATGTTATTAAGGCTAGTTATATAAAAAAGGTAAACAACTTAAGCAGCTTAAGCGTAGATATTAATACCTATGTAGCAGTTAGCGTTAAAGTATTATATAGCGTTTAACGCGTTAACTACTTTAACTAGATCTAGTTAAAACTTCTTCTTAAGGGCTAAGATCTAAGTATTAACGGATACCTTAATACTAGCGCGTTTAGTAGCAAAAAGAAGCTTAATCTACTAAGCGTAGGCGTTTCTTTATAGTAGGAAAAAGAGATTAAAACAAATAGTTTCTTTACGCTTTAAGGATATTATATTATTATAAATGCTCTTAATAAATAAGTTTATATTATACTAAATAGTTATTATACAGTTATAGATTACATAGGCTAGACTTAGGGACTCGAATAACGTAGGGGTAAGTGTGTGTATTGTATAGACTCTACTCTCTCTTCCTTCTTTTAAGAGTAAGCAACCTTTAGTATACCTTTTAGACTCTGTCTCTATACGTTAGTGCTTATAGTAACGCTACCTCTATACTTAGACCTTCTAGTCCTTAAGTGCCTTATATAGCCGTTAGCAACACTTATCTAGAGGTCTAGAAAAGGTCCTACGATCTATACCTTCTTATATACCCCCTTAGTTAATAAAGGTATTTATACTCTATTAACTGCTTATATACTTTAAATCGCTAGTGTTAAGGTTCTCTTTCTTTCGTAACCTTAGTTTTTTCTAATCTAAGCTTTGCTTTTTTTTATTGTTTATTTTTATTTAAAGCTCTTTTCTAATTAGTTAGATTAACTTTTAAGGGCTTACTTTAAATAGCTCTTCTTTTAGCCTTAATTAAGTAAATTAATCTACTTATGTGTATAAGTACGTACCCTTAGCTTATTTAAGCGTTTAAGTATTATTATAGCTAGATTCCTTTAAAGCTTCCTTTTCTTCCTTTGTTCTTTATTATCTCTAAAGGCTCCTTTATACTTATCTTTAAACTATCTTTGCGCTTATACCTAGCTTCTTTTTATTATTACGTTAATTAAAGTAAGTCTTATAGCAGTGTTTAATTAAAGGGTTATATTACTGTTTAATTTAGTAGGTTATTAGCTAATTCTTATATTCTAAGCTTTTTTTTAATTATAAGTCTTTTACCTTTGTTTAAGAAGCAAAGGGGTTTATACCTTCTTCCTTTTAAGATTCGTAAAGCCTTATAGTTGTTTCCTTCTTAAGTAGTCTATAAAACCCTTTAGCTGTCTCCTTCTTATATTCGTTAAAGGTTAAGCGTACTAGCTTAAGACGCTTTTTTTTCTTTTTTATAATCTATCTTTTTACTTACTTTTAAAAGAAAGTTTTATAAAGCTATATAGCGTTCTATAGCCTTAAAAGATCTTATTTTTTTTTCTTTAGTATAGCTTACTTAACGCTTTAAATCGCTAAATCTAGCTAGCTTTAATTTTAGCAATTAAGTTTATTTTAATATTAAGTTTTTATAGAACAATTATCTTTTTTTTTTCTATCCTTTTCTTAAACAAGTTTAAGATTAAAATATTATAGACTTAGTTAATAACTAGATTAAGAGTCTAGCCTTTAAAGCTAAAGACAAGGTCCTTAAGTTATATAAGGATAAGGAAATAAAAGATAAAAAAAAAGAAGAAAAAAGTAAAGCAAAAACCTTTTCTTCTTTAAGTAAAAAGTTTAATAAGAACAGTAATAGTACTAATAAAGGCCTTATACCCTTTAAGTCTTCCTTTTAAGTATATCTTTTCTTTTTTTATTCTCTTTTCTTATCTTACTAAGTGTTTCCTTTAAGCAAAAGGATTCTTATATAGCTAGAAAGCTAGTAAGGTAAGTGCTTTACTTTTTTAATTCTTATTCTTATAGGTCCCTTTGTTTAAGGTTACTATTTACTAAGAAATTAAATTGCTTTTTAAGCTAGATCTATAATTATACTTATAAAGAGCTAGATTTACGCCTTCTTACCTTACTGCCCCTTCTTAAAAGTAAAGCCTTTGTTTAAGCTAAGGCTTATAACGTAAGCAATAAG
Source organism: Escovopsis sp. TC (assembly GCA_003055185.1). Lineage (NCBI taxonomy): Eukaryota > Fungi > Ascomycota > Sordariomycetes > Hypocreales > Hypocreaceae > Escovopsis > Escovopsis sp. TC. The sequence goes on from NIGD01000003.1 coordinate 2,237,945, forward strand.
AGCTTTATTCCTTTTAGCAAAGAAGAGATAGAAGATATAAGAGTTTAGATTATAGAACGTATTAATAAATTAAAAGGAAATTATATAAGTATTAAGGTATGTTTCTTTATTCTTTATGTTTAAGAGTTTATAAACTAATTTTAAATTAAACTAAAGATAAAAAAAGCTTTCTTATTTAGTAGTATAAATATTTTAAATAAGTAATATTAAAAGCCTTACTCTTTAGCGTTCCTTAAGTAGTAACTTATTTAAATAGTTTTTCTTTTCTTTTTTAACTTTAGCGATTTTTTATGTTATTTAATCCTTTAGTCTTAAACGCTGCTTAGGTTAAGTCCTTGCTTAAGTTAAAAGCTACGTTAAAACCTAAGGCTAAAAGGCTTGCTTTTACTTTTTAAAAATTGCTACTAACTTAAACAAAAAGGAATACCTTTTTTAAGCTAGTTTTAAAAACAATTCCTTTAAAGCGTTTAGCTTCCTTAGCTACTCTATAATCTTTTTATAAGCGTTAAGCCTTAAGAAGTTAAGGTTTTGTTTCTTAAGTTTATTGTTTTCTTTTAATCTTAGTTTCTAAGGAATCTATAAATAAGATACTTCTTTAGCTTATTAATAATTAAAAGAACTTTATATATAATAAAAGGAAAGCTATAAAGTAAGCTAAGTAAGCAGTTAGTAACGCTTTTTAATACCTTTACATTAGCTACGTTTAAGCTCTTGCTGCTAGCTAAAAATTTAACTTCTTTTGTTACTATGTCTTAAGCGTTAGCTTGCTTTGCTACTGTAACTATACCTTAGGTAACTCTTGCTATAATATATATATATATCTTTTCTTTGCTTTACTATATATTAAGCATTAACCTTATTCTTAGTCCTTTAATATACTACTTTATTTTTAATATAGTAGTTAAGAAGCTTAGTAATAACAATCTCTTAGTAAGCTTTTTATCCTTTTGCTTTATATAAAAACAAGTTTAACTTTATTTTTTAAGGGGTAAAGGCTTTTATAGGTTAGCTTAAGGACATCGTTTAGTTTAAGATTAATAATCTAGTACTCTTTAGTCCTTTTAATTATAAGGATCCTAAAGCTAAAGATCTTGCTATAGCTAAAGGCTACGCTGCCTATACTAAAGGTATATAAGAGAAGATTATAAAGTATTATACTACTAGTAAGATAAAGTAAAGGATATGCTCCTTTGTTTTCTTAATAAGCCTTTTATTGCTTTATTTTCTTTTTTTTTAAGGTTAAGATTAGCTACGTATAACCTCTGTCTTATATAATCTCCTGCTTTTAAGCTAGCTTAAGCCTTTCTTTTTAATATATTCTTGCTTAGCAATTCTCTTATATTTAAGAGTACTTAAAAATGCTTAAACCTCTGCTTTATAAGTAGCTTCGTAAGCTTATCTGCTAGTATATCTTACAATAGTATAAACTAAATGTTTATAGCATCCCTTTTATACTTTTACTAAGCTTATATCGCTTAGATTTCTATATGCTTTAATCTTATATTTACTCTTTTAAAGTCTTTAATAATAACGCGTATAGTTTAAAGATTATTATACGTAATAGTAAACCTTTCTTATAGGTTAAATCTTATCTTATTAAAGAGACGCTTAATTGTATAAGTTTCTTTTATAACTTAGTTTAAAGCAAGTAACTTAGCTTTAGTGCTTAATATTATTACTATTTTTTAACGAGTAGTATTCTAAAGTATTAGGCCTTTATAAAAGGTTATAATATATCTTTGTAAAGACTTCTTAGTCTTTTTATTATTAGTAAAAAAAGTATTACTGCTTACTATAAGGACTCTTATATCTTTAATCCCTTTATAAATAAGTAAGGTTCTCTTCTACGCATAGAGGTATTTAATTGTTTAATTAGTTACTTTATAATGCTTATCTCTTAGATTAATAAGAAAGCGTAACAACAGTAAGGCTACGTATAAAATATTTAGTCTTATTATAACAGTAGTATAGAAGATAAACCTTATTTTCTCTTAATAAAGCTTAATTAACTCTTTTATAGCCTTAACTTTTATCTTTTTAAGTGTTAAAGATAATAAGATTAGTATAAAAGGTTAATGTTTTCTATCTATAAGGTTAAACCTTATAGCTACCTTCTTAATGTATAAGTTAAGCGAGAGGTAAATCTTTTGCTTTTCTTATACTCTTATAAGCTTAATTCTAAGGAACTATTCTACGTTTCTCTTATTATATATCTTATATTTAGCTTAAAGACCTTTAATTTTCTCTTAATAAAAAGTCTTATTGTTTTTATAATACGTAACTATAATATCGTTTACGTAAAAAACAATAAAAAGATCTTATTCTAGAGTAAAGAAAAGGCATAGTTCCTCTTTGCTTCCCTTTAGTCTAAGGCTCTTAAGTATCCTAAAGAACTCCTTAAACTATAGCTTAGGTAAGTCTTTAAGCTTATAGAAGGCCTTAATAAGCTTTAGGTACTTTTTATTCTTATAATATCCCTTAGGAAGGTTATATATAACTAGAATTATATCTTTATTTCTTTTTACGTTTAGAAACGCGTTTTTAACGTTAAACTTCTTTAACTTATAGTTAAACCTTACTATAATTGCTACTAGTACATAAAATAATTATATAGCAAGAGTTATAGTATATATCCCTTTAATAGTTAAGGCATCTTAAAGGTTTCCTTTAACGATAAAATAAGCTTTACATTTCTTAAGGTTTTTATCTTAATTAAGCTTATAGATAAATACTTATCTTATTAATAGAGGTTTAACTAAAGCATTAGCTTAGTCTATTTCTTTCTACGTTCTCTTATTTTAAAAGGATCTAAACTCCTTATTAGCTACTGCCTTAAACAAGTCCTTAAATTTATATTTTTTAAGCTTTCTTTAGTTATTTAGTAGCCTTAAGAAGTCCTTAAAGCTTTTTATAAAAGCTATAGGAACTACGCCTTGCCTTAATGCTAAGTTTAGCTAAAGCAAATTTATTACTACTATAAAGAAAGTCTTAAAGTACTTTATATCCTTTGTCTTTAAGGGTTATATATAACAAAAGTATCTAAACGTAGCTATACTTATCCTTAAGATTATTAAGTATATATATTGCTTATAAATCCTATTACTTCTTTTTAGCTAAGGTATTAAGCTTAGTACTTCTTATGTTTAGTTTATATCCTCTTAAGCTTAGTTAGAACTCTTTACTAAACTTATTATAGTTTCTATGTAAGTATTTAATCTAGCTCTTGCTTTAATTCTTAGAGTCTCTTAAGGTATTTAAAGTCCTATAGGAGCTCCTTTCTTATATACTAAAGTATAGTTTTAAGAATCCTTTGTCTTATTATTATTTTATAACGATTTACCTTTTTCTAAGAGTTCTTTGTTTAAGGCTAAAACCTTTGTTTCTGCTTCTCTTGCCTCCTTAAGTATAGCTTGCTATACCTAGATCTTAAACGAGAGCCTTCTTAGCTGCTTTTAAAGGGAAGTTCTATATTATATATAGTCTTTTTCCTTATCTTCTTTAATCTTATATCTTTTTTAATTAAGTTTAAAGATCTTAGGCTTTAGCTTATCTTTGTTATATAAGTTAAAGAAATAGCGTTTATTAAACTTTATATTCTTTAATTCTATAACTTATTTCTTATTAAAGAGCTATACTTAATATATGTTTAAGGAGATATAGCTTATAAAATAGCTAATATACGCTCTTAAGCTTATTTTAAAGAACTTTTAATTCCTTTTTGCTTTATAATCTTTATTAAAGCAATATGCTTTATAGCTATAAGCGTAAATACTATCTTAGCTAAGCTTTAAGTCTATAAAGTAATTACGAATTAAGTTTAAAGCGTTGTCTTAGAACTACTGTTTAAGCTTATCGATTAAGGCTCTTATTTTATTGCTTTAAGAAGGGCTAATATTATAAAGATAGGCAGCTGCCTTTATAGTCTTAGGCTATAGCTCCTTAAGCAGATAAGCTCCTTTTTGTATTTTAATCTACTTAAGTATAATCTCTTACCTTACTTACTCTACTATACTATTTAGTTTATACGTATATAGTAGTATAAGCTTAAGATTAATGCCTTTTAAGTTTACTTATTCTTAGTATTAGGTAAGCCTTTTAATTGCAATTACTACCTTTTTATTGTTTTAATAGATCTTATAAATTATAAGTTTATATTACTTCTTAACCTTTTTCTTAAATTAAAAAAGTAAGTTAAAGACTATATTATAAGTCTTATTAAGGAGTAGTCTTACGTTAATTATTCTATTATACTTATTTTTAATTGTTATAAGCTATTAAGCATTATTATACCTTTCTTTATACTCTTAAAAGTCTTAGTAGATCCTTTAGTAAGGCCTTATACTCTGCCTTTCTAAGGCCCTTTAGGATACTACTTAAGTAGCATAAGTCTTTACGTAAATCTTATACTTAAGGCGTTTAGTGCCCTTAATCTTAACGTTGTAAGCGTTTTAGATAAGCGCCTTTAGTGCTTTAAGGCTAAGATATCTTAAGCGTAAATACTAAAGCTTTTCTTTATTTTCCTTTAAGGTTACTAAGTCTTTTAATAGTTTTCTTTAAACTATAAGAATGCTTAATCTAAGCTTAAAAGCTACGTATTTATTAAAATAAGGATTATAAAGATACTAAGGATAAAAAGAATAAGGCTTATATTTAATAAAAACAAAGCTATAGGCGTAAGTAAGCTAGGCAACTACTATACTTACTTCTAGGTCTCTAAAGCATAGAGTATAGTTAAAGCTATTATACTATACTCTAGCCTTAAACAGCTTAGCTTCTAAGATAATATTTATATAAAAGCTTTCTATAACTATAACGTTTTTAAGTTTAAGATCCTTAGTCCTTTCCTTATAGTTTTTATTTAGTACCCTTTAAAGTATTTGTTTCCTTCTTTTAAGGATAAAGAAATTAGTTAAGCTTACTTAAATAACCTTATCTAAGTTATATAAGACAAAGGAGTTAAGCACTAGTAGGGCTTAATTATTAATAAGGTAAGTTATACTATAATTATTAAAGACAGTGCTTTTTAAGAGTAGGTAATAAGGGCGCTTTCCTATAGTCGTAAACATGCTTATATTAAGCAGATAAAGAAGATCTATAAGGTTAATAAAGGTTACTATAAGCGATCTAAGGAGCTTTACTTTCTTCCTTTTTAAGTTAAAAGCTTCTATCCCTTTTATATCTTAGTTTACTTTCTTAAGGGTTGCTTAGAGGTTAGCTTACTTATCTCCTTTAATATTCTTAAGTACTATACTTATACACTTAAAGTTCTTTAGATAAAGCACTCTTTTAAAGGTATACTTAACGTTTCTATACCTCTTAAGCTTCTACTAATATAAGATTCTATAAAGGTATATATAGTAGAAACTCTCTGTTGCTTTAGCTAAGTATAAGCTTTTACGTCCTCTTCTATAAGCCTTTCTTCCCTTTTTACCTTAGTCTCCTCTATAGCCTTAAAAGTTACTATAACTTAATTCTCCTTTTCTTTACTAAAGGAACAAAGACTAAGCTTTCTTTTCTTTCTTAACCTAAGGTTAAAGGGTTAATATAGTTATAAATAAAGTAGTAGTTTCTTTGCTTTTTTTACTAATAATAGCTATTAAGATTTAAGAACGCTTTCCTTTTACTTAAATCTTAGCTTTAAAGAACTTAATATACTTATTAAGCTTTAGAATGCTTAAGACATTGTTTTTTATAATTACCTTATTAAGTTTAAAGAGCTTTCTTATTAACTAGTTAAGCTTAAATTTCTATTTAGTAGTATAAAAGAAGTTCTTAATTACTATAAGCTTTTTAGCTTTAAGTAGATTAAGTATAAGCATTATGCTATATTTATACTAGAATTTCTTAATCTACTTTTTTACGTTGTTTCTTACTTTTAAGCCTTTAGTAAGCACTTCCTTATACTTATCTTAAGCTATCTTCTTTTAAGCGTACTTACTTAAGGTAAATGCTACTATTAACTCTTTAGTTATTATCTAAGTTATAACTGTAATTTTACTTTTAGTAAGTCTTTATATAATATTATTATATGTATTATTATTAACTATCTTTGTTATCTATAACTTAAGTTAGCTATAAGCTTATAGCTTGCTTTTTTGTTTTTTAAGTTTAGCATTATATTTACTTATATAAAAATAGTATATAATCTTAAGAGCTCTTAGGTTTATATTATTAAGATCTATAGTAGTTAAGGAGTAGTTTATCTTTTTTTCTTTTTCTTAAAAGCTTAATCTTTCCTTTAAATAAAGGTTTCTATGCCTTTAAGGTTAAATTTAAGCAAAAGCAGCTATAGTAGCTATTTAATAGTAAGTATTATTAACAGTTAGTATCTTTAAAGCTTTATAAAGGTTATATTTAAGTAGGTCTGCTCTTAGATTAACTTTAAACTAGATCTTAAGCGTAAAAGCAGTATTTTTAAGTGCTTAGATCTATTAGAACTAGTCCTTATTAAACTTTAAGTAAAGCTTTTCTAAGTCCTTTTAAGGAGCTATTATAATCTTTTTTTTATTAAATATAAGTTTTTAAATTAGTAATTATAAAGCTTAGTTTATTAAAAGTTTTTAGTTTTTTTTTTAAACTATATAAGCTTATAACTATTATATAGTTATAGATTATATAAGCTAGACTTAAGGACTTAAATAACGTAAAGGTAAGTATATATATTATATAAACTTTACTTTCTTTTCTTTCTTTTAAGAGTAAGTAACTTTTAGTATACCCTTTAGACTCTATCTCTGTACATTAGTGCTTACAGTAACGCTACCTCTATACTTAGACCTTCTAGTCCTTAAGTGCCTTATACAGCCGTTAGCAACACTTATCTAGAGGTCTAGAAGAGGTCCTGCGATCCGTACCTTCTTACAATAGTTTAGTTTAAGACAGTGCTATAGTTATAGGCAAGGGTAGTATCCTTAAGGTTAAATAAGCTAATCTTAGCGATTTTCTAGCTATCGTTACTGCTACTATAAAAGCTACTAAAAGCTATAAAAAAAACTAATTTATAACGTAAGTAAGCTATATGTTAAATAGATTAAGGCAGCTAAGAGGATTAAGGCTAAGATTGCCTATAAAGGCGCTGTTGCTAAACGCTATTTCTATAGAAGTAGTATAAGGCCCTTAGGTTAGTTCTAGGCTAAAGTTAAAAAAGGAAGAGTTTTTGCTAAGATTAGTAAGCGATGTATACGTAAAAGGGCTTAAATTAAGGCCTAGGTCCTATAACTAAGTAAGGGCTAGGGTATAGGGCAGATTAGTAGGTAGCTATTTAATTAGCTACTAATTAAACTATAGTAGCGTTGTTAAAGTATTGTTTAATTAGCTAGCTAAAAGCTTAAGGGTACTAAAGTAGTGCTTAAAGTAGCGCTTAAGAGTAACAGCATATAGCGCTTATAAAGGTGCTACTTTTACGCTAAGGGATATCGTTAATAAAGTAACGAACTTGCTGCTAGCCTTTCCTTCCTTAAGGTTAATTGTAATATTACTTATAGGGTTAATTATATTATTAATAGCATTTAAGTTATTAACCTTAATATTATTAAGCTTAGCTAAGCTAAGTTATTAAAGCTTAAAGGCGTATAAGCTTAGGCTAGCTTGTTCTATTGTTTCTAGGAAAGGGAAATCTTTAACGTACTGTTCTGCGATTAAGCTTTTATTCTTTATTGTTTTTTGCTATTTTTAGATACTAGATATAAAGAAAGCTTAGCGTTTAGCCTATATAAAGGGGAAAGTATTAAATTTATTGTACTTATAAATAAAAGCTTTATTAATATTTGCTATATAAAAAGCAATTTTAAGCTCTTCTTAGAGGATAAGGTTCTACTAAAAAAGATACTTTTCTTAGCAGAAGTTTAATAAGTGTATTAATAGCTTAACAAGGCTATTAGATACTATCTTAGCTTTAAGCAATATCTTAGGTTTTAATGTTATAGCGATTAAGGCGTACTTAGCAGTGCTAAAGCAGCTTAGTAGTATGTAATTGTATTAATTTGTATTAGTATTAGTATTATATAGGCCGGCTAGCGGACCTAGTGTTGCTACTAAATAGTATAGCAAATAAGGTTATAAAGGCTTGTCTTTTCTAAGGTATCGTAGCTAACGGCTGGTGGTTATGTACATGGTCTTAGATGCTAGGCATCTGGCTCTTGCCTGTAACACTACTAACCCTATAGCTAGCCTGCCGCAAGCCCTTAACGTTATTAAAGGAGACATCTTCTAGATTAAGCCCCTACCCTATAACTAGCAGCCCTATAGCCTGCTATTAGTTAACCGTAAGACCTACTATCGATAGGTTATCTAATTAGTCGATAAAAGTAAGGCAACGATAACTAAGGCTATTTAAGGCTACTTTAAAGCCTTAAAAAATCGCTATAGCCGCTACCTTATACGCTTCTACTATAACAGTAGCAAGGAGATTATAACTACCCTATAGGAGTAGCTATAGAATAAGGATATTTCCTTTTCTATTAGTACGCCTTACATATATAAGTAAAATAGCTTAGCTAAGAGATCTATTAAGGTTATCCTTAATAGACTTAAGGCTACGATAATAGGCTCTAGCCTACCCTATACCCTCTAGAATTACGTTATCTAGGATATATATAACCTCGTTAACGCTATAGCAGCTACTAATAGGGATCTTATAGCATAAGAAGAGCTTTACAACAACGTTATCTAGCTAGCTTAGACTAATAAGCTAGATTTATCGTATTTCTAAGCCTTAGGGGCCTAATACGAGATCCTTATTCTAGAAGAACGTTAAGCTAAGGGCTATAAGCTAGCTCTACGTACTAAGGTAGGGCACCTAGTCTCTATCCTAGGTTATAACACCTACCTTATCTAGCTACCCGATAGGCGCCTTATCTGTTAGACTAGCTAAATCTAGCTATTTAAAGCCTAGCTTTTAGCTAAGGTACCTATTAGAGGCCTAGATTTAGATAACCTAGGCTTAGGGGGGGTATCTCTAGGTCTAGCTCTAGCCTATAGCCCTTCCTCTAGCCTAGCCTTACTTATAGCTCTAACCCCTTAGCTAAAGCTTATACCTAAAGTTATTAACCTTACTAATAAGGCTTTAAGCCCTAAGTTACCTAATCTAGCTATATATAACTATTTACGTAACCTACTTAATTAAATAAACCTTAATCTTATCTTAGCTACCTTAAAAGCTAAGAATAAACCTACCTTATAAGATAAGCCTTATACCTTTTAAAAGGCTTCTTAACGCCTTAACGCCTTAGCCTAGCTAGAAGCTATAGCAGCTAAATTTTAGTAGCTATTATTCTAAGACGTCTTTACTTTCTAGTCTTAGAATAACCTTCCCTTAAGCTACTAGCTAATAATAAGCTAGCTTGTCTTTAAGCTTAAAAAGGACTAATATAAGCACGTAACTAAGTATAAGGCTAAGCTTATAGCTTAAGGCTTTTAGCAAATTAAAGGCCTTAACTATACTAATACCTTTGCTTCTATAGCTATGCTAGTTATATAGTAAGTCCTCTTAGCCTTAGCTATAGCTAAAGGCTAAGAAATTAAGTAGATTAACTTTATAGGGGCATTTTTAAACGGAGACCTTAAGGAAGATATCTTTATCTAGCTTTTAGAGGGCTTTAATTAGTTTATTTAACAAGCTAATCCTAAGATAATAACTAAGCTAGCTTAAAGGGGCTATTTAGCTACCCTAGAGCCCTTAGATTAGGCTATTTAGCTTAATAAGACCTTCTATAGCCTTAAGCAGTTATCTTATAAGTAGCAGCAAGCCTTTAATTAGGTAGCAGCTACCTTAGACTTTAAGCTACTAGCCTTAGATTTAGCTATCTTATATAATTACGTAATAGGTATCTTTATAGTTACTTATATTAATAACTACTTTTTAATTAGTCTAAGCTTAAGGCTAATTAACGAAACAAAAGAAGCCTTTAATAGGATTTATAAGATAGAGGATAAAGGCCTAGCTACTTTATTCTTAAGGGTCTATATTATTTAAGATACTAGAAAAGGGATTATCTAGTTAACCTAAGAGCACTTTATAGAAGAAGCTCTTAAGAGGTTTAACTAAGCCTTAGCTTAGCTAGCTAATATACCCCTTATGCCTTAGCTAGTTACGTGCCTAAGGGACTCTTTACTACTTATAGCTAATAAAGCTAAGCTATATTAGGCTATTATTAGCATAGCTATCTATCTAGCTATATAAACTTAGCTAGATATAGCTTTTATAGTTTAATTTTTAGCATACTATTTCTAGCTACCCTATAAAGAGTACTTCTTAGGGGCTTATAGGCTATTAGCTTATCTTAAGAGCACTAAGTCCTAAGGCATTAAATACGCTATTTAAGGCTTATAGCGCCTTATAGCTTATTATAATAGTAACTTTATAGGGGATAAGGGCACTAGCAAAAGTATCTATAGATACGTTATTTAACTAGCTAGAGGCCTTATAAGCTAGAAAAGCAAGAAAGCTAGTACTATTGCTTTATCTACCTTAGAAGCTAAATATATAGCGATTATAGAGGCTACCTAAGAGCTTAAGTAGTTAGCTAGCTTATTACATAAGATAAACTAGAATATTAATTTTCTAGTTACCTTATATAACGACAATAAGTAGGCTATATCTACTGCTAACAACCTTACCTTATATAGCTATATAAAGTATACGCTAATTAAGTTTAGCTATGTTAAAGAGAAGGTTTAAGAGCAGCTAGTTACCTTAGAGTAGATTAACATAAAAGGCAACGTAGCTAATAGCTTTACTAAGCTACTAACTAAGCTATAGCTAGCCTTATTTTAAAAAGGCTTATACAGACTACTATTAGCCTAGCCTTTTAAATCTTATGTAGTTAATTACGTATACCCTTATTAAAGAGGCTAGGCTAATCTTGCCTAGCTAAATAGCCCTTATTTAAGGCTACCTTATAGCTCTAAGGCAGAGCTACCCTATAGCCTTTAGGAGCTAATAACCCTTAGTTAGTACGATAATACCTTAATAAGGATATTAACCTTTAACGACCTTTACTAGTAGCTTAACTACTACTTACTAAAGTAGTTACTAAGCTTACTAATGCTCTTACTAAGCCCTTAGCCTATTATAAGAACAGCTTCTCTTAGTAAAAGCCTTATACTAAGCCCTTAACCTAAGATTAAAGGTATCTAAGCTACCCTAAGCCCTAGGCCCCTCTAAGAAGGGATCCTCTTCTATAAAGAAGCTACCTTAGAGGCAGAAGCTGCTAACATTTACCTTATAGAAGCAGCTAAGGCTTTACTCTAGCTAGCTAGCTTAGATTATTATAGCTCTAGCACTAGCTTTAGCACTAGCTCTAGCACTAGCCTTAGCACCTACTCTAGCTATAGTACTAAGTCTAGCTCTAGCTTTAGCTATAGCCTAAGCCCTTTAGCAGCTTAACCTTAGCTTTATAAGGCACCTACCTTAAGCGTATACTAAAGGCTAGCATTAGAGTTACTTAACTTATTACGTAGCTTACTAAGCCTAGGCCTCTTTAATAGGTACGAAAAGCTGCTTATAGAAACCTTCTATAAAGCTTTAAAGCTTACTTTAAAAGAGATACGCTAAGAAACTTAAGACTAGCTTAAAGATTAATAGCTTTATATACTAAAAAAAGACCTATTTAAGCCTTTAAAAAGGCTAGCTACCTTATACATAAGTAAAGGCGTAACGTAAAGCTTTAATAATTAGCTATAGCAACCTATATACTAATTAAGCTACCTAAGCTATATAAGCTATTTAAGCTTAGCCTTAGATTAATAAAAGCTACTACCTTATAGGCCTTTATATAAGCTAATAAGTACAAGCTTTAAGATGCTTTACCTTATACAGCTAAGCATTAGGGGGAGTGTTAAGACTATGCACTAAGAGATATAGCTTATGCTACTAGAGGTAGCTAAGTAGGGCAGTGTAGGGCTATATAAGGCAAAGCAGGGCTAAGCAGGGCTACCTTAAAGCTTATTAGCTAAGTACTTAAGAAAGATTAGTATTACCTTAAGATATCTTATTTTCTTAGTATTTACTATATATTTAAGGATAGACTAAGGTAATAGTGTTCTATGTACTTAAGGGGCGCTATCCCCTACCTAGCTAGCGTCCTTTCTCTTATCCTTAGCTTAATATAATATACATAGTCCTTACCTACCCTATAGTCTCTATCTTCCTATACCCTTATTTTAACAAAGGGCAAAGAAGGAAATAAGAAAGTAAAGAAGTTAATTAAGTAAAGGAGTTAAGGTTTAAATGTTAGTGCGTAGATAAAAACAAAGGGTAAAGTAGGTAATAGTATATAAAGTAATAATAAAAGAGGCAAAGGGTAGTAGTACTTAGTATAGGTCTAGTTTACGCCTAAAGCTATAATACCTTTAAAAGCTTAACTTCCCTTTTTACAAAAGAAACCTATAATAGCAAGGTTACGCCTTAGCTACTTCTAGAGGCCTTTAACGCTATAAAAGGCAAGCTTAGAAGCTATAAGCAGCTTCTTATTAGTAGGGGAGGTGTTAAGGCTAGATCTAAGAACAGAGGAACGTTATCCTAATAATAGAAGAAGCAGATAGCTCGCCTACTAAGCTCTCTTAAAGATAGGAACCCTTCCCTCTTTACAGCACTTAATTTACCTCTTTCCGGGCACTCGTTTATTCTAGTACTATTAGTATGTAGGTACTAGTACTCCGTACTCCGTACTGGATGGAGGGACCTGCGCTTGCACGCCGCGTGCGACGTTCTTGTCCATCTTGCGCCAGTGACATTTTCGCCATTCGCCTCACGAGCAAGTCGCATCAAAATTTCTGTATTCCCACCCATTGTCGACTTCGCGACCTTGGCTCTCTCTGCCATTCTTCGCACCCCGCACTCTCACGCGCTCTGCTCTTGGATCCTGACCAGACTCCAGCAACGGTCACGGTCTCTTCCCAATCCGAAAATTTTTCGATCTTGCCTGCCACGGCGACTATCATCGGCCCGGACGTTGCCCGATATCTCGATCTCGCATCCTCGGCCGGGTCGCCGCCCTCACGAATTTCCCCTCCTCGCGCCTATCCTCTTCCTTTCTCCCCAAATTACGCTCTCTCTTCCTCCCCCTCTCCCCCCTCGAGCGCCGAGACCATATTCCCGATCGCCCTCTACCGTTGCCAACCTGGCGGCCCTCACCCCACGCCCGTTCGGCGGAGCTCCCGAAGCTGTGGCCGACATGGCCCAGCGGCAGCCAGATGCCGAGCCCATAGAGGACTACGAGTAAGTCGCCGTTCTCGCGATTGACCGCCCCGATACTGGAGAGGACAGAGCAATGGCTTTTTCTTTCAGAAGCCAGCCGGCGAAGGAGGGAATTGCTCGAGGACTGGGAGAGAGTCGTGGGAGCTTCAGTCCTGGAAGAGCAAGTCCTGGAAAAGCGAGTCCTGGGAGAGCCAAGCCGCAGCGCAAGTTTCTGATTGAATCGTCCTCACAGCTATGAATCCCTTCCGCCAAACTTTTCCCTGCTGCAGAATATGGCAGCAGGAGCATTCGCGGGGATAGCCGTACGTCGAGCGCAACATTTTGGTTATCACCCTGCGCATCCGCCCCCTTCCAGACGAAGAGGAACTAAAGCCAGCTTTTTTTAAGGAGCATACGGTCATGTATCCCGTTGATGCGATCAAGGTGAGAGCTGCAAAGCCTGCCCCCCCTCCTCTTTCTGCCCTCGGAGGCGCAAAAGGCCCGGTATGACCCTGTGATATTGACGTGGCATCAATGGCAGACACGAATGCAAGTCCTCCAACCGAGCACGACGGCTGCCACGACCGGTGTCCTGCGAAGTACCTACCAAATCGCATCGGGCGAGGGAATATTCAGCCTATGGCGCGGCATGTCCAGCGTGATTGTTGGCGCTGGTAAGACGAAGAGGCGACCCCGTGATATCTGGCGTTGAGCACAAGTCGCTAACCGTGGAGGACCCAGGGCCTGCGCACGCGGTCTATTTTGCTACATATGAAGCCGTGAAACATGCAATGGGCGGAAACCAGACGGGTGTCCACCATCCCCTCGCAGCAGGTACGTGGGCGGCTCCGCACCGGACGAGGTGAGAACCCCGTCGCATGATGCCCTCGCTAATTCTCTGTCGGACAGCATCCAGCGGCGCCGCGGCTACCATCGCGAGCGATGCGTTCATGAATCCCTTCGACGGTGAGTCTCCCGTGCTCTGCCCTTTGGGTTGTCCTACTGCATCGGCAAACCTTGGGAGGGGCCTTGTCTGACTGATACGCGGCGCTCCAGTCATCAAGCAGCGCATGCAGATGCACGAGTCGAGGAAGATGTACCGCTCCATGGTCGACTGTGCGAAATACGTCTACCGAAATGAGGGGCTCGCTGCCTTCTACATCTCGTACCCGACGACGCTCTCCATGACGGTCCCCTTCACGGCGCTGCAATTTCTCGCCTACGAATCCATCTCGACGACGATGAACCCGCAGAAAATCTACGACCCCGTAACACATTGCATGGCGGGCGCGGTGGCGGGAGGTTTTGCCGCCGGTCTGACAACGCCGATGGATGTCATCAAGACCATCCTGCAGACCAGAGGGACTTCCTCCGACCCGGAGGTCAGAAACGTCAACGGCTTCCTCGGAGGCTGTCGGCTCCTATACCGGCGAGAAGGGTTACGCGGATTCTTCAAGGGCGTCCGCCCCCGAGTGGTCACCACCATGCCCAGCACTGCCATCTGCTGGTCGGCCTACGAGTTCTCCAAGTACGTGGGAAAATCGTTGACCCTTTGTTTTGCCCTCGAGGCGCGAAGTTCGCCCCCTTCCAAATCGTGAGAGAACTTTGCGCTGACCCGAGCTCTTCTTTTCTGCAGGGCTTATTTCATCAAGCGGAACGCTGCGCTATGAAGAAAGCTCTTGGGTGAATCTCCCTGGATTGGAACGGTGCGTAAACTGTGCATGTATGGTGTGCATGTGCCAGCATTAGTCGGCCATTCCTGGCCCGGAAGCGTGCGTGGTTTTACGGAGTACACGATCATCCCATTCCTACGAACGTATGTCGCAAATGTGCGGAGTACGTGTATACATTGTGCCGACGACGGCTCATACATCTTCAAACGCTTGCCCCTTTCGTCTTTTCCCTCGGCATCATAAGAGTAGGATCGTGGCCCTTTTGATTGCATCGGAGATCAAAGGAGGGGTTCGGCAATGCATCAGACGTGTGTCCCATCCGGTGATACTCGGGGGGAGTCACGGATAAAGGGGAAGAGGAAAAAAAAGGGGGGGAAGGAAAGGCGGGGTTTTGCAAAGTGAGGCCTTGTCTTCCCGGTAAATACAGCATTTAGATACAAAAGGGGCAGATTGCCCGGTACTCCTTGAAACGCGTATTGTGAAAACCTGGGTTTCTAGACGAGCCCGGCAGGCCCACGAGAGTTTTCGAGGGATAATATTCTAAAACCAGTATCGAGTACTTCTATGCCGATACAGATCGATCCGAGGTCAAGTGTCTCCAAGGCAGGCAGGATAGCATGATCCATTGCCATGGCCGTCGGCGGGTTCTCGCCAAAAAAAAGGAAGCGAAAAAAAACACCGCTAATGTACGAGAAGAGAATGAGAAAGATGACAAAGGGGGGTGATCAAGACCGAGGGCGAGAGAGAGGGAAAGCAGAAGACAGTGTTGGAACGCAAGACAAAAGATGGAGAAGAAAGCGACTACTGTTCCTTTCCCCATCACTAGAAGCCAAAGGGCATCCCGCCCCCGCCAAAAGGCATCCCGCCCCCCCGGCCGCCAAAGTCGAACTTGACCCGCTGCCCGCCCTGCTGGAAGACGAACGGATGCCCGCCGCCGCCGAAAGGGTTTCCCTGGAAGGGCCTTCCGCCGCCGTGCTGCTGCTCATGGTTGTTCGGGTCGTCGCCCCTGTCGAAGCGCGCGCGCAGCTCCGGGTCGCTGAGCACCTCGTACGCCTCGTTGATGGCCGCCATCTTCTTCTCGGCCTCCTCCTTGGTGACGCCGAGCCTGGCGGCCTTGTCCGGGTGGTACTTCTTGGAGGCCTGGCGGTAGGCGTGCTTGATCTGCCGCCCGTCGGCGTCGTGGGGCACGTCGAGCACCTTGTAGTAGTCCTTGGTCTTGCTGCGCTGGAGGGCGATGCGCGCCTTGTTGAGGAGGGGCTCGATCTTGTCGTGGCGGTCGGGGTGGGCGTCGGCGGCCTTTTGAAGGGCCTGGACGGCGGCCTCGTGGTCTTCCTTCTGCATGAGGGTGCGGGCGTGGTGGAGCATGCCCCAGAGGGAGTTGGGGTCGAGCTCGAGGGCCTTGTCGCAGTACTTGGCGGCTTCTTTGCTGGAGGACTGTGTTTGGCGTCGTGGTTAGCGGGGGTGGAGACACAGGTCCACAGATATTAATACTACCACTCCTACTCATAGGTGGTAGTGGCTCTAAGACGTGCGGCCATAGAGACAAACGCATACGAACCTACAGAAGAGGTAATGAGGGATGTATGAAGGGGAACTTACTTCGGTGAAAGCTTGACACGTCAGATCGATGACCTGTTGGTAGAGATTGGCCTTTGCCTGAGGCGGGATGTAGCCGTCACGGCGCAGCTCGTCGACCTGGTCCTCGATGGACTTGATCAGGCCCGGCTCCTCCTCAGAGCCCACAAGGGACTTGGACGCCGTGGTGGGCTGCTTCTTGGCCAGTTGGCCGGTGACCTTGGCCAGCGTCTTGGAGACGACCTTCTGCTGCCTGTGTAGCTTCTTGCAGACCTTGGAGTCCGGGTCCGAGTGCAGGCACTTCCTGACCTGGGCGAGCCCGCGCTCCATGTCCCCGAGGCCGTAGAAGGTGGTCGCCGCGATGACGATGTGGGGCGCGATGTCGCCCGGCCGCATCTGCAGGAGGTGGTGCAGGTCGCCCATGCCCTCCTCGATCTCGCCGCGCTCGAAGCGGCAGCGCGACCGCAGCTCCCGCAGCGCGGGCGTCCTCGAGGCCACGAGGATGGCCGTGCCGGCGTGCGAGACGCACTCCTCCCACTCGGCCTTGGCCTCGGCCGCGTACGCCGCCAGGGCGGCCGTCTCGGCGGCGTCGAGCTCCTCGATCTCGGCGGACGAGGCGTCCTTGCCGGCGGCCTTGTACTCGCGCCTCGCGCTGTCCCAGTCGCCGCCCTTGGACTTGATCCTCGCGAGCTGGACGTGCGCGCCTGGGAAGCCGGGCTGCAGGGCGAGCACCTTGTTGAAGTCCTCGGTGGCCTGGCCGGTGCGGCCGAGGGAGAGGTACGTCGTCGCCCGCTTGAAGAAGGAGAGGTAGTTCTTGGGGTCGCGCGCGATGGCGGCGTCGTAGTAGACGAGCGCCTCGCTCGTCTCGCCCCGGGCGAGGTGCGACTGCGCCGACGTGAGCAGCGTGGAGACGGGCGTGTCGTGGGGGATGTCGTTGAGCGAGATGGCCGTGGCCGTCGCCAGCATGCTCGCTGTGACGGCCAGGCTTGAGAATGTCAGGCGCATGATGGTCCTTGGGCGTATTTGTTTGGTCAGGATGTTGGTGGTGATGGGATGGCGATGGGATGGCGATGATTGATGGCAGAAGAGACGCGGGTGTTGCAGACGAGTGCTAGGCACTTTGACCGCCCGGCAAATCGAGGAAGGGAACCCTCAGATCGGCTCGTTCAATGAGATTATCGACGGACTTGACCTGATACCCCGAGAAATGGATGCGAAAGAAAGAGAAACGACGTCGTGTCAAAGGCGAACCCGGACGGCGCAAAACATGCAAGAGTTGTCGAGTCGTTGTCTGGAGTAGTACGGAGTACATATATGGAGTACTTTAGTAGTAGTAGGCGTGTAAGACAATCGCAAGGTGGTCTCTACTCCATACATCTACCGATGGCATAAGTTGTGCAGGACGGGTCCCCAAGCGTTCACACACTGTGCAAGATCGATGCGCTGTCCTCAATGGCCCGGATAAGGTCCATCCATGTCCATGTATGGAGTACTCCGTACGGAGCGTCGGCGAAGTTGTGCCGCGCCCGCACCGAGCGCATCCTCGCGGTTAGTGCTCCGCGCTCCGGGGTTCTCCGGGCGGCGGCGTCTTCTAGTGCGCTGAAACTCACTGTGCTTTCATCGAATGGCAGACGACAAATAGGTGGACTGTCCGGCGCTGATCAAAATCTCTTCCCGGGAAGCACGGCGTTCAAATGTTGAGTTTACACTGTGCGTCAAGTCGTGTCTTGCTGTACGGAGTATGTATGCCGTCCCTTGCATTAATCAACACTCACCGTATTGTGCCTCATCAAGTACTAACCCGCCCAGGCTCGGTGTGCTTCAAACCTTCACCGAGCGCTCACCGGTATCCTTCCGTGACGACATCGTCATTGCTCCTGAGCCCAACCCCAAGCATGGATGCCACCGCACAGGAACACCCTCCACCGTCGATGGACCACCTTCACCACTGCCATTGCGACTCTGCATCCCATTGATCTTCCC
Organism: Escovopsis sp. TC; assembly: GCA_003055185.1. Classification (NCBI taxonomy): domain Eukaryota; kingdom Fungi; phylum Ascomycota; class Sordariomycetes; order Hypocreales; family Hypocreaceae; genus Escovopsis; species Escovopsis sp. TC. The sequence goes on from NIGD01000003.1 coordinate 2,256,353, forward strand.
AAGCAAGACAACCTTCGCAAATTCCACTGCTCTCCCCCCTCCCCCTCTTCCTCCTTCCCCTCCTGCTAGGTATTTGCCGTCGTCGACCATCACCACCGCCAACACCATGGCACACCACCGCCTCATGCACGACAACACCGCCGCCATCTTCTCCCCCTCCGTCGCCCGCATCGCCGCCTCCCACGCCCGCGACTGGTCCCACGTCGACACCTGGCTCGCCTCCAAGTTCCCCGACCGCGCCGACCCCTTACTCCAATTCGAGCGCAACCCCGACACCCTCAAGGCCCTCTTCGCCCTCGCCGCCCTCAACGAGTCCGCCGACGACCAGCGCCGCATGCTCGCCCGCGCTGACGCCGCCGCCCTGCAGGAGCTCAACGCCGCCGCCGCCGCCGCCGCCGCCGAGACCGCCGCCGCGAAGGGGTCCTCCTCCTTCGGCCTCGCCCACGGGCCCCCCGGCATGCGCGAGGACATCCTCGACGCCGTCCAGCAGGGCCTCGACAAGGAGGGCGCCGGCGCGCTGGACGCCCTCGCACGACTCTGCGCCGAGGCGGGCACCGCCTACGCAGCGCCGTCGGACCTCGGGCGCGCCATGCTGCGCCTCCAGGCGTCCATCTACGAGACGGACCAGATGCGGGCCCGCGTGGAGATGCTCGAGCGGCAGCTCCAGGCCGAGGCGGACGGCGCGGAGATGCTCCTCCAGGCGCTGCAGGGTGACGAGTACAAGCAGCCAGCCGAGATGGCGAAGCAGAACCTCGAGGCCCAGCGCAGGATCAAGACCATGTCCGCGCAGCTGCCGGACCTGGTCGACCGCGTCGGCACATTCGAGGCTACCGTGACAGCGTCCCATCCCGGCATCGAGGACGTGACCCGCGAGGAGAAGGCGTGCCTCGCGCTCATCGCCCGAAGAAAAGAGCTCGAGGCCCAATTGGCCTCTCTAGGAGGCGACCTGGCCGATCTTGGTGCTGCCCCTACAACGATGCATTTTTAGCAGCTGCCCTCTGCGCCACCACATCAGCGATCCGATCTCTTCTTCTTCTTTTCTTCCTTCTCTTCACCAGCAATATTGTCAAAACCCTTCTGGGAGACAATGTCCAGCTTGTCTCAGCAAAGCATATCCTCTCGCACAAAGACTTCATAGCGTTTGCTTTCGACACGTCAAGCATAGCATCCAAACTGCTTTCGCAATGCTGTCCGGACCATCTTCCAGACGGCGCTGGTCATCATCATACATCATTCATCGTGGCTTCGAGCCATGTCCTATAAATGCTACCTCAGGGGCGTCTGTCCCCCCTCAGGGTATTCGCTTATTCTTCCCAGAGACTGCTCCCCCGAGCCTACCAAATTGCCTTCCGAGCCCAGACTTCTTAGGCGGAACCGCGGGAGCTGCCTCCTTGACGGGTGTCGAGACCCCGTTGGAGCTGCGAGCGCCGTCCCTGCTCTTTGGCTCCACCACTTCCTCTTCCAGCTTGAGCTCACTGACCTCGAGCGCGGGGCTCTCTTCGCCATCGGCGCCGAATCGTAGAGTCCTCCTCGCCTTGTCCTGGACGCTTCGAAATTTGTCCAGCAACTCCACCCAGCGTATGGTGTTCTCTTCTCGTCCTTTCAACCTGTTGGATCGGTCATAGTTATTCGGCACGGTCGTTGTCGTTGCCGCCGCCGCCGCCGCCGGAGGGGCCCTAGATTTTTCTCTCCAGTCAGACTCAGGTCATCAAGAAGTTCGCGTGGGAGACAGAAAACACTGACCCTCGAGTCGCCGCATGGAGATATCCTATCGAGCTGACGCTGTTCAGCCTGTTCTTCAGGGCCGCAAAGGCGGATGACTGCGGCAGCAGCATTAAGATGCCGTACATGCATTTGTACAGGTACGGATGCCTCTCTGGCTCAAGCAGCTGGAGACGAAGGTCTGCAATGGTGTGATTGGTAAGAAGGAGTTGCCATGGAAGGGAGACACGACTCGCGGGGTGGAAGGGAACGTACAAGTGAAGACAGGAGACTCAATGAGCTGGACCAGCTTGTCAACCTGGATCAGCATGTTGACCGTCATATCCATATCGCCGCTGAGTCCTTGTCAGCCTCACAAGCTTTATAAGACCAATGTACTCCGTAGATAGCCTTGTGCCCCAGGTGGCTCAGAAAAGACCTACACGATCTGCAGGAGATGATACGCTTGCTCGTAAGCTTGAGCAAGCAAGCATAGGGAGAATGTCGCAACAGCGTTGAAGCACCACGACCTGAAAAGGGCGACGAATAAAGTTTGTCCGTCCTATATTTCCCAACAGTCAGCAGCCTGTAAATCATCCAGTCAAGTCCAGCGTTCTTCCCACTGCCCCTTTTCCGGGTCAAACGTACCCGAGTCTCCAGGTTCCTCAGCCTCTTGCGGACCTCTGCCAGCTGCGGGGCGGTGATCAGGTTGTTATTGAGGTTTTGCACCATGATGCTAGCGAATTCGACATCCTCCTCTTTCTCGATGCAGTCGGCAAGGGTGCGATAGATGCGCTCCGGGCTCAAGCTGATGCACAGCTGCCTGATGATGAGATTCCCTCGCGTCTCGAGTAGTCCTCTATCCGTAGAGAAGAGCTGGAGCAAGTTGACCATGAAGCTGGCGAAGTAGTCGTCTTCGCTATTTCGCGAGATCTGCGAAAGGAGCTGCAGGTCTCTCGTGACGACGGCATCGGAGGGGTCCGAGAGCGTCTTGAGGAGGGCAGGGAACGTCCCGTCGTGGAAGGCGAGGAGCTTCCGCGGCGCCTTCTTGTGCAGCATGATGAGCCATGTCAGAGCGGCCACTCGGGTGGCCTCGTGGTCGTTCAGAAACAGCAGAGTGAGCGAGTTGACGGCAGCGGCGTAGTCGAGATCCTGAACCTGGGGGGTTCCGGTGGCGGCGGTCGAGGAGCCGGCTGGCGTTGTGTCTGACGGCGCGGCGCTGGCGATGGCGCCAAAGGCGGCGACAGCTTGGCCCTGCCCTGGTGTTGGAGTGCGGACCTCGGGCTCTCGCGCGCTCGATATGGAGGCGCGATGTCCGGCGGGAGCCTCGGGCCTCTCCAGCGGTGGCAGCTGCGGACGCGATAGGGGAGGGGGCTCCGATTCGTCTGAGAGGGAGACCACGTAGTCCATGAGGCATGTGTTGACCCTGGTTGCCGCGATGCGGATGGTCTCGTTGTGGCTCGCCATTGCGGGAAGCATGTGCTCGAGTATCCTTGGCGTGAATGGCAACACCTCTTCTGGGCAGATGTCGAGGAACTCCACGATCCACCTCAGCGATTCGAGGAGACAATCCTCTTCTGTTATCCGAGTCAGTATTATATCGCTGAGGTCGCATGGCAGGGCAAGACTGCGACAACCAACCTTTTGACGAGTGTAACGTGGCCACCAAGATCTCGAGGATCTCCTTGTAGTTGATCTCCACATCCTGCCCGGGTATCCAGTCCTCTTCCACGTCCTCCTCGTCGTCATCATTGAGCGCGTCCGACGCAACCTCGTCTCCTTCTTCCAGCTCGGGTCGCAGACTGCCGCTGTCGAGCGACTCCTGTCGTTTTCGCTTCCCGCCTTCCTTGGACCGTCTGCTTTCGATGATGCCCTTCTTGATCTGGGCAATGCGCTTGATCTCGGTGAGGAATTTGTCGAGGCAGGTCTGAGTGGGAACGCGGACGTCGGTGTTTTGGTCGCTGAGGAACTTGAGAAGGCCTCCGAGGAATTCTGGCAGGTAAGTCACCAGTTCGAGATCTGGGATGGAGTCGAGCAGCGTGATCCAGCCAACAAGGAATTGCCGGGTTGTCGGATGGTTGACCCAGATTCGCTCCTTGAGGAGAGGTATGAAGCGCGGGAGAGAAAAGGCGGTGGGCAGGTTGGGATGCTGGCTGTCCGTCTCGGGCTTGTCTTTGCCGTTGAACTCGAGGGGCGTTTCAAGGACGGAGACGTAGGAGGCCGCTGATTCCGAGACGATATCCTTTATCAACCGATCGAGCAGCTCCGCGCCGTTCTTGATGGAAAGTTCCGAGTCCGCACCGAGCTATTTGCCGAGGTCAACGAGGTCCAGTGCAGGGGTATGGGGACGTGATACACAAGAAAACAACGGGATTTTGCTGTAATGACCGGACGACGCGCACCTTGCAGAGCTGGTCGAATATGCTGTTAAAGTATACCAGGATCTCGCCCTTTGCCACCTTGGCGATGTTGTACATAGCCTCGCACGCATAATACCGAACTCTCGCATCCTGGTCGGTGAAGCAGGCCAGGACGGGCGGGACGATTTTGACAAGATAGTGAGGGAGCTCCTGTCGTCCGGAAACCGAGGTCGGAGGAGATGTCAGCCGCTGCATTCACGACATCCCGCGACAGGGTCCGCAAAGATCCCCTGGGCATCGAAGATCGGGGAGCTGAAGGGGAGAGCAGGAGGAGGGAGGGAGGGGACATACGACGCCAATGGCGATGGCGGCGGCGGCCAGGCCGATCAACCCCCCATTCCTGGCATGAGGCTGATTGACAGCGTATGCGTAGTCGTTGCAAAGCTGCTCGAGGATATTCTGTACGCGCTGCTCGTCTCCCGCGGCGATGAGGTCTCGGATGACCTTTTCGAGCCTACATGTAGCGTAGCACAGCCAGTCAGTCAGTCAGTCCATCCACGAGCCTTCGCATCCATCTAGAGGAAGAGATCATGAAGCAGAAGAGGAGAGAGGAGGGGGGTGGGGGGTCCATGTGGGACAAGGACGGGAACAGAGAGAGAGGGAGGCATCGTACTCAAGTGCTCCGACCTTGCGTTTGTCGTAGAGCCTGTCGTTCAACGCACGCTGAATGTTGGCATCCATGGCTGATGCTGAAGCATGCTTGCTTCCGAGGCCAAGCTATGTGTGGGATGTCGGTTGTAGAGGGATGTAGAGGAGGAGGACGCGCGACGTTGCTGGAGTCGCGAGCAATCTCGCCTGCCGATCGCTTTGCTCCAGTCGTCGGCCGTTGCAGTCGTCAAGAGTTGGACTCCTCAGCAAGCTAGCTGGAGAGCATGCGAGGCTGTCATGCGAGCAGCTGGCTGATCAGGCGGCTCGAAAGGCAACCTGTTGCTTGGACGAGTAAGAAATGTCGGGAGCCAACCTTGGAAGTCTTGTGTGGCGTCACTGGCGTTAGGTTGGCGACTGGGAAACAGCCCGTGGAGGCGAGGCGACGCCAGCAAAAGGCCCGATCTTCGACGAGCTGGAAGAGCCCCCTGGACGTCCACTACATGTATCCACGGTCCCCATCAATTCATTTACGGAGTATGTAGATACGATTGACCTCGTCCATCCAATTGATCCATTCAGATCCATCATGCCATAGACCCAATGGAGCTCCAGAGCCTCGGGCCACATGGAGGCGCCGAGCTGGGCCCAGTGCCGTGAGGCTGCGGGGCGCTTCAGTGGTCCAGGCCGCCAGGAGACCGCGGGGGAATGCCGTCGCACGAGTACAAGTACATGTAGTACGAGTACATGTACTTAGTAGGTAGATGTGGGCTGCACGCGGTCGCTTATCGCGGACCTTGATGAGCCGAGAAGAGCCCCCATCTACCGAGTACATGTACGGAGTAGTAGTCCGTACTCCGTACAGTCGATCGGATTTATCCCTGAATGGATTGAGTGGCATACACCTCTCGAAAGCAACCTGGAATTGCGAATCTCGTTCATTGGATCTCATTGATATTTCCTCCTTGTCTTTGTGCTCCGTACCAGTATTCGGAATATCGATGGACAAGAAGCGGGTACTTCCAATGCACGCTTGATCCTCCAGCTTCAGGCAAGGATCCTGCTGGATCTTACGTCACTTGGCAGCGATCAGATAGATCCGATAAGATCTACGGAGCCATGGCCGACCGACATCCTGGAAAGGCCATGGATGCTAGATATTGTGTTGCATCGGTAGGGTCGCATTCAGGTAGCAGTGCTTCGAAGTGAGAATAGCAGTGGCTTACATGTATATCCATTGCTCCGACTGTTCCAAGCTCCAAAAGTGCCCTCATCTATCCATTCCATTGAAAAGTCCAGGCAAGAAACCCATGATCCATGCGCATCTATGAAGGGGCAGCCTCGTCAACCCCTACTCAAGTATGTACGCTTCTCAATGACGAAGAAAGAGACAAGAAGGTATGGGAAATCAAAGGAAATGAAGGCCCATTTGAAACCCGAATGCATCGTTGCAGATGCAATGCAAGAGGCTCTTCCAGCCGTGAAGAACCTCGCCAACCAGCACAAGTACTCATCCTCGTGAAACCAACCCCCCCCCCTCCCTCACATGCACTCAGTGGTGGCCAAATGGGTCGCCGCTTCCGACAAGCGTCTGCTTGCACTTGGACAAAATGGCGGCCTGCCTCGAAACCTCGGCCAGCCTGCCAATCACCTCCTTGTTGCCGCGCGCGAACCCGTAGTAGGCGTACGGGATGCCCACCTCGGCGCAAAACTCCCGCACGTACGGCTGCGCCGCGCGCAGGTTGTGCCGCGGCATGCGGGGGAACAGGTGGTGGATCGCCTGGAACTGCAGCCCGCCGTGCACGAAGTCCAGCCAGGTCGGGCAGTCGACGTCCATCGTCGTCCGCAGCATCTTCTGCGCGAAGGACTCCTGGGGCCCCAGGTCGGCGGTGCTCATGGCGAAGTGCGACAGCACGATTTGCAGGTGCAGAGGGGAGGCCGCCATATGGCTGACCATGATGAAGACGAACCGCGACCAGTTGTCCGGGATCATCTTGTAGATGATGCCGTATCCAAACCAGATCCAGAAGAACACCTGCCCGGCCACCTCGGCCCACCGATGCCATGCGGCGGGACCCTTCTGCGGTCCCTTGCCCTTGATGATGTACTCCCACGACAGGACGTAGAGGTTGAACCGGCCGAAGGCTAGGATGGGGTAATAGGTCCAGGCCTGGATCCTCAAAAGCACCTTGGCGATGGCGTCGTACTCCATCACGCGGTCGTAGTAGGTCGACTTCAGGCTGCCCAGCAGTCGGTGAGAGACGGCAAATATGGGCATGTGCTCGATGTCAGGGTCGTGCTCGGGTTGATTGGTCACGATGTGGTGAACGTTGTGGCTGTCCTTCCACCAGCCCATGGAGAGGCCGCCGACGAAATCGGCGATGAAGATGCCGATCAGCGTGTCGATCTGGTAGTTGTGCGTGATGCCCATGTGTCCCGCGTCGTGGGCAGAAAAGACCAGCTGGTGCCACGTCAACCCTACGAACAGGCCGCCCAGGCCGTAATAGCCGTGAATGACGAAGACGATCGCAAGGACGAACAAGGAGACGTAGCGGCAGCACTCGGTGGCGTAGTGGCTGTAGTGAGTCTCGAAGAGCCCCGCGTCCTCGAGCCTCTGCCGAAGCTCACGAAACTTGGAGACGATGTGCGCCTGGGTGGGGGCGTCGAGCGATGGGTACTTCTCGAGATCAATTTCGATTTTCTCGTGCGTGATGGCGTCGAGATATGACATGCCATCCATCTGTCGATCGGCGGCGACGGCGGCGGCGGCTTTGGCTTTGGCTTGGGGAGCGAGGAGCTTGGACTTGCCCGCACGCTGCCGGAGATCATCGTCCTGATCGTCATCGAGAGAAGTGGCAGAAGAAACGGACGTGGTCATGGAATCGCTCATGTCCAGACTCGCAGAGTCGGAGTCTTGGTCTTCGAGGTCCTGCGGGATGTCCACCGAGTTTCGAAAGACACCGCCCTGGATGGGTGGCGTGAAATTGGTCCATCGCCCCTCGATCCTGCCCACTCGGTATCGCAGCATTTGCTGCTGGGCCTCGAGGGAATGTAGCCTGGGGATTACCGGAGCAATGTCAGCCAAGGCCCATATCAGGGGGTAGAAGTTCAAGTGGAACGAGTATCGTACGCCTGGATCTCGTCCGTGGCATCTCTGCCAACCATGTGCAGGAGAGCCTTCTGGCCCCCTGGGTGGTACTTGAGCCATGGATCGACCTTGAGAACTTGTTGCCGGAGGATGATGAGTTTCCGTCCTTGGGCGATCATGGCCTCGATCTCGCCGCGGGTCATGACCGGAAGGTTGGCGAGGCCATCATTGGCCTCTCGCGTATTGGTGGCATCACCGCTGCCGTTGGGCATGATGGCCATTGGCCGCTGGTTCCTCGCGAATGCGGCTCGTCAGGTAGGACTTGGAAGAGACGGCATTGAGGTGCGAGCGATATGCTTGAGCGAGTGTCCAGGGGGGGGGGAGAAAAAAGAACGAATGGATCTCTTGTAAAGCGGATCCCCGAGGGAAGAGAATGAAGATGTCGCCCGCGTCCACTCGTCTGCAGATCTATGAACAGGCTGCTATCAGTGAGACGTCCATCGCAGGCAGCGGACTGCAGTTCAATGTGGCAGTTGGTGGAGATCTTTCCGGAGGACGTTGCCCGTATGTTTCCAACATCAACAGGTGCCCCCCGCCCTGTCCATCGTCTCCTCGTACTCGTACTCGTACTCGTATGTGCGGAGTACGGAGGACGGAGTATATGTACCTCCTCGAACCACCGAGCATCTGAGTCCTGCGCGGGAACAGGGAAATGGCCCCGCCCTCAACGGCCAGCACAAAGGGGAACTAGCGCGTTTCGCCCCTGGCCAATGCGACGCCCACCCCTCGTTTTAGCGGTCGCGGGTACCTCTTATCGCCCCTGTCGCCGAGGGCCTTATCGGCGCTGGTTCCCCATGGACCAGACCCCATCAATGGATTCATCGTCGGGTCTCCGCACAACGGTCGACGGCCGAGCTGAACGTGTGCTGCAGGATTCCTGGAGTACGAGTGCGAGTACATGCACTGTGCTGAGCTCGGATTGTGGTGGACATTTGTACTCCGTACTTAGTAGTACTCCCGGAGTACGGAGTACGAAGTACGAGTACGGTTCGAGCATCCGTCTCGCACTGTGATTCGGCATATCAGAAGTGCAGAGCGTGAGAGAACGAGGGGTCCAACGCCAATTGCCTGCCATTGATGTCAAGAAACGAATTGAATGTCACTCTCTCCTTGGATCTACCTACCACATCTTGATTCGGGAAAGGATCAGTGGTGCGGGTCAAGATCTAAGATCACGGAGACAGGCTGACCCTCGGCAAATGCCTCCAGCAGTCCGGAGTACACAAACGGTGCAATCCACATATCGAGGTACATGTATTTTCAAGGTACGGAGTACTCCGTACCTCTTCATAGACGGGAGGCTTTGACCTGCACTGCCACAGCCAGACACTTTGGGCACCTCTGTCTGCGCGGCGTGGTCTTCGCTTTCGTATCGGTCACAGAGTACTCCGTAGTACGGATGACGAACCCTCCCCTCGAGAAAACAAACAAAGGACCAATGACATGTGATCCATCTTGCGGATCATGCGGCCATGAGCTCAAGCCTCGAATGGGTCTCTTGTTCAGGCTGGCCGGTTGAGCCATCCCGCTGCCCACGATCACATCGAGGTTCGTCCTCAACATGCGGCTAGACACGGCCTGGAGGGGAGTCTGCATCGCCCCTGATCGCCGCCGAATGATGAGTCAGCGGTCTGCCCATTGCGGCATCATCAATGGCAGTTGTCGGTCATTGGCAGGGAGCACATCCTCCGGCAATTCTCCGCCGCGCTTCAGATTCTTCAAGTTTCTGCTTGTACTCCGTACTCCGTACTCGGTACCTGTAGCGGCGGCGCAAAAGTACCGACAACATCCTGCTCAAGTGCCGCGGAGAGAGGAGAACTCGCAGGGCGGCTTACATAACACGACTGGCCGCCGGAAGCTGACTGGTACATCCATCCTCATGATCCTCCCAGCTTTTCGTGCCTCCGCCGCCGCGATCCTCTCTTCCCTTCCCGGCTTCCCTGTCCCATTGCCATCCGAACAAAGCTTCTGTTGCGCCTCTTCAGAATGATCGCCAATCGTTTAATACTGCGGAGCACGGTGCGTGCCGCCGCCCTCAAGCAGACGACGTGAGTTCACTCCCCCGCCCTCTCGCAATGGGATCGAGACATTCGGACAGCCTCCTGCCCTGGAAAATCTCTCGCCAGCTGACACGCCTCGTCACCAGTCTGCTTTCGGCACGATGGAGTCGGGGCTTCGCCTCGTCGCACGGTACGTCTCCTATTCATGGTCATCGGTGTTGCGGTCTCGCGGCAATACGGCGTTACGGCGCGGATGCTGACTCGGGCTCTTCAGAGGAGAAAGATCTGGTCATCGTCGGTGGTGGCGTAGCCGGCTACGTCGCGGCCATCAAGGCTGGTCAGGAAGGCATGAAGGTATGCATCATCAACACATGTCGCGCCCCGCTCCCGCACAGCTGCTGGGTTCACGGCGAGGTCCGCTGCTGACGGGCAATGGATACAATGTAGGTCACATGCATCGAGAAGCGCGGCACTCTCGGAGGCACCTGCTTGAACGTTGGCTGCATCCCGTCCAAGTCGCTCCTCAACAACTCGCATCTCTACCACCAGATTCTCCACGACTCCAGGCACCGAGGAATTGAGGTCGGCGACGTCAAGCTCAACCTCAAGAACTTCATGAAGGCCAAGGAGACCGCCGTCTCCGGCCTGACCAAGGGTGTCGAGTTCCTCCTCAAGAAGAACGGCGCCGAGTACCTCAAGGGCACCGGCTCTTTCGTCAACGAACATGAAATCAAAGTCGCCCTCAACGACGGCGGCGAGACCGTCGTCCGAGGCAAGAACATCCTCATCGCCACCGGCTCCGAAGCCACGCCCTTCCCCGGCCTCGAAATCGACGAGACGCGTGTCATCTCCAGCACCGGCGCCATCGCTCTGGAGAAGGTCCCCGAGACCATGGTCGTCATCGGCGGTGGTATCATTGGCCTCGAGATGGCCTCCGTCTGGTCCCGTCTCGGCTCCAAGGTCACCGTCGTCGAGTTCCTCGGCCAGATCGGTGGACCTGGCATGGACTCGGAGATCGCCAAGCAGACCCAGAAGATCCTCAAGAAGCAGGGCATCGACTTCAAGGTCAACACCAAGGTCCTCAGCGGAGACAAGTCGGGCGAAAAGATCAAGCTCGAGGTCGACGCTGCCAAGGGTGGCAAGCCCGAGAGCGTACGTAGTCCTGTCCACGAGCCTCTTGCGCCATTTGCTGACGTACTCACCTCTCCCGATATAGCTCGATGCCGACGTTGTCTTGGTTGCCATCGGACGACGACCCTATACTGCCGGACTCGGCCTGGAGAACATCGGCCTCGAGCTGGACGAGCGCGGCCGCGTCATCATCGACTCCGAATACCGAACGAAGATCCCCCACATCCGCTGCATCGGCGACGTCACGTTCGGACCCATGCTGGCGCACAAGGCCGAGGAGGAGGCCGTCGCCGCCATCGAGTACATCAAGAAGGGCTACGGCCACGTGAACTACGGCTGCATCCCCTCCGTCATGTACACGCACCCCGAGGTCGCCTGGGTCGGCCAGTCCGAGCAGGACCTCAAGGCCCAGAACATCCCCTACAGGGTCGGCACCTTCCCCTTCAGCGCCAACTCCCGCGCCAAGACGAACCTCGACACCGAGGGCATGGTCAAGATGCTCGCCGACCCCGAGACCGACCGGCTTCTCGGCGTGCACATCATCGGCCCCAACGCCGGTGAGATGATCGCCGAGGGCACCCTTGCGCTCGAGTACGGCGCCTCGTCCGAGGACATCGCCAGGACGTGCCACGCCCACCCCACCCTTGCCGAGGCCTTCAAGGAGGCCGCCATGGCCACCTACGCCAAGGCCGTGCACTTCTAAGCCGAGCCCGAAGCGGACGAATCGACACGATATGATCAAAAGCAATTATCAAAAGCGAGAACCGGGGAGAGAATACCGGTTGAAGTGTTGCGCTGATGTTGGGGCTCTGGTTGGGGTGGAAGGGGAAAGGGGAGCGCGGCGATTTGGATGGAATGATACAGAGAACCCCTCGAAGCCTCCTATAATACCAAGGAAACCGCCCATCCACGTCCCCAAGCCGTCCCGTGTGTACAGTAGAGATTGCATAAGACACGTCCTGCCTTTTTTATCGTTTCGATGAACAAGGCTCCAGATTCCCTGCTCTGCTATTTCCATAGAAAATCAAGAGTATCTACCAGAACAATGCTGCGCCAGGAATAAAAAAATACAGTATTCTGAAGGGCTGTACAAGTTTGTCCCCAACGAGATCGCATGACGCGGCCGAGATCTGACTCGACGGTCTCCTAGCCACGCCTCCCCGCCATGACTGAAACTCTGCATGTGCAGTGATTTCCCCTATTTCCCTCATCCCCTCTGGGCCGCGCCGTCTCCCCTCACAGCAGCGCGAGCCGCCTTGAGCACCTTCTCCAGCTTCTTCCTCTCCTCCGCCGACACAAGCTCCGTCTCGCGCAGCCGCTGGCCGAGGAACCATGCCATCCCCGCCGCCAGGGACGGCACGTCCGCCGCCGGCGCGAAGATGCTGTGCACGAGGGCCTCGCGCGCCGCGCCCTTCCCCGCGGCCCGGCAGGCGCGCAGCAGCGCGACGACGAAGCGCTCGACGAAGACGCCCGTCCACTGGTTCGCCTGCGCGAGGTTCAGGGGCTTCAGGAGGGAGGGCAGGGCGAGCGCGCCGTCCGCGACGAGGGAGGCGTAGAAGCGCGCGACGAGGGCGAGCCTGCGGCCGTCCTTGAAGCGCTCGCTGTCGGCGGTGCGGCCGTCGGCGGCGGCGTCGTCGTCGTCGGCGAAGAGCGGCTCGCCCAGGCTGCGGAAGATGCGCCACAGGCGATCCTGGAAGGCGAAGCGCAGGCGGGCGCTGGAGCAGGCCTTCTTGCCGACGAGGGCGTAGTACTCGTTGTAGTCGGCCTCGCTGCCGACGCACTGGACGAGGACGCGCGCGATCTCGAGCTGATCGTCGCGCTTGAGGCCGAGGGCGGCGAAGCGCTGGTATCCGTTCTCGTAGTCCATGGCGGACATGATGGCCGTGAAGATGGCGATCTGTGCCACTGTCGTGAGGCCCTGGTCGCGCGCCTTCTTCGGGTAGTCCGGCAGCACGAAGTCCATGTCCTCGTCGTCGGACAGGTCCGCAGCCTGGGTCTGGTCTTTGTCATTGTCGTCGTCGTCGTCGTCGTCGTCGTCGTGCTTCGAGCCGGAGCTGCCCTTCGTGCCCTCCTTGGCGGGCACGCTCGCCCCGACAAGCCACCACTTGCCCGCCGTGTCGGCCTGCTCAATGTCCGCGAGCCCGACGCCCATGGGCGCGAGGCCGTCCAGCCTGCGCGACCGGGCCTTGAGCTCGCCGAGCCGCTTCCTCATGCGGGCGACGTGGTCCGAGACGATGGACGAGTCGATGCCGCGCGCCTTGATCTTGCTGTTGCGCAGGTCGTTGAGCGTCTCGATCATGAACTTGGTGCGGGCCGAGACGTTGGCGTAGCCGACCTTGGCGACGGCCGCGCCGAGCATCGTCGTCACATGCTTGAGCGCGTTGGCGTCGTCCCGGCGCAGCGACTGGCCCGCCACCCGGCAGATGCGCAGCAGCAGCTCCACGTTGAGCTCGCTCAGGCTGCTGTCCAGGAACCGCTCCATGTAGTCGAACAGGATCCGGCAGCCGACCACGCCGAACAGGTACAGCTGGCTCAGGAACGCGATCATGTTGGACGCCTCCTTGCGGATCGCCGCCGGGTCGCCCTCGTCCTTGTGGCACGTCTCGTACACCTCGCCGAACGTCCTCGCCACCTCGCGCACAAGGTGAGAGCCGAAGCTCGACCCCGTCACCTTGTAGATCGCCGCGGAGAAACCGCCCGTGAGCACGAAGAACTGGTCCGAAAGGCTGTCTAGGCTCTGCATCTGCGCCAGGATGATGTTGGTCAGCATCTCGGTGACGTCGCCTCGGGCATTCTTCGAGTAGAGCTCCTCAATGGCCTGGACGATGGAGAGGATGTTGGCCTCCGTGAGACGGTTGATCTGTCCCTGGAGCTGCTTCTGGAGTCGTGCCTTGGCCTCGGACTCTGTCCCTTCGGCTTTTCGTAATGAGGGCGGCACGTATTTGGCTACCACAGTCCCTGTTGTCGGCGCCTTGTATGGATTCTCCTTGACTCTTGTCTTCTGCTGCAATTGGGTTCCCTCGTCATCAGAGCCGAAGCCCTCGAATGCCTCGTCGTCGTCGTCGTCGTCATCGTCGTCGTCAAAATCCTCCGATCCTTCCAGGTCATCGTCATCCTCGCCTTCTGCATCTTGGCGCAATCCGGAGCTCGTTTTCCTTCTCTTCGCAGCCAACCAGTCGTCGTAGTCCCTTTTCCTCTTCAGGCTCTCATCTTCTGCCCCCTCCTCGGACCCGTCTCCGCCCAGATCGCCGAAGAGCTCCTCCAAGCCATCATCCTGGAATGACTGAGGCAGAGACTTGGACTTGGATTTCTTCTTGATCCCCAGCTTTCGCTCAAATGCCGCGATTTCCGCATCATCCCGCGCCAGCTGCTCCCGCGTTGCCCGTGACATCCCTTTCGAGCCAGAAGCCTCGTCCAAGGATTCTTCTTCGTCTTCGTCATCATCATCAGAGCCCTCTTCATTGTCGTCGTCGTCGTTGTCGTCGTCACCCTGATCTTCCTCCTCCTCGCTCTCATCCTGATCGTCTTCGTCATCCAAACCCTCGAAGTCATCTTCCTCCCCTGTCTCATCCTCATCCAAGGAGGTCTCAACATCCCCCTCCTCGTCGTCCTCCCAATCATCCTCCTCATCCCTCTCAGCAACGTCTTGAACCTTTCCTTTCGGCGGCAACTCCCTCTTCAGCACTTGATGCCTTTGCTGCTGCTGGCCCTTCTGTTCCTTCTGCTGCTGCTGCTGGGTCTTCTTTCCCTGCTGCTCCCCTCTCTGCCTCTGCTCGCTTTTCACCACATCGTGCCTCTGCTGCTGCTGCTGCTGCTGCTGTCCCTGATACCCGTCCCGCTGCTGGCTCTTCACCACACCCTGCCTCTGCTGCTGCTGCTGTCCCTGATACCCGTCCCGCTGCTGGCTCTTCACCACACCCTGCCTCTGCTGCTGCTGCTGCTGCTGCCGGCCCTGACTTCTCTGCTGCTGGCCCTGACTCCCCTTCCCCCCCGAATACCGATCCGACTTCTTCTGCGCCCTCTGACTCTTCCTCTGCTCCTTCCGCGACTGCGCCCCCGTCACCGGGCCCCTCACCCTGCCGCCATGCTGCTGCTGCTGCCGCGACGCCTGCCGCTCCGGCAACTCCACGCCGATGCGCTTGAACAGCCTCTGCTGCAACTCCGTCACAGCCGTCGGCGCCGGCATCGTGAGGTACCCGCCCGCAGGATCAATTGTTCAAAAAACCGTATCGAAAGATCCAGATCTTCAAGAAATGTCAAAAGGAAAAGGCACAGAGGAAAAGGAACGAAAGCAAAGGGGATAAAGCTCGCCTCGTCAGAAGTCATTGAGTTGGATGGAACCATTTGATCTGAATGAATCGCGGTCTTTCCGAGATACTAAATGGTCGCCGATACAAGGAAAAAAATATTGTGGCGTTCGTAGCAAGCAGCACCAGCCACAAAGCTCGCCCGCACCGCCACTCTCATGAACCTCATCTCAACCACATCGCATGAAATCCATCATCCCATCCGTCCCTCACGTCCCCGGATCAACATCCCATGATGAGCCATCTCTCGCCCTCATAGCGAACCCTCACCCGCCGAGACCATGCCCGCCGTCCATCTCACCCAAGACGAGGTATGTTCTCCCCTTACGTATCTCTTTGCCATCCCTTCCCTGCTTACCGCCTCCCTTCCCTCTCCTCCCTCACCCCCGCCTACGAGAATTCAAACCCTGAACCCCCAAACTCATATCATGCTAACTCTCACCCAGTTCTTCAACCGTCTCGGCGATGTCTTCAACCGCCGGAAAGGCAGCTCCCACGGCGCCGTCTACCTGACCCAGAAACGATGTGAGTCTAGGACTCCGCGGGCCCAAGTCCCTCCTCAGTCCCTCCCTCCCTCAGTTCCAGTCCCTCACTCCCACACTCCCTCATTCCCACAAGTCCCCCACTTCCCCCAAAACCCTTACAATTCAACTATCTATGTTTCCGCGACGCTCACACTCCCACAAGTCTCCCCCAACCAAGATCTCCCCCCCGCCTCCCCCACAACCCTGTTCCCCGACCAGCACCCCGCCAAGCCCCTCCCCGTCATCGTCCACGCTTCCAACGGCAAGGGCAAGAAGGAGCGCGCCGCCAAGATCAAGCTCTCCACCGTCGTCGAGCCCCACGACCTCGAGGCTTTCTACCTCCGCTACGCGGACATCTGCAAGGCAGGCATGACGGCGCTGAAGCCCAGGGACAAGAGCAAGAAGAAGGCCAAGGCCAAGAAGAGGAAGGCCACGTCGTGAGATTGGGCGAGGAAATTGAATGTACGGTCTTCTCTCTCTTTCTCTATTCAATCCTTCTCACGCGACTTTGCAATTCATTGAGCGAGCGCTTCTGCGAGTCGACGACTGTGTCCATCTCGGGCCTTGGCCCTATGTCTTCAAACTTTGACTGCGTATGAGTGGTACTATGAGATCAACAACACCGTCCCCAGTCTCAATGGTAAACGAATGCCAGCCAACCTAGCCTCCGCAACTCCGAAAATATTTCAGTCCATTCACTTCCACATCGAAAAGGATATCAGTCCCCAACCACGAGTGACCATGCGTCGCGTGACCACCGACGCTCCCCAACTTGCGTTGCTATTTTACAAGACGCCGACCACCCGCCGGCGCACGCCCTTGTCCACCCCGGCGCGCATCGCCACTCTCAACTGAAATTTTTGGAGCCAGATATCACTTTCCATCCATTTGCTGTTTCTTGCCTTGTGAAGTCTGCGGATTAAAGGAGGTAGAAGCATTGAACAGGATAAATCAACCGGCAGAAACTTTTCTTTCGCATCCTTCGACGGTCGTTGGGAAGAGCAAGGAAACGGCCAATCTGAGGTATCTCGAGATCACATGATCTGGTCCTGCGTCAGACCGGAGTGGGGGTCGGTATCCATCGCGTCGTTCGTGGCCTGGTTCGGGTACTTGACGAAGCTGATGTTCAGCGGGCGACCGCCGTACTGATAGCCCTGGAATTTGGCGATGGCCGTCTCGGCGGTCTCGACACTGTCGAAGCGGACCACACCGGTACCCCGAGACCTGCCGCTGGCCTCGTACTGGATCTCGGCCTGCTCGACCTTGCCGATGGTGGTGAAGAGCTCAACAAGATCCTCATTGCTCGTTGACCACGGCAGCTATTTGTGAAAGGAAAAGAAAAGAAAAGGCGATTAGAGTCAGTAGGGAATAGTGCAGGAAGGGTCGAGTGCTCGAGCACTGCGAAGGATCAGCCAGTTGGCACTCACGTTGCGAATGTAGATGATCTCGCATCTGTCGGTGCCGGCGGTGGCGTGATCGGTGAAAGGGTTGGGAGGAACAGCGGGGGCGGCGCCGGCTTCAAAGCCGGCAGGACCAGCATTGAAACCGCCTCGACCGCCGAAGCCATATCCACCTCGACCACCGCCGAATCCGCCGCGACCTCCGAAGCCGCCTCCGAAATTGCCTCTCATGCCGCCGCCGTAGCCGCCGCGGCCACCGAAGCCCATGCCGCCACCGCCAGGGCCTCCAGCGCCGGGACCACCGGCATAGCGATCCTCTCGGACCTCAAGCATTCTGCCCTGCCAGTCATATCCGTTGAATTGCTGAATAGCGGTGCGGGCATCGTCGGGACTCTCGAAAACGACGATACCGGAACCCTTGGGCCGTCCGTCAGGGCCGATGTGGACATCGGCGCGCACAACGCTACCAATTTGGGCTATCATCCTCACAGTGAGTGGGCGCTCAACGGATGCAAAACCACGGGCAACCCCTCTGCTCACCTGCTTGACGGAAGAGATCTTTCAGATCCTGCCAGCCGACATTGTAGGGCAACTAGCACAGGGTCAGCATCGTCTGATTACGATCTGGGAGAGCAGATGTGGAATGAGTATCGTGAAGAGCAAGGAAGAAAAAAAACCTTACGTTGGCAACATAGATCTGGCGGCCACCGGCCCCATGAGCACCGGCGCCACCGGCGTAGCCACCGGCATTGAAACCGCCGCCGGGCATACCGCCGCCGAGGCCAGGGCGAGGGGTCGAGCTCGAGGGGCCAATGAAGCGAGGCTCAGCTTCGCGATCCTGACCGGGCATTAGATTTGCGGGATCAATGACGGGGGAGGGCGGGATGGTCGGGTAACACGAACCTCTCTGACGTATACGAGACGACCCATCAGATTCTGGTTGCTCAGCCGAATGACAGCCTGCTGAGCTTGCTCCCGTGTAGCATATTCCACAATTCTGAGCAAGTGTCCTTCTCGTTAGCGAAATCAAATGCTGGAGATAGGTTGACTGAATGGGGGAGACCAAGGTCGCACGCGCGCGCGTGCATCATGGCAAGACAGGAAGAGAGGAAGAGAAGGGAAGATGTGGAGGAAACTTACGCGCATCCCTACATCGACCCGAGGACAACGTCCCGATCCGTCAACCCAGCCGTCCGTCAAATCCAGGAAAGGGTTCGTAGAAAAGGAAGAAAGCGCCACAAAAGAAAGCCAACCAAGCGCTACGCAGTTAAGCCCACCTTCGACATTCCATTCGCAAGCAATAGTACGTCGGCAAATATGACATCTCCGACTGCAGAAAAAAACCTTGCGTCAGTCCCTAGCTCGACCCTCCCAGCACCCAAGATCCTCACCCTGTCTCATGAAGTCCTTCAGATGGTGCCACTTGACATCGTAAGACAAATTGCCAACGTAGACACGCCTGTCTTGTTGAGAGGTCTCGCGGATATTAGCCATCATTTGCTCCCGAGCAGCAGCCCGATCTTCGTATGAGCGATGAGGCGGTTGACCGGTGTAGCCTGCGCTAGGACCGGTTGCTGGAGGAGCTCCTGTTCCAGTCATTGGCGAGCGGTCGCGATCGCGACCACGGCGAGGGTCTTCTCGGCTGTTAGACCTGCTGCGAGGAGAAAAGGAACGCCGACGGCTTTGACGGCCTGCGCTTCTAGAACGGCGTCGAGGTGATCGGGACCTCTCGCGCTGCGGCAAGTTAGTGGGTTCCCGCGACTGCCGACAACGAAGAAGAAGAAGAAGAAGAAGAAGAAGGTCCCCGCGGTGGAGAGGCGAAGAAGGAAACGAAACAAGAAGAGGAAGAAGGCGTCAAAAGCCAAGGGCCAATTGATGCTCGGGAAAGAATTGGATTAGATTCTCTGGGAAGGGGAAGAAGATGGAGGGGAGGGGAGGGAAAGGGAGGGAAAGGGAAGGAAAGAGAGGGAAAGGAAAGGAAAGGAAAGGAAAGGGAAGGAAAGGAAAGGAACGGAACGGGACGTCAGCGCAGAGGGTGTGTTGTCAACGTGTGGAGGAGCACAGTGAAGAATCGGACAACCTTGCTGAGGGGAGAGGGCATGGCACACGAGGTGAGCAGAGGAAGGAGACAGGTACGGAGTAGTGAGAAATGGCAGCTTGAGGAAGGGCGAGCGAGCACGAGGGAAAAGATCGAGGCAGGCCAGGCGAGCAGCAAAGAGCGCAGGGCCAGCCATCCGTCAAGGTTCTCGCCCGCACGGGGATGACGGACGGGCGGGGGTGATGGTCCATGACTGGGGAGTCACGGAGCGACTTGAGCGGCGCCGGCGGGCTCGAAGTGGGGGGGCGCGGACGAAGAGATGCCAGTAGAAGAGGGCAGACGACAACAGAGTTTGGGCGAAGAGAAACAGAGCGAGCGACGGCGAGATGGGTTGGGCAGAAGAAGGAATAGTGAGTGGATCAAGCTTACCGGTCGGTAGGTGTCGCCAGAGTCAGCTAGAGGAAGCAGGTTAGAGACTTGAAGCTAGAGACAAAGTCTAAAGAGGGGAAAGCCGAAGATCTGCGGGGGGAGGCAGAGGTAAGGTGGAAGAGGTCGAGGAAGAGAACAGGGGAGAAGACGAGAAAGAAAGGAGGAGGGGAGGGAAAGAGAGATAAAAGGAAAGAAAACAAAGAGAAAACAAGGGAAGAAGGAGATCGATTGAGGACAAAGGGAAGAGGATGGAATTGAAACAGCAGGCCTCCCGAGGAATACTGTGTTGTACCCCGTACGAGTACTCCGTACTTGTACTCGGGGTGTGAGCACCGCGAGAATGCACTATGCACGCAGACTCCGCAGTACCTCTCGAAGCTCCGCCTCGACCTCTTCGTGCAAAACGTGGAGAGGAGGCAAGGTCGTAGGCGTGATGGTCGTGGTGGAGGTGCGGGTGGAGGGGGTTATGGATCGTGGTGGTAGTGGGGGCGCGGAGGAGAAATTGAAGCGAGGATGCGGGCGGGAGCAGGGCCTACAGGTGCTTGTACTCGTAGGGATGAGGAGAGGAAAAGGGTGAGGGTGAGGGTGAAAGTGAGTGTGAGCTCGAGGGTGAGTGAGCTTAAGGATGAGGGTCGACGGGAGGAGGGGAAAGATGAGGGGAAAGGAGGGGG